>CM057451.1:1191785000-1192362500 GCA_016271365.2 Neoceratodus forsteri | reverse complement strand
ATTAAATTCTGCAGAAGTATCTACAGCTGTGGAATCATGTCAAAATTGGGGTCTTGACTATAACCCCACAGAAATTTGCATTCCTGACTGTTGACTGTCCAATCAGAGCAAGGATATATATGTTACTAAAGATTCAAAAGAGTTTGGAGCAGTCAACGGGGAGACCCATAGTGGCAGGCATAGGGTCTCTGACAGAACCCTTATCCATGTATGTGGATGCACTTATAAAGAACTACAGTACGTGTGGAATCTTCACTCCTATATTAAGGACACCACACAGACGCTGAATGTACTTAATGAAATGGAGATGGAACAGGGTTGGATTTTAGTGTTCCTGGATATAACCACACCATACACAGATATGCCCCATGAAGGGGGACTTGAAGCCCTTGACTATTGGTTGAGATTGGGATGGCAGTATAGCCTGGAGGTTAGAGGAACGAGATGTGAGTGAGCTTGATACATCCAGCAGACCAGATCTGAGTTTGATTCTCACAACTTCCCCTTACATACTGTGTGACTCTGAGCAAGTCACTTAACCACCCAGTGCTCCCAGGTCGCCCCTAAAAACAGGCACTTGTGCCTAGTATGCCTTACTCGGTTACCAAAGACTAAAATTTAAAAAAAAAAAAGCTAGGATACTAGCTCTAGTGAACAAAAAAAGGTGATTTCTCTTGACATGCACAGAACATGTGGTGACTAAAAACAGTTTCATGTTTCAGGGTGAACACTACCTTCAGCTCAAGGGGACAGCGATGGGGGCTACTTTTGCCCCCAATTATGTGAACCTCTTACTTGAGCATGTGGGAAACAACAGCAGTCTATGAAGACCAGAACAATCTGTTTTTCCATAAGAGTGATATCTGGTGTTGTTGTATTGACAAAATATTTTTGATCTGGAAGGGCACACTGGACGAGTTGGGAGAGTTTGTGCAGTATTTGGAGACAAGCAATAGTAACGTGAAGTTTACAGTACAGAGTAGTTTGAAATCTATTCCTTTTCTTGATTTAATGATTACCAAACAATCAGATGGTTCACTGCACACAAATTTATATAGGGAGGAAACAGACTGTAACACCCTGCCTCACTCGTCTAGCTACCACCCCAGGCATGTGGTGTGAAATATACCCAAAGCCCAAATGATGAAAGCTAGAAGGAATTATTCAGAGACCAATGATTACATTATACAAGGTACTGAAATGTGTACATGTTTTGAAAACAGAGGATATAACAGCAATTTGGTCATTTGAAGAGATTTTATTTATTCCACGGGAGATGCTGTTACAAGAAAAAAACACCTGGGAATCCAGGAAAAAGGGTTCATTTTGTTACAAATTACACCAGACAGTCAGTGAAATAAGCAAGATTATAAACAAATATTGGTATATTCTTGAAAATGAACCACATCTAGTGGAACACACGACAGAGAAATCACAGTGTATTGAAGGGAGAGGTATCGTAAAGATAAACTTGTGCACAGTTACAGTATCACACCAAAAGGAACATAGAAACAGGTGTATCTGGCAATTGGTTATCCCCACTTTCACATGGAAATTTTCCCTGTGGAAATTACAAATATTGCCCAGACAACTTGAGAACTGACACTTTCATGACATGCAAGAACACCAAAATGTACAAAATACATGATTTTTTAACTGTGTCACAGAAAATGTTGTTTATCTAGCAACCTGTGAATGTGGGACTTTCTACATAGGTAAGACGTCAAGACCATTTAAAAACAGGATTGGGCCGGCCTATCAGCTCAGTAGTTGGATTTCTGCTTGTGGCACCAGTGACCTGGGTTCCGGAATGGACTCGGGATGCTGGAGGGCCAGCCGGGATGAGAAGGCTTGAGCATTTGACGACTGCTCACTTTCTCTTGGGAGAAGGGTGGAAAGATGACCCAGCACATGCTGACTCCTGGTGGAGGCCAGGGGCACAGCATTGCATTTGATTACACTGACTAAAGGGGGATGGTGAACGTCGGTGCACACCTTGATGTTAGCGGCATCCCATGCCTCCAGGAAGCAAACGAGAAAAAGCACTCCATGGCTGACTGGATGATGGTTACCAGCTCCCGCTGCCACAGAAGCCTTGAGGGACAGCCCAGGACCTCCTCAGAAGCACGTGGTCCAAGAAAATGAGTGTGCTGGCCGACCCCTACTGGCATCTATCTCCCTTGGAGGAGGGAGACCCCCCCCCGGCAAAAGATTATGCCAGGTTACCGGGGGGGCTCGATGTGGGGTGGTGGTGGTGGTGGTTGGTACCAGGGGACAGGGTGCCATGGGGCCTTGGTAGCCAGAAGGAGAGGCTGACCGGGAGCCGGGGAGGTGCAAAAAAAAAACAAAGACAGGATTGGGGAACATCAGAGAGCCATTCTAGGGGAGACATAAAGAATGCACTAGCCAATCACGTTAGGATCAACAGAGGGAATACACACCATTTTAAGTCCTATGCCACTGAGAAGGTTAGATTAGGGCCCAGGGGGGCGGATATTGATGATAAATTGCCATACCAGTAATCATATTGGATATTTACCTTAAGAGCGATGTCACCACCGGGCTTAAATAACAAAACAGATTTAATGCCCTGTATCAAAAAGAGGAAAAAATGAGCACCGTTTATTGGAATGTGTACATTTGATAGTAATATGCTGTGTCTACCTATGCCTGCTTATCTATTTATAGACACATAGAAACATAGAAGTTGATGGCAGAAGAAGATCGCTAGGTACATCTAGTCTGCCCATTTGTTTTAGATCTATTTTGACTCTCTAGTTGCTCTTCATAGTCAGTGCTCCCTTTTGTCAATCCATACAATCTTGAATCCCCCCACAGTGTTGACCCCCACAACCTCTTGGGGGAGACTGTGCCAAGCGTCCACCACCTTTTCTGTGAAGAAAAACCTCCTTGTGTTGGTCGAGAACCTCCCTTCTTGCAGCCTGAGGTCATGTCCCCTGGTCCTGGAGCTCTTCTTTAAGTGAAAAAGTTCCTGTGCCTGTACCTTGTTAATGCCTTTTATGTACTTGAATGTCTCAATCATGTCCCCTCTCTCTCTTCTCTGCTCCAGGGATTACATATTCAGTTCCCTAAGTCTTTCCTCGTAGGACATGTACTGCAGACCCTGAATCATTTTTGTCACCTTTCTTTCTACTGTTTCCACCCGGTCAATGTCCTTCCTGAGGTGAGGTCTCCAGAATTGGAGTTTGTATTCCAGGTGAGGCCTGACCAGTGATCTATTCAGTGGTAGTACCACCTCTGTCTTCCTGCTCGTGATTCGACTCCCAGTGCAGCCCAGCATTCTGTTGGCCTTCATTGTTGCCTTCTCACACTGCTTACTAACCTTCAAGTCATCTGAGATTTTGATTCCCAGATCTTGTTCCTGGTTTGAAGCTGCCAGTCTTTTGACTCCTAGGTAATACTCCTTCCTTGGATTTTTCTTTCCTATGTGCACTTTTTGGCATTAAATCTCAGCTGCCACACTCCAGATCATTTTTCTAGTTTCTTAAGGTAAGCTTTCGTCTTACTCATTCCTTCTGTTGTGTCCACCCTGCTACATATCTTGGTATCATCTGCAAACAGACACACCTTCCCTTCCAGTCCATCAGTGATGTCTGCTATAAAAACATTGAAGAGCACAGACCCTAGCACTGAGCCTTGGGGTACCCCGCTGGTCGCCCTGCCTTCTGCTGATTGCTCCCCATTAAACTGTACCCTCTGGGTTCTGCCTTGTAACCAGTTTTGTACCCATCTGACTACTTCTGGACCAACCCATGTGGTCAAGCCTCTTTACCACCCCAGCATGGCAATAGATACTATGGCCGATGGTGGTGCCCAATCCCTGTCGGCTCCATGCCCCAGCCATCGTTGTGCCATGCTGGAAGCCCACCCCAGTGTGGCAAATGCCCCACGTTGTTGTAATAAAAAAAACAACCTGTAAAGAAAAAACGGTCCCATGCAGTCTCCCCTGCCCCCCACAATCCACACCCACCCACTGCACACACTGCCTCCCACACCTCCCCTCACCCCATACTTACCTCCGGAGCTCAACATGACAATCATCGGTGGACCGGCAATACATCTGCACTCTTCAAAGCTGACCGCGAACTGAGGAAATGCCTATAAGCTGTATAATGGGTTAGATAGTGTTTTTTCAACTTTGTTGGATATCTCAGCCACTTTTTGGAATTTTTGCACCAAATTTTCAACATGGGTTTTTTGGGACCCCTTCTCATGAATGCTGTCACTGTCATGGTGTTATTCGGGCCCGAAGGGTGATTTTGCAGTCACTGCATGAAATCACTTTTTGGGACCAAGAAACCAAATGACACTGCCAGTGTTCATAAGGTGGGCTCTCAAAAAGCCTATTTTGAAAATTTGGTGGAAAAATTCCAAAAAATGAATGTTTTATGAGCGTGTGTTGCACAGTTCCTACGCACGCTCATAAGTTTGCAAATTTTCCATATTTTCACTCCAGATTTTCTACACTGCCATTTTACCACACCTTCTTATGAGTAGTACAGCTGTCATTTTTCACATCTCGCCCAAAACGTGTTTCCGCCCATGTAGCGCATGAAGGCACAGTCGGTGTGCGAAATCAATGTATGGGACACATTAGGAAAATCACAGTGACACTGTTCATGAGCAGAGGTCTTAAAATAGCTATGTTGAAAATGTGGTGAAAAAATTCTTAAAAATGGCTGTTTTACGAGCGTACATTGCGCAGTTCCTATGCATGCTCGTAAGTTTAAGAATTTAATATTTTCACTGCAGATTTTCTACATTGCCATTTTATTACCCTTCCTTCTGAACAGTACAGCTGCCATTTTTCATTTGTCACCCAAAATGTGTTTTTGCACATGTAGCGCACAATGGTGCTGTTGGTGTGCGAAAGCAATGTTTGGAACAGATTACGAAAATTACAGTTACACTGTTCATGAGCAGAGATCTTAAAATGGCTATGTTGAAAATTTGGTGACAAAAGTCCATAAAATGACTGTGTTTCGAATGAGCATTGTGCAGTTTCCACGCACCCTCGTAAGTTCATGACTTTGTAATATTTTCAGTCCAGATTTTCACCAGTGGCATTTTTTCACACTTCCTTATGAACAGTGCAGCTGTCATTTTTCACAACATGGCCGAAGTGTATTATCACACTTTCAGCACAGAGATGCGTGGTCACTGTGGGAAATCATTGTTCAGGACAGATAAAGAAAATCACAGTGACACTGTTCATGATCGGAGGCACCAAAATGCCTGAGTTGACAATCTGCTGTAAAAAAAAACAACTAATTATATTATGGGTGTGCGTTGCATAGTTTCAATGTACACTCGTGACTTCACCAGTTTTTTTTTTTATATTTTTACTGCAGATTTGCAACATTGCCATTTTTTACACCTCCCCATGAACAGTACAGCTGTTATTTTTTACATCCTGTTCGGAATGTTTTTGCACCTGTGGTGCTAAATGCCGTAGTCGCTGTGCATAAGCAGCTTTTGGCTAACAAATTGATAATGCCACTGTTCATGAGGTGGGGTCACAAAAAAACCATGTTGAAAATTTGGAGTGAAAATACCAACGAATGCCTGAGGTATTAGGGTTTCCAACCATAACGCCCAACACTGTAGAGAATGACAGGCATCAGGGGTGTGACTTGGGATTCTTGCCTGTAATGCTCATACCATTCCACACCCTGTAGCCAGTGAGAGGCATCGAGGTATGCATTGGACTCTTCAGCCCCAAAGTTCACCCCATTCTCCTATATTGCATCCATCTAACCATATTTCCTAATGGAATGGGGTGTGCATAAGGGCCAAAGACCCCAAGGAACACTGTGACACTTGTCAGTGTCTGCAGGGAGGGGTGTGGTGAAATGGTGTGGCAGTTATGCCTGACGACCCAAAGGCACACCCCAATGCCTGTCACTCTCTGCAGGGTGGTGGTGGGGTTGGCTTCAGTTCAATACTTCACTGCCATTCCTATTATGCAGCTCTGTAACTTCTACACTACCACTGCCAATGCCAGCAAGCAAACATTCGACATTGACAAATGCTTGTTTTTTCTTGGACTGTGGTAGCCACTTCCTTGGAAAACCATAGAGCATTTTTTTCTGTTTGCTTTGCTGACCCATCTGACACATTGATATGTGGCAGTCTTTATTGCTCTCTTGAGTCTCCCCCACATGACCTCCACCTCCTCAACCTCTATTTCCATTAACTGGCTACTTATGTTGTTCCTCATTTTTTGGAAGTCAGCTTTTCTGAAATCTAGCACCTTTATCTTTGAGTAGTGTTCTGTGTTATGTTTAACTTAAAGCTTATCATGCAATGCTCACTGTTGCCCAAGTGGCATCCCATTTCGATGTCCTTGATCCTTTCCGAATTTGTGAGAACAAGATCGAGAATGGCATCTCCCCTTCTTGGGTTTTTAATGAGTTGGCACAGTCCGATGCCTTTAGTGACAATAAGAAGTCCCTACTTGTTGTTGTTCCCATTAGTATGCTCCAGTTAATAGCTGGTAGGTTGAAGTCCCCTACCAGTATTACTTCACTTTTATCAGACATTTTGTGGATTTCCTCTATTAGGTCTTTGTCTCCTTTCTCTCCTTGATTCGGGGGCCCTGTACACGACACCGATTCTGAAAGATTTTCCCTTGCCAGTGTCTGCTGTTAGACAGAGTAACTTGAAGTTCCTTGGTTGCCCTTTTACTTCTGTGGCTTTTATTTCCTTTCAAATGTAAATGGCTATGCCCCCCTTTGTTTTGCCCAGCCTATCTTTCCTGAATAGATTGTAACTGGGCATGGCCGTATCCCATTTTGGTTTTCCGTGAACCACACTTCTTTTATAGCCACCCAGTCCAACCTTTCTGTTTCCAAGATGGCTGTTAGTTCGGGAAGTTTGTTGGTTAGGCTCCTAGTATTTGCAACCATTGCCTTTGAGGGATGTAAATCCTTTTTTGTGTGAGGTTGTATCCTCTTCCTAGACTGCTCTGGTTTGCTCATTCCAGCCAAGAGATCATGGAGGTTGCTGGTTCTGGTGGATGTTGACTCTGATTTGTTTTCTGAGGATGTATGTGCCCATTTGGCATTTGGGGGAGCGATGATCAGCCCACTGATGGAAGGGGTGTGAGTTGCATCATACTCCCATTTATTTAGTTTAAGCTACCTGTATAGACATCAACGTTTTGTCTGAGTGCTCACACACCTTCTCTGTTTAGGTGCAATCTGACGTTTAAAAAAAAAACTCTTTCCCAAATTAGAATAGAAATACTTTGGTATTAATCTTCTGCTCTGTTGTGCTTCTTTAGGGACTTTAGAGAATGCCACTGGCACTGTAAGCAACTAGATGGCCACTAGGATGTCTACCAGAGGGATGAAATGACTACTGAGAACAGAGAGGCTCAACTTTTTCTGTTTGTAACTCACAAATATCTCTTTTCCAAACTTAGAAATTCTGGATTATCAGTGTTCTAAATTGTCAACTCTTTCCCTTCCCTTTCCTTCTTTCACCTCCCCCCTTCTCCTAAACCTGCCTAAGGGAGGCAGTATAGTGCAGTGGTTTAAGGCTCTGAGCTGCAAATTTGGAGACCTGGGTTTGAATCCCACAGCCCCCACTTGCATACTGTATGACTCTAAACAAGTCACTTAACTTTCCTGTGCTCCCAGGTTGTACCTGTAAACAAGCTTTTAGCTTAGTGTGCCACTCCTGGTTAAACAATTAAAAAAAAAATTCCATCCCCCCTTTCCCTTCCCTTCCTCTCCATGGTTAAACAGCTTTGGGTAAAATATAAAGAAAGATCCTGCAAACTGAATGTTTTTTTTTTAATTATTGCAATTTAAGCAACTGAATGTATGTTTTTATAGTGGCACCTTATGTGCAGTAGCACTTTATTAAGTATAAATATTTAGCACTTTGTTGTTGTGCACACTGCACCTTTAAAGATTTTCTGTATTTGCTGTCTGTGTTACCCTAAGATCAGCACCTCCTGATGATGCACAGGTACATGAGAAACCGGTAGAGGGTTACTCATGGACAGTTGCTGCTTGGGCATTTGTCATTTGAATAAAGTTTAGACCGTGCTTATAGAAACATAGAATTTGATGGCAGATAAGGACCGCTTGGCCCACCCAGTCTGCCCATTTCCCTACCTACTGGATAAGCTGCAGATCCTAGTTAACCAGCAGCCTACTTCTTCCTACCCCCACCCCCCAGAACTGCCTTATGACTATCCCATGCATGCTTGAATTCCACCACTGATTTTGACTCCACAACCTCCTCCGGAAGGCGTTCCATGCATCCACAACCCTCTCTGTGAAAAAATACTTCCTTAAATTACCTCTGAGCCGCCCCCTCTATCTTCAAATTGTGCCCTCTTGTTCTTGCACACCTCTTTTTTTGAAAGATGCTACCTGCTTGGACTTTGTTGATTCCCTTGAGGTACTTGAAAGTTTCTATCATGTCCCCCCTCTCCCTCCTTTCCTCGAGGCTATACATATTAAGCTCCTTAATTCTCTCTTCATATGTCTTCCGTGCAGACCCTGCACCATTTAGTTGCCCTCCTCTGGACAACTTCCATCCTGTCTATGTCTTTGTGGAGATTGGGTCTCCAGAACTGCACACAGTACTCCAGATGGGGTCTGACCAGCTGTCTGTACAGAGGATAATAACTTCCTGTTTTCTACTGGTGATGTCTCTCCTATGCATTCCAGTATCCCCAGCCCTCCTTGCTGCCCTCTCACATTGCTTGCCCATCTTTAGGTCATCTGATATGACTACCCCAGGTCCCTCTCCATTTTGTTGTTGTTAGTATCTCACCCCCATTGTGTACTCTTCCCTGGGTTTTGTTTCCCAGGTGCATTACCTTGCACTTCTTAGCATTGAATCTAAGCTGCCATACATTTGACCATTCCTCTAACCTTGCCAAGTCCCTTCTCATCCTTTCCATCCCACCCTGTGCATCAACTCTGTTGCATATCTTAGTGTCATCTGCAAAGAGACATACTTTTCCTTCCAGTCCTTCTGCAATGTCACTTATAAAGACATTGAAGAGGACTGGTCCTAATACTGAACCCTGCGGTAACCCACTAGTACCCTCCTTTCTTCTGAGTGGACTCCATTTACTATTACTCTCTGTGTCCTATTCTCCAGCCAATTCTTTACCCAGGCTGTCATCTTGGGACCCACTCCCAGGCTGACTAACTTGTATATTAATCTTTTGTGTGGGACTGTGTCAAATGCCTTGCTAAAGTCTAGGTAGGCCATGTCCACAGCCCCTCCCTGATCTACTACTTTGGTCACCCAGTCAAAGAAATCTATCAGATTCGTCTGATATTCATATAGTTATGAGTAGTGCCGGTATTTTCTTTTTGCTGTGCCATACCCATAGCCCAAACCCCATGCTGCACTGTCACCAGGCATGGATCTCTTGGGGCACATGGTTGTGGAACCTATTTTTGTGGGCATGGAATGGGAGTCATGAATGTCATGTGGCAAACCTCTGACCCATGCCACCTACGTTACCCTACCTCTGGACATCCATGCATCACAACTGGTTCATGTGGACCTGGGTCCAGGCACCATTCCCATACAGGTGTTAACACCATCCGATATTCTTTGCCACATACCCAACATTATCATGTGTGCTTACATATAGTCGCATGTGCTGTTCCTACATGCGTCACCGCTGTGTCACTTCTGCTAACCATACTCACCTCCTGTCACCGAAGTGTTCTTGCATGATGGTGTCCCTGTGCCACCATCCCATTATGGCCATCCATGGGTTACCTGTCTCATGCCATGGTTACTCGTCACTGTCTGCAAGGTCCATGTCCTCTGCATTGTTACCCTCAAGGTCCTGGACCACAATTCCATGGTCAATGGCCACATTGTGCAGCACACAACAGGAAAGGAATATGCCACAAACCTTCTCTGGGCTGTACTGTGCGGCACCCCCAGACCTGTCCAGGTATCTGAACCACATTTTTACGATGCCAAACACACGCTCCATGATGTTCCTAGTCGCCTTGTTTGTCTCACTGTACCTCTCCTCAGCCTCTGACATGGGCCACAGTATAGGTGTTAGCATTCATGGATGGAGGGTGTATGTGCTTTCACCTGTACAAGGAAGGGAGCTGTGTGATTACTCTGTTACATTGTTGTACATCCTGCACTGCCCATGGGTCTGTGGCACTTTCTCTGGCTGTTCTACACCTGTATACTGGCACATGGTCACAGCTGCATTGCAGCTGCCACCCTTTGTGTACTCCCTGCAGTTGTATGTCCACTGTCAGTACATTCCTTCCAGTGCACAGGTCTGTCTGTGTGCACAGACACCACCGGTGGCTGCAGGTGCCCTCCATCAATCATTGCATCCTGTGTTGTTGCTGTCCCTGTCTTTCCAACTGCATTGCCTAAGTGCATTTCCTGCCCTGTTCCCTGCCTCTGGTGTCCTGTGGGCACCTGCACCCCCCGTGCTGTTGTGCTGCAACCTGTGCTTTCCTGTCCTGTCCTGCATGACCAGTTCCCTCTCTCTCCCTTCCCCCAGGCCACATGCATGTCTGCATGCCATGTAGCATGTCACCCTGTGTTAACCCCTGTGACTCTCCCATGGCTGCCCCCTTGGTACCCTGTCTACACCCGTTTTGTGGCTATGTTGGCACTCACTCACAAGATAGCTACTGGTTATGTCCCTGGACTCAGATTGGTGGCACAGGTCCAACTGGTGCCATATGTAGGCATTTGTAGGCATCGTGCTCACTCCTGGGGCATGCGGCAAACAAATAGGTGATGCTTGCTGTGGCATTGCACACCACCTGGCAGTTAATGGAGTGGTATCCCTTGCGAGTTCCTGTACAGTTCAGTGTCACCACCAGGTGGTGCTCTCAGGACCACATGGGTGCAATCTATTGCACCAAACACACCCAGTAGTTGTGGAAGCCTTGCTTTGTTTCTGTCCACTCTGCTGCTGTGTCAGAGAACCTTATGTACTCACTAGCATGGGACAGCAGGGCATTTAGGAATGGTGTGAGGAGCCTGGACAAGGCCAACTAGGTGATACCGGTGGTGTCACCCCACTGTTATCTGGATGCTTTCTGTGGTGAGCAGGCAGATGGCCGCAGTGACCTTTGTCTCCACCGCCATTGCGTGGCTTCTGTGCGTGGGTGCCTGGAGCACATCATGGAGCTGCTCACAGAGCTATCTCAGAAGCACTCTTTTGAGTCGATACCGCCCCACAATCTTTGTGTCTGTCAGCTGTTTGAATGTGACATGGGAATGGTACCATCCCTACTGGGCATACCACCTACGGGCCTTCCGATGGCCAGCCTGTTGTTCCCTCAGTCTCCTAACATCCATCATCACTGCAGCCATAACAAACACCAGGCCTGCCGAGCTCTGTGTGTGTTTGTGTTGCTGTCTGTATCTCACTCTATGTCTCTCTCTCTCTCCCTTTCCCTCTCTCTCCCTCTTCCAGTGCAGTTCTGGTGCCTGACACTGGGTGGCTGACTAATTTAACGCTAGCTGTTTTATACCTATCTTTGTGAGGCACACATCTGTGTTGCACCATTGCACATTTGTACAATTTTTATTTCAATATGCTTTTGTGTGGGGTATTCATGAACCTACCCCCTTTATCTGTGCCACTTACATTATCTTTGCACTACCATGCATCTGGTTGTGCACAGCACAAGCTTTCCAGCTGAATATGGTGCCACCGTGCATCACAGTATTTGTGCGGCGCATCTTGCTTTTGCGCTGCACATCTGCTTTGAAAATGGGGGCTTCTATGCCTATCTAATGTGCTCTGCAGTAATTGAAAACAGTGAAGATGTTTCTGTCTCTATCAGTGAGTGATGACATCATTCTTGTCCAGCTTGTCGCTGCAGCAGTTTAAGTCCTTGATTTCCTGAATTAGCTGTTGCGCTTCCCAGTTAGAGTAATCTGTAGGGCTAATTGTCTTTACTTCAAGTGTGTTACTAACCCATCTGGTTTGTGTTCAGATAGATTAGTTTACAGTATATCAGTTGGTTCTCATAAAAAGTTGGACATTTGTGTTTCAATGATTAATGATTAACTGATGTGATATAAGTGAATGTTTATGAGAAACCGCCTGTCTGTATCACAGCTGGGTTCTTTCACATCAAAACTCTGTGTTGTTTTTTTGGCTATATAAACACAGTGGCCCAGATATTCAAAAGGGTTGCTGTGAAAGGGAGAGCAGCCCCCCCTTTCTTTTCTCCATATTTATTTGTTTGTTTCATGGAATGGATGCAGTCTGTGTGTTTATGTCTGTCCGAATTATTGTTTTTCCATGGTGGTCATGAGTAAATAGTGAATAATAGCCTGCCCATCTATTACACACTATTTAATAAGAGTGATATCTCTGTATCTGGCCTGGGTGCCATATGTTGTGTTTTCCTGAGAACCCCCCTCAATATGGTGACTCTTTGGCAACGTTTAATTTTTTTTGCATAATGCTACAAGCTTCCCCCTTCATTCTCGAGTGCATCAATTGAAGAAAACGTAGTTTTTAGTTAAGCTGGTCCTGAGAAATAGGGACTATTAGGAATACTGTTAATTTTTCTGCCCGTTTTTGCTCCGTACCCAAAGATTTTCAATCCACCGCACTGCGGACTCTTTCTGTGGGTCTGTAGTCACTTGAAATGTCCGTAGAGGATTGGGCAGTTTGGTGTCTCTTCTCCCTTCCTAAGCTAATATCTGAACATAAGATATTTTAATAAAATAGCAAGGAAATTGTAAAGTACTCCCCAAAATGACTTTATGGCTATTAAACCCATCTTGAAAGTGCACACAGTTGTGCTGCTGCACTTTCCGTTTTGGAACTTTAAAAGAAAAGGTTTACAAAAGAACGGGTATGAATTATTTACATTTCTGCTTCCCTTTACAGCGCAGTAATGGATTTAGTTACCTGGAAGGATTTTATCTGGGTATTCTTGTTTTCTCTTCTTGTTTGGATCAAATTGATATCCTAGACCGCAGTTTTAAATGCCAGAGACTTGCCCAGCTCTCCTGCCTTCTAAGAGCTGGCTGGCCCTTGTCTTTCTTCTTTTATGCTGGAAAGCTGGGGCGGGATCTCTCAGCGTTTTAAAAACTGTTGTATCAGAACAAAAGTTCTTGTGAGATAAGTATTACTTTGGGAAATAACAATCATTAATTGATTAGAACGTATAGGATGATATAATATGTACAAAATATCAAGTTTATTTTGAAATGTTTAAACAATATGTGATTGACTGCTGAAGGAACCAGTCCTGTTGTATTTCACCCGTTAAAATGCCAGACTTCTTCTTGTACAGATTCAGATGGGATTTGAGTGCTGTGTTAAAAGCATCTTGGAGACAGTAGAAAAGGAATGTACTGCCCTATACTATGCCTGTATAATGGAATGAAGGCTATAGAAGACCTGCATTTGTTTTGTTTTGTCGTGCAGTTCATTTTTATTTTTTTGTGTTTTGAATTCACTGATGGTTCCAGCCAAAAAAAGTTCTGTTAAAGGTATCATCTCTTCTGTCAAGTATCCATTTGTTTCCCTAGCCTTCCACATTGGTGTTAGAAGTGGGATCTGGCTGGTTCAGGTAACCAACTGAAGGACCTGTTCCAAGGCCTGGTGGATTTCTGATGTTGCAGGTTCAAGAAGACATCAAGCAGACAGATCAACAAGAACCAAGTGGAGTGCATACTAGGTTGGTGACATCTAAATATCAGCTACCTTTACTCCCAGGCCTGGAACCAGTGACTCGGAGAAAGGTTCCGGTTAAGTGTCAGATGGAGGTACCAAAGGATGAGGGACTGGTGCAAGCTAGTGGAGGTGGTGAGGTAGAACACCTCCCAGAGGAACCACAGGATTTATTAAGATGGCTTTGTACAAGGCAGTTGGAAATTGAGAGATAGAGGGATAGAGATCGGAGAGAGTATGAGGCCAGATGGAACAACACTCTAAGGGCCTTCCAATCAATGGGTACTGGACGATCTCCTGCTATCCCTGGAGGAAGCCCAAAGGACATCAAATTGGCTAAGTTGACTGGTACTGATGACATCAAAGCTTATCTACTGACTTTTGAGAGGGTGGCAACAGCCTGTAATTGGCCCAGAGACCAATAGGTAATTCGCCTAGCACCTTATCTGACCGGGAAGGTACAGCTTGCTTACAGCCAAGTGGAAATGGTGGATGTGAACAACTACGATTGAGTCAAATAAGCCATCCTAAAATGGTATGATATAAATACAGAGACCTACTGACAGAGATTTCATTCATTTAAATACACTGTGGTTGACAACCCACAAGACACATTTACGCAACTCAAGGATTTGTGTGTTAAATGGCTACAACCTAATACCCGGACTATAGATCAAATTATTGAGACAATAGTTCTGGAACAGTTTCTAGGAGTTCTTCAACCTGATATTCAACTTTGGGATAAAGAACACCACCCAGAGGCCTCAGAAACTGCTATCCATTTGGCTGAGGACTATACTACTGCATGACCCCAAAGACAGAGGACTTTCCATCAGACTCACCAACACCAGCAGGGACAGCCGGTAAGAACTTCCATTACTACAGTGGGGAACACTAGTATTTCTACTGTACAGAGCACTAGTAAAGCAGGAAGAGGGTACAACTTGGACATTGTGTGTCATGAATGTAAATCTAAAGGACACATCGCAAGGTTTTCTCCAAAGAAAAGAGGGGAACAAACACATTTAGCCCTAGCCAACTGGGGACAGTTTGTGGTGCCGGTACAAGTTGAGCAGCACAGGGTCATAGGTTTGTTAGACACTGGAAACAAACAGACCCTTATACAATCAGAGTTATTAAATGTACCCCCTTCTCTGGAAAATCCAACTACAAAGGTGACATGTATTCACGGAGACACTCATTCTTATCCTTTAGAGGAAACAGAACTAACCATACAAGGGCAGGTGCCGACCCTAAAAGTAGGCGTGGTGCCTAATCTTCCTGTACTGGTGATAATTGGACATGACTGCCCCTTTTTTCAAACTCTGATGTCTACAAACATATGTGCTATGGTAACCAGATCACAGATTAACCAAACTCAACAAGTTGACATTTTAGAACACTAATTCCCTTTTGAGAAAGACATTTATGGTGAACCAGGGAAAGACAAGAAGACTAGAAGTCAGAGGAGAAGTGAGAAGCATAAGTGGACTGAAAATCAATCTCCCAATTCAGGAGATAAAATCCTATGGAATGTAAAAGAATGTGGAAAGGATAATTTTTTAAAGTTACAAAGGGAGGATGAGTCTTTAAAAATGTTTTTCTCCTCCCAGGACAAGACTCAGGGAAATACAAATATCAATGGAAAAATGGTTTGATGAATAGGATATGTGTTAATCCCAGAACAAATGAAAAGGTTAAACAACTGTTAGTCCCTGAGAAATATCGTCCACTTCTATTAAGACTTGCTCATGATATTCCAATGGCTGACCATTTTGGGAAGGATCGTACCCTGAGTAGGTTGTTATATAGGTATTTCTGGCCCATAATTCATGAGCAAGTTGCTGAATATTGTAGAAGTTGTCCAGAGTGTCAAAAAGTGGCCAAAATCATAAAGAAAGAGAGAGTACCTCTACAAACCATGCCCATATTCACCACTCCCTTCCAGAGAATTGCAATGGGTATTGTAGGTCCAGTGCAGAAAAGTACTAAAGGAAATCAGTACATTCTAGTGGTGTGTGATTATGCTACTAAATATCCAGAGGCGGTACCCCCTCTGAACCATCACCGCCACTAGAATTGCTGAGGAACTGGGAAAGATTTTCAGTAGGGTAGGTATTCCCAAAGAAATACTTACAGACAGAGGTACTAACTTCTGTTCCAAGGTATTGAAGTGACGTTATCAGACTTTAGGTATTGAGGCCACTTGGACTACTTCATATCACCCCCAAATTGACGGTCTGGTGGAGCGCTTCAATCAAACTATGAAGAAAATGATCCAGAAGTTTATTCAGGATGAAGGTAGACAGTGGGATCTTTATCTTCCATGTTTAATGTTTGCTTATTGTGAGGTGCCTCAAGCTTCAACTGGTTTCTCCCCTTTCGAATTGTTATATGGAAAAAACCCAAGAGGGCCCTTGGCCATAATAAAAGAATGGTGGGAAGATAACAAGGAACCACAGAATAAATGCCCCCCTTGAATATTTATATCATTTGAGGGAAAGAATAGAGAAATACAGTCATTTAGCTCATGTTACTAACCAGAGGCAACAAATAATTAAAAAAAAAACAATATGGCAAAGGAACAGGGACTAAACATTTTTCAGAGGGGGCCAGGTCTTATTACTACTACCTTCATCAGAGAATAAGTTATTAATGAAGTGGCAAGGTCACTATAAAATAACCCAAAAAGTAGGACCCGTCACGTATGAAATTAATGTACATGATAAAATCAACAAAAAAGGTATCTATCATGTGAATCTTTTAAAACCTTGGGTTGAAAGAGTATCTGAAGTATGTGGGTATGTCTATCCAGAAAAAGATAATAGTGAACTGGATATAGCCTATCGTAGACTGGAAGTGAAAGGGGACATTAAAGAAACTAGTATCTATCCAGACTTAACTCCTCAACAAACCGCAGACTTATTATCTATAATACAGTCACATGAAAGCACTTTTAAAGGGACACCAGGGAAAATAAAAGGGGAAACACATAATATATTAGTATTTCAGAATAATCCCATTTGTCAAAAGTCATATCATCTTCCTGAAAAGGTTAGGGAAACTGTAAACCATGAATTAAGAAAAATTAAAGAAATAGGGATTATAGAACCTTCACGCAGTGACTGGAATTTCCCTCTGGTTGTTGTAAATAAAAAAGAAGGGGGAGTACGTTTATGCTTAGATTTCCATCACCTGAATGCAATTTCCAAATTTGATAGTTACCCCATGCCTCAGATAGATGACATACTGGATCATTTAGGTAATTCCCAATATTTTTCTACACTTGATCTAATGAAATGATATTGGCAAATTCCCCTGGACCCAGAAACATGGGATAAAACAACTTTTAGTACAGCACTAGGATTATTCCAATTTACGGTAATGCCTTCGGGCTACATGGTGCCCCTGCTACATTTCAAACGGTTATGAATAAAATTCTAGCATCTCACACTGCCTACAGTGTAGCGTACCTAGATGACGTTATGATATTCAGCCCAACCTGGAAAGAGCATTTACACCACCTATCAGAAGTTTTAGCAGCTATTTCCAATGCTGGACTTACTATAAACCCAGAGAAATGTACTATGGGTATGCAAGAAACCAAGTATTTAGGATTCCTGTTTGGCAAAGGCTGTGTAAAGCCTGAAGTAACTAAAGTTGATGCTGTAGCAACATGTTCTAGACCAAAAACAAAGAAAGATGTGCAAGCCTTTTTAGGTCTAGCAGGTTATTATAGTCGATTTATTCCTGCTTTCTCAACCATAACTGGACCATTGTCCGATTTAACAAGAAAACATAGACCAGACAAAATAGTATGGAGTCCTGAATGTGAAGAGGCTTTTGTACCATAAAAGCTCATTTATGCTCCTCACCAGTTCTCCATACCCCCGATTTCTCATGTCCGTTTGTTCTTCAAACCAATGCCTCCAACCGAGGTATTGGGGCAGTATTAACACAAAATATTAAAGGAGAGGGACATCTCATCATGTATGTCAGCCAAAAATTACATGAACGAGATACCAAGTATTCTACCATTGAGAAGGAGTTTTTGGCTATTAAATGGGCTATCGAAGCCTTACGTTTTTATTTATGGGGTACGGAGTTTGAAATTTGGATAGATCATAATCCGATATGCTGGTTACACAATATGAAAGATAAAAATCCTCAAGTTATGTGGTGGTATCTTTCACTGCAACCTTATTGTTTTATTATAAAACACCGAAAGGGGGCCATGAACGGAAATGCAGATTTCCTATCAAGATATGGTATGGGAGAGAGTTGTTCACCTAACCTCGGGGTAATGCAGAATAATGACTTGGAAGATGCTTGTCTTTCTCTTACTTGTTAGAGTAAGCATTTTAATAAGGGACCCTTCGGTGGAGCCATGGAAAGGGTGGGCTGTGGCTTCATCTTATTTCTCTTTCCAAAACATTGAGAAATAGAACTCAAGTAAATCTGAAAGAAAAAAAAGGGGTGATTCTTGACAAGGGGGGGGAGAGAATGTGAAATGGAGAGCAGCCCCCCCCCTTTCTTTTCTCCGTATTTATTTGTTTGTTTCATGGAATGGATGCAGTCTGTGTGTTTATGTCTGTCCGAATTGTTGTTTTTCCATGGTGGTCATGAGTAAATAGTGAATAATAGCCTGCCCATCTATTACACACTATTTAATAAGAATGATATCTCTGCATCTGGCCTGGGTGCCATATGTTGTGTTTTCCTGAGATTCCCCCTCGATAAGGTGACTCTTTGGCAAAGTTTTATTTTTTTTGCATAATGCTACAAGCTTCCCCCCCCTTCATTCTTGAGTGCATCAAATAAAGAAAACGTAGTTTTCAGTTAAGCTGGTCCCAAGAAATAGGGACTATTAGGAATACTGTTAATTTTTCTGCCTGTTTTAGCTCTGTACACAAAGACTTTCAATCCACTGCACTGAGGACTTTTTCTGTGGGTCTGTAGTCACTTGAAATGTCCGTCGAGGATTAGGCAGTTTGGTGTCCCTTCTCCCTTCCTAAGCTAATACCTGAACAAAAGATATTTTAATAAAATAGCAAGGAAATTGTAAAGTACTCTCCGAAGTGCCTTTACGGCTATTAAACCCATCTTGAAAGTGTGCACAGTCATGCTGCTGCACTTTCTGTTTTGGAACTTTTAAAGAAAAGGTTTACAAAAGAACGGGGATGAGTTATTTAAATTTCTGCTCCTCTTTACAGCGCAGTAGTGGATTTAGTTACCTGGAAGGATTTTATCTGGGTATTCTTGTTTTCTCCTCTTGTTTGGATCAAATTGATGTCCTAGACTGAGATTTTAAATGCAGGAGACTTGCCCAGCTCTCCTGCCTTCTAAGAGCCGGCCAGCCTTTGTCTTTCTTCTTTTATGCTGGAAAGCTGGAGCGGGATCTCTCAGCGTTTTAAAAACTGTTGTATCAGAACAAAAGTTCTTGTGAGACAAGTATTACTTAGGGAAATAACAATCATTAATTGATTAGAACGTATAGGATGATATAATATGTACAAAATAGCAAGTTTATTTTGAGATGTTTAAACAATATATGATTGACTGCTGAAGGAACCAATCCTGTTGTATTTCACCCTTTATATGCCAGGCTTCTTCTTCTACAGATTCAGATGGGATTTGGGTGCTGTGTTAGAGGCATCTTGGAGATGGTAGTAAAGGAATGTACTACCCTATACTATGCCTGTATAATAGAATGAAGGCTATAGAAGACCTGCATTTGTTTTGTTTTGTCATGCAGTTCGTTTTTATTTTTTTGTGTTTTGAATTCACTGATGGTTCCAGCCAATAAAAGATCTGTTAAAGATATCATCTCTTCTGTCACGTATCCATTTGTTACCCTAGCCTTCCTGGCCCAGATATTCAAAAGGATTGCGCATGGTGCAACAGTGTTGCGCCATGCACAACCCACTGATGCGTCCTGGCACAACATTCAAAGGTGTAGTGCGCACCTGACATCCTGATGCGCCCAGAGTGCATCAGTACGTACACAGGCACAGGGGGGTGTGCCCATGCATAAACCGAACAGCCCGATATTCAGCCCGGGATGTGCAGAGTCATGCATACGCAACCCATATCTGCGCCTGCACAAAGTTACGCCGCAAAAAAAAGGAACAAGTGATGGCCACCCACAGGTGAGCTGCCACACTGCAGGGTGCAACACAGCAACTGCCACCTGTGGGTGGCCACCCGAGTTCCTGATGCACCTGGCGGTGCCCCCCATGCCCCATGGCGGGCATCTGTAAGAGAACCCCCCCAAGTCCAATATCCCTGGTGGTCCAGTGGACTGATCGCCACCCGATCGCAGGCACCAGTACCTCATTAAAGACCCCCACTACCCTGGTGGTCTAGGTACCCCCACCTCACCCCACCCGCCCACTGAGCCCCACCGCCCTGCTCCTCCATCAGCCAGCAGGGCGGCAGCACTACTTCCCTGCCACCCTACTCATTGGATGCCAACTCGACAGCTCAGTGTTATCGCCCATTGTTGCATGAGCCATCGGGCATGCAGCCCATATTGCATTGTTTTGTTCAGATATGTGAATGAATTCTATCTACATATCTGGACTGAGGAGTAGTTGCTATGCCCATTGGCTCATGCTATGAACCAATGGGCGCAGCCCTACCAAGCTGTCAGTTGGCAGGCAGCGGGTGGCAGGTGAGTGGGTACGCCGCCCGCCAGCTGACGGGGGTGAGTGGTACGGGCAATGGGTGGTGGGGTGGGGGGTACACTAGACCACCAGGGTAGTGGGAGTCTTGATGAGGTACTGATGCCTGCGATCGGGCAGTGATTGGTCCACTGGACCACCAGGGATATTGGACTTGGGGGGGTCACTTACAGATGCCCGCGGTCAGGCTCGGTGCGGTCCACTGGACCACTAGGGATATTGGACTTGGGGGGAACTGTACTGATGCCCGTGATCGGGCACATAGGGGTCCACTGGACCACCAGGGATATTGGACTTTTTTTGTTTATATCACAGGAATGCCCGCGATCAGGCTGCAGGGGGCGTCAGTCCCCGACAACTGCTGCCTGGCAGGGTGCCAGGTGCAAGCCGTCGGGGATCGGCGCACCTGCATGCTAATGGAATGCAAATAGGGCCATAATGAGATGCAAATGGCCCCCAGTGCACCTTGCATAAATTATGGCCCCATTTGCATATCCCTGTTTGAATATCGCAGGTGCTGTGCATGGCACAATGGCACTTGCGCCGGTGCATCTCCATGCTCCACTCTGACCACTTGCGCTGGTACAGTGCCATTGCACCATGCACGGGGGGGGGTGGCCAGGGTGTGATATTCAAATTTGCTGCACCACAGCACAGCTCCATGAATATTGCCTAGGCCACTCCCCCGCGCAAAAAAGTTGAGCTGCGCCCAGACTTGCGCCACAGCTTGGCGCAGTTTGAAAATCTGGGCCAGGGTTGTTTAATGGATATAAAATAAATCTAAAGTTTAAGTCATAGAAGTAGTGTGTTTTTGATGTAGCCTTCATATATCTGTTCATGTGAGAACAATATTGATGTCATGTCAGATTGACAAACAGGTGTCTGCCATACGTTGCTATTTCAGGAACATGTACTGTAGGAACTCACAAAATTCAGTTCTCTGAGGGATTATGTGTGTAAATACATCATGTATGTGTGTAACTGGACATGCTGTACTATATGTCATCCTGATGCCCTGTCTCTTGTCCCTCAGCTGAGGCTGCTGCACCCTGCTTCTCTCTGCCCCCCCGGCAGGGCCAATGCCACTGGTTGCCCCTCTTCCAGTCTCCACAAACAGGACTGCTGTCCTCTGCTAAGCTCTAGGGTCACAGCACCTCTGTCTCCACAGTTGGGGCTGCTGCACCATGCTGCCCCAGGCCACCAAAGGTGGGGCATTTGCTGCACCCTACTACCCACTTCCATTGCCCCAAATGGGCAGGGCTGCTGCATTAAGTGCACTCTCACAGTCAGGGCTGCTGTACCCTGATGCCACCCTTTCTCCTGCCACATGGTCAAAGCATCTGCGCCATGCTGTCCTCTGTCTCTTCCACCACATCCAAGGGTGTTGCAACCTGCAACCCTGTTTACACAATCAAGGCTGCTGTGGCTCACTGTGCCCTAGAGCTCCATTCCTCCACAGATAGGACTGCTGCACCCTGAAATCCTCTGTCCCCACCCTATAACACAAGATGTATGTGTTTGTTTTTTCTTTTGAGCAGCTTGGCTAGCATACCACAGGATCTGACTCTGGTGTCAGGGAGCAGCATGGTGCAACCACCCTAACTGTGGAAACAAGAGGCTCTATGGTGCAGCGGGGCACAGTGGTGGCAGAGGACAGCATGGTGCAGAAGCCTTGACTGTGGGGCAGGACACAATGGGGTATCAGGGTACAACAGCCCTGACTGTGAGACAGAGTGCAAGTAAAGCAACGGCCTTGCCCATTTGGGGCAGTGGACTTGGGTAGCAAGGTGCAGCAGCCCCAACTGTGGAGGCAGAGGCCCTGGGACTCTATGGCTTTGCAGAGCACAGCAGTCCTGTCTGCAGGGACTGGAGCAGGGGGCCACAGGTGGCAGTGAATCTGCCTGGGTGGGGCAGAGGGAAGCGGAATGCAGCAGCCTCACCTGAAGGGCAAGAGACAGGGGCATCAGGATGACATATAGCATTTCTAGTTACACACATATATGATATATTTTCACACAGGATCCATCAGAGAACAGAATTTTGTGAGTTCTTACAGTGCATGTTCCTGAAATAGCAAAATGTGGCAGACATCTATTTGTCATTCTGACATGACAACAATATTGTTCTCACATGAACATATGTTTGGAGGCTACATCAAAGACACTAATTCTATGACTTAACAAACTTTAGATTTATTTTATATCCATTAAACAATTCTGTGGTTATACAGCCAAAAAAAATGCAGAGTTTCGACGTGAAAGAACTCGGCTGTGATACAGACAAGAAATTTCTCACAAACATTCATTTATACCTCTTCAGTGCAACACTGAAACACAAATGACCAACTCTTTCTGAGAGCAGAATGATAAATTATAAACTAATCTTTATCAACACAAGCCAGATGGGTTAGTAATACACTTGGAGTAACGTCAATTAGCCCTACCGATTGCTCTGCCTGGGAAGTGCAACAGCTGAGTCAGGCAATCAAGGACTTAACTGCTGCAGCAACAGACTGGACAAGAATTATGTCATCACTCACTGATAGAGACAGAAAAATCTTCACTGTTTTTAGTTGCTGCAGAGCACAGTAACAGATACTGATTTAAAGAAAAACACAAAACCAAACACCATGATATTTTCAGGAAACAGTAATCATGACACAGGGACTTGAATTCATGTTTTTATTGTAAATCTGTAAAACCCTGGCATTTGATCTTTAAAAGTGTAATCAGAATGGTAACTAAAATATGATTGCAATGTATCTTCAGTCTGCTACACTTAAATGTATTGACTTTCAACTCTTTAGATGATGTTCCATGTCTGTATTCCAGTTTTTTTATGAACTTACAGGTTAATTAACATGCAGTCTAATATGGTGACTTGATATATAACTGTACAAAAAAAGAATTTCATTTGCATAATTACTAACTGGCTTTGTAACAATGTTGTGGCTAAGAAATTTTGGTATTGTTTTCACAGTTAATGCCTATGTAACATGTATTTGCAAGTTCATATACTTACTTTTCAAAAATGTCAGTACTGTAGCGTAAGTTCTCATTCAGAAATCAGTCCTTCATAAACTTACTGCTAACCAAACATGCAATCTAATACTGGACCCTATTCACATAGGTGGCAGGAAATGTGTCAAATGTGCATACCCAGGCTTTTTTCCTTTTTCAGTTGGTTTAACCAGGAGTAGCACACTAAGCTGAAAGCTTTTTTACAGGTGCCACCTGGGAGCACAGGGAAGTTAAGTGACTTGCTCAGGGTCACACAGTATGCAAGTGGAAGCTGTGGGATTCAAACCCAGGTCTGGTCTGCTGGATGTCACCAGATTTGTGGCGCAGAGCCTTAAACCACTGCGCTACACTGCCTCCCAACTTGGCAACCAACAGCAGCCATCCAATCACATGGACTGTCCAACAGCAGACAGGATTCTGCATTTTGTGTAGAGTGGGGAATTGTTGGATATAGTTGGTTCTCACAGTACTGCTGTTTTCCAGTAAGGGGATCTACTGGTCAGCCCATGTTCAACGCCATGCCCCCAGTCCTCATGGCATAGTCAGAGGGCCAGGGTAGCTTGGTGTGAAGGATACCGTCATGGCCACCACTCCATTTAGCTGGCGAGAATGGCACATAAAGGCTAAGAAAGGGTCCCTAAAGTGTAAGAAAACAAATGTAACTACTATACATTGACACTGATCAAATGTCAGTGCTGTAGTTCTGATGTATGTTCTGCTTCAGAAATTATTCCCTCATGAATTTGCTGCATAATAAACATGCAATGTAATTTTAATTGCTATATAACTACATTGTTTACTTATACAATACAACTTATTTACATAATTCCTTATTGGCTTGTAACAGTGTTGTAGTTACTATGAAGTGTGCTGCTTCTGGGGCATTGACCCTCACATCTTCTGCACCTACTCTCCATCCTGCTTCTGCCCAATGACAGCTTTTCAACTGTGCATATCAAACTTTTTGAACAGGCTGAATTGAAAACACAATAAGCCCTAACCATATACTTTATTAATTGCTAGTTAGGGTTAAAGTGATAAAAGCAGGGAAATGTGGCATTAGGGTTTCCAAACCTAATACACCACCCCTACCCTGCAGGCAGCAACAGGAAAATCATTACGATTTCACTAACGCTCAACCCATTCTCTTATGCTGTACCTATGTCAGCTTATTTACTAGGTACAGCATATGAGAGTGGGGTGAGTGTTAGGGCTGACAACCCCAAGGTACATCCCACACCTGATTTGTGATGAGACAAGAGAGGTGAAACTGTAATGGATTTTCTAGTTGCTGCCTACAGGATGTGGGTGGGGTGTTAGGTTTGGAAACCCTAATGCAACATTTCCCTGCTTTTGTCACCTTAACCCTGACTAGTGTATTGACAAAGTAGTTTTGCAATGAATTTCCCTACTTTTTGAGATAACATTATGAGGCTCTATTCTCCCATCCATACATAATTTGTCAGGTAGTGTAATCATATCTTTATTTTCCTTTGGGAATGCAGGGCCCTTTAGGTCCTGTGCCCCATCACTCAATAGACGCATATATGTATGTTGCTGTGGACTCATTTGTAGCACAACAACCAGATTGTCAGCATAGCCTTCTAATTATGCCACCTCATGAACCCTACACTGAAACTTTTCAAATCCCCGCCGAAACATCATTCCATGAAACCACGTCATTCCGCACCAGAAGTCTGTAAACACATTTTGGTGAAGATCTGAAAAATGAAAGCTATCACGTTCATGAATTGGTGTAAACAAATGGCTATGTTAAACACAGGGTATAGTAAGAGGTGTGAAGTAGGAGGGGCATAAGGGGGAAGAAGACCACCCTCAGCACGACAAGTGTTTTGACTCATTTATTTATTTATTGGTTTCTTTTTCCTTAAAAAAAATATATATATATATCTGAGGATCAGTTACAGGATTTTTAGTACTGTAAATAATAAAGAGAACTAAGAGAGCTTCAGTGCGAATGGTGGAATTGCAGTATAATGTGGGAGTGCTGCAATGCAGTGGCTGTGGGGCAGCCATATTCAGGCAGACCTTCTGGACACTGAGGTGCTGCCTATCTGCATGCATCTCTGTGGACTGCAGGATGAGGTAGCCAGACTCAGAGCGAAGTAAACTGGGTCAGAGTACCATCACCCCTATCCAGGGACCACCCAGTCCAATGCAGCTGCCTCAAAGGATGCGAGAACGAGAGCACTTGGATGACAGTGGGCTCAGGGAGGGCTAGAGCAGTCAGGCAAAGGCACATCCCAGATCCTATTCCTCTCAAGAACTCATATGCCACACTGGCAAATGAGGACAACCAAACAGAGGTACCCAGAGAAGTGGAAGGAAAGGATGTGGAGGTTAGCCAAGGAGGTGACCTCAGTGGGGAAAGCAGTGGACCCCAGAGGAGGAGAAAGCGGATCCTGGTGGGGGACTCCATCGTAAGAGTGATCCAGCTAGGAACACAGAAGGGGGAGGACAGGGAGGTGAGGTGCCTACCAGGTGCCACAGCATGGAGGGATGGAAGGAAGATACTGGGGATCACTGGGAAGGCAAGACGGAAGGGTGAGCTGGATGTCATTATCCACCTAGGTACTAATGACTTGGCAAATTGGGAGCCAAAGGAAGTTCAGGAAGAGTTTAGGAAACTGGGGAGGGGTCTCAAGCAAGTAGCTACTTCTGTCACTTTCTCAGAAGTACTACCTGTGAGAGGCAAGGGAGAGCATAGGAGTGCATGCACCAGGAACTTTAACTCATGGTTGAAGAACTGGTGCTGTGAGGAAGGGTTTGGATTCATTGGTGACTGGGGACCCATCTGGAGGATGGAGGTTTGTTCAAGCCTCCGGCCTGCATCCATCCTGGAGAGTCCAAGCACTCAATGATAAGTTTAAATGCTACATTGACAAGCATTTAAACTAGCAAAGGGGTGGCAGGCCAGCAAGGATGGTACCTCACTTGCTCACCCCCACAACTAGCAGTGGAACCAGTGAACCAGAGGAGTGGCTATCTGCAAAGCAGTGTGCAAAATATGGAGATTAGTGTCCAAAAGGTGGATAAGCAGAAAGGGGCAAAATTCAGCAGAAGGGCAGACAGCAAGGAGAACCAGGGATAAATGACAACCAAGGAAGGGCTGGAGTAGAACAGTGAAGCAGTCTAGGGAGGTCAAATCATGAAAGCCATGTGTGCAAATGCCAGGAGCCTTAGCAACAAGATGGAAGATCTGGAGGCTGTCATAGGTACCAGACGTGGACATTGTGGCCATCACTGAAACCTGGTGTAATGATAACCATGACTGGGAGATGGCCATACCTGGCTACAACATATTCAGAAGAGACAGAGCAGGCAGGAAGGAGGAGGAGGAGTGGCACTATGTGAAAAATGACATAAGGGCCACAGATCCAGGAGGAACAAAATGGGGAGAGATACTGTGGGTTGCTGGAAAGGAAAATGGGGCCAGCCATCCCACAGGTGTGGTCTATAGACCACCAGCCCAGGAGGAAGAAACAGATGAGAGTTGATGCTAGCCATCCAAAGGATGGCAGAGAAGGTGAGGTAGTACTGGTTGAGACTTCAATATACAGACGTGGACTGGAGCATCCCAGCAGCTGCATCAACTAGGAGCAGATTTATCCTGGACTCTTCAGGGTGCCTTCCTCAAGCAACTGGTCATGGAACCAACTCGGCAGAAGGCAATACTGGACCTTGTGCTCACAAACAGGGACAGTGTGATGGGGTAACAGTGGGGAGCACCTGGGTAACAGTGACCACCAGTCATTGTGGTTTGAAATCACAGAAAGAGCAGAACCAAACCACACAAAAACACGATCCTGGATTTTAGGGGGCAGACTTTGGGAAAATGGGGAGATACTTGAAAGAGGCATTAAGGGAATGGGACAGGAATCAGGGTTGAGGAACAGTGCTGTATTTAAAATGGGATTATAAGAACAACAGAATTATGGCTAACAGGTTAGCAAGAGGAAAAGGAAGAGGAGACCATTATGGTTTTCCAAAGAGGTAGCAAAGAAAGTGAAAGCCAAAAGATTGCATTCAGGCAATACAAAAAGACACAGGCAGAAGGGATAGGGAGTAGTACCAGGAGAAACAAAGGGAGGCAGGAAGTCAGTAAGGAAGCCAAAGCTCAGACAGAAGAACACATTGCAAAATCAGTGGGTAAGGGACAAAACATTTTACAGGTACATAAGTGAAAAAAGAAAGACAAAGGAGGGATAGTGAGACTGAAGGGGAGGATGGGAGCAGCGTGGAGGATGACAACAGTAAAGCTGACATATTGAACAGGTATTTCTGCTCAGTCTTTACTAAGGAAGAGGGGTAATGGGTCTGAAGGAGTACAAAGGGGTGAGAATGGTGCAGAAATGGACACAAGTCCCTTTACACGGAAAGGGTCTGAAGGATTGGAAGTAATAAGAGCTGATAAAGCAATGGGGCCAGATGGGTGCACCCAGGTCCTTAAAGAACTAAAGAGGTGGTGGCTGAACCTCTGGCTATCCTGTTCAGCCAATCACTGGAAACAGGGGAGGTACCCAAAGACTGGAGGACAGCAGATGTAGTCCCCTTATACAAAAGTGGGAACAAAGAGGATGCAGGGAACTACAGACCAGTCAGCCTCACCTCGGTAGTGGGAAAGATCATGGAAGCACTACTGAAGGAGAGATTGGTGGAACATCTGGTTGTCAATGGACTACAGGACCCAAGGCAGCATGGTTTCACCAGGGGGAGGTCATGTCAGACCAACCTCATTGAATTTTTTGACTGGGTGACTAGGGAGGTGGATCAGGGGAGGGCAGTGGACATGGCCTATCCTGACTTCAGCAAGGCCTTTGACACTGTGCCACATAGAAGACTATTACACAAACTGGGGAATATGGGTGTGGGCAGGACAGTAGTGGTGGGTGGTAACTGGCTGGGTGGCAGGACACAGAGGGTGAGGCTAAATGGCTGTCACTCCACAGAGGGAAGAGTGACCAGTGGCTACAGGGATCAGTGCTGGGACCGGTCCTATTCAACATCTTCATCAGTGACATTGCACAGGATCTAGAAGGCAGAATTTCACTGTTTGCTGATGACACAAAGCTCTGTAACAGAGTAGACACCAGAGGGTGTAGACAGAATGAGAAGGACCTGCAGAAACTTGAAGAATGGTCAAGGGTTTGCAGTTGAAATTCAATGCAAAGAAGTGCAAGATAATGCTATGGGCACAAAACCCAGGCACAATATATACAGTTGGGGGTGAGGATATAGCATGACCAAGCAAGGAAAGGATCTTGGGGTTGTCATCTCTGATGACCTCAAGGTGGGAAACAGTGTGACAAGGCATCAGGTAAAGCAAATAGGATGCTGGGATGTATAGGCAGGGCATCACCAGCAGGAAAAGGGAGGTCATAATTCCGCTATACAAGACACTAGTGAGGCCCCACCTGAGTACAGTGTACAGTTCTGGAGACCATACCTACGTAAGGACATAGACAGGGTAGAAGGTTCAGAGGAGGGCAACAAAGATGGTGCATGGATTGCATCACAAGTCCTATGAAGACAGGTTGAAGGAACTGAACATGTACTCCCTGGAGGAGAGGAGGGAGAGAGGGATATGATAGAGACATGCAAGTATCTTACAGGGAGGAACAGGGTGCAGGAAACACTATTTTTAAGCGAAAAGATGTTTCAGGACTAGAGGTATGGGATAGAAGTTGGAGGAGGGCGATTCCAGAGGAAACATGGAAAGAATTTCTTCACAGAACAGGTGGTGGACAAGTGGAACACCCTGCCAGAGGAAGTGGTGGGGGCTGAAACAATCACGGGATTTAAGAATGCATGGGGTAGACATAAAGGAATTCTAGAGGTCAGGGGTAAGGGGAAATAGACTTCTAGGAAAACAAGCTGAACTTACAAGCTCAAATGGGCAGACTAGGTGGGCCATAGGCCCTTATCTGCTGACACTGTCTATGTATCTATGTATTTGGGGAGAAAATATTAAAAACTGAAAAAGTTATGAGCGAGTATACAGTAGCTTAATTTAAATGGATGGGCATATCTTCACCATTTTAAGAGGAAACACTGGAAAAGGCACAGCTTTACCCAGGTGCTACAAAAATGCCTGATTAGTGCTTTCAGACAGTAATTTTTTTTTAATTACCTCTAATTGCTTTTTTTAGTGATAAAACAGTGTCCTTCAACTTTCACTTTCTATTGCTGGCACCCACCATCTCATGAGCTGCAGAGAGCTTCCTGAGCTCACTTTATGCTAATATGTACTGCCAGCCAATAGCAGAGGTCAAACAGACATATTAGCATACAATGAGCTCAGGAGTCTCACTGCTGCTCATAAGACGGTGGCTGCCAGCAACAGAAAGTGAAAGTTGTGGGCAGCTGTTTTAAATTATTAAAAAAACTTGTTACTGTCCGAAAGCACTAATTGAAAGTTTACGTAGTGTCTGAGGAAAGCTGTGTCTTTTCCATTGTTTTCCTCTCACATTGCATGATCTAAAGGTCGGCAAGCAATGTGAGAGGGCAGCAAGGAGGGCTGGGGGGATAACGGAATGCATAGGAAGAGGCATCACCAGTAGAAAACAGGAAGTTATTATCCCTCTGTACAGACAGCTGTTGAGACCCCATCTGGAGTACTGCATGCAGTTCTGAAGACCCAGTCTCCGCAAAGACATAGACACGATGGAAGCTGTCCAGAGGAGGGCAACTAAAATGGTGCAGGGTTTGCACCGAAAGACATATGAAAAGAGACTTAAGGAGCTAAATATGTATAGCCTCTAGGAAAGGAGGGAGAAGGGGACATGATAGAAACTTTCAAGTACCTCAAGGGAATCAACAAAGTCCAAGAGAATAGCATCTTTCAAAAAAAGAGGTGTGCAAGAACAAGGGGGCACAATTTGAAGATAGAGGGGGGTGACTCAGAGGTAATTTAAAGAAGTGTTTTTTCACAGATAGGGTTGTGGATGCATGGAATGGCCTTCTGGAGGAAGTTGTGGAGTCAAAAACAGTGGTGGAATTCAAGCATGTATGGGACAGTCATAAGGCAATTCTAGGGGGTGGGGGCAGAAAGTAGTAGGCTGCTGGTTAACTAGGATCTGCAGCTTACCAGTAGGTAGGAAAATGGGCAGACTGGGTGGTCCAAGTGGTCCTTATCTGCTGTCAAATTCTATGTTTCTATGTTTTGACACCAAATTTTGAACATACCTTTCTTATCACCCACTTCATGAACAAGGGTGGTGAACATTTTCAAAACCCTCCCAAAAGGTGATTTCACCAAGTGAATGTGAAATCTCCTTTTGGACCAGATATGCATAATTCCATTGACACTGTTCATGAGCTGCAGTCTCAAAAATGCCATTTTGGAAATTTGGTATCAAAATATGCAAAAATGGCGAAGTCATGCACCAAAATTGAAAACCGCTTTGAAATACATTGAACTGCACTTACCTTATATCTCATTTTGCAGTCACTGGTTCCAGTAGCAAGAGGTGTCTTCAATCAGAGAATAGATCTTCACCCTGGAACCTGAGTGAGGGTGTGTGTTGTTTCTGGAGGGGTGTGGGGTGGTGGGTGCTCAGTGGGTGGTTGGGATGTGGGTAGGGGGTTGCATCACCGATGACTATTTTCTTTTTGGCAGATAAAAAAAAGAACATCAAGGGACTGTTTTCTTATTTTCAGTCTGCGACAGACATCAGATGGTAGTGGAGGTACTAGACATCAGGGAAACCAAGTTAATCACGGAGAATGGCCATCAGAGGGTGCTACTAGACATCGGAGATAAAGTACATATTTAAGGAAATGGGCATTGGAGGGTGTGGAGCACTACTTGCCATGAGGAATACATAAAATATTTAGAGAGATAGCCATCAGAGGGTGGGACGTGCCACTAGATACCTGGGAAATCTGTAATAATTACAGGACTAGTGACTGAATGGTGGGAGCACCACTAGACACCAGAGTGAAATTACAAAATTATGAGCACAGCCATAGAAGGTTGGGGGGTGCCACTTGGCACCAAGGAAAAATATTAAAAAAATACAGGTACAGGAATGGGAGGGTGGAGAGAACCACTAGACACCAGGGAAAAAATTACAAAAATGACAGGGATAACAATTAGAGGGTGGGGGCGCCACTAATCTTTTTTTGTGGGAACAAGAATGCCCAAGAGGCAAAAACTGAAATGAGTCATGAAAAAGGATTCAATTTAAAACACACACACACACACATTTTGAGGTCACTTTCCCAACAGTTAACTGCAGAATCAACCTAACGGAGTCCCGATGAGCAAGATACATGTCTTGATAATAACTGGTCAGCAATTTGTCTCAATGTACTGACCAGGTTGATATTTTCCATAACAACCAGCTGGTTGTTATGACATTCATGAGCCATGCCAGTCAAACAATGCTGCTGCCTCATTGGCCAACATTCTCTATGTGGGCAGGGCCAAACAGTCTCACAAATTGTTGGAGAAAAATTGCTGGTCTGTTATTATAAAAAAAATAAAAGATGGGGAGGGTCCTTTGAGCGATGCCTCTATCGCATTTTCGCTGTGGGATGTTTGATAAACCCCTCGGGCTTCGCCCTCGGGGTTTATGTAGCATCCCACAACTCGGGTGTACATTAAATTCTCATATCAAACCCTTTCCCATCCATTATTCTCTATTTCTCTCTGGAGGATATCATTTTGTGGGTTTTGATTTTTTTTGTAAGAAAAATGTGAAACAAGATGGCAGCTTAATGCAATGAGAAAAAAACAGTGCAACAAAAAAACAGTGCAACAAAAAAACAGTGCAACAAAAAAAACAGTGCAACAAAAAAAACAGTGATTTGTTATGTTTTTTTCACTATCCCCATCTAGGAATCTGCGACTGGAATGGAACTTGCCAGGTCAAGAGATCTACCCCCACGGGACCGCACATACCAAATGTCGTGCAAATCTGTTGAATAGTTGCAATGTTATTAAAGTGCAAAATGTTAGGTTTAGCATAGAAACCCTTGCTCAACCCTAGCTACAGGGGTGCTACTATGCCCCTAGAATAGGTATTTTGAACTTAATAACTGTAATATTGTTATATATTAGAACATTTTCCGTTTCATACCAGAGGAAGTAGATATTCTGAACTTGAAAGAATATGAATTTTACAGTAAAATACTCAGTACAGAATAGTGTATCCCTCTCCAGAACGAAATGGGCAAACCCTCAATTTTATAGTGCGAGCAGTAATCAAGCCCTCTACAATGGCCAGCAGCATTTTCTAGAACCTGAGCTTTTACATTTTCCTTTGTAACAGTTAAAACTCCTGGCTATAATTAATGCTGATTAATTTGGCCCCCCCACATTTTTAAACATGCAGTTGTGGCGCCCACCAGTGCAGTGGTGGAGTAACCTCTTGCGACGCCGGCAACCCAGATGTGAGGAGCAGGACTTGGTCATTGGAGGCCCGGCTGGTGGGAAGAAAGATAAAGGTCCGAGGGATGCTCTCCTTTTCCGGGAGGGAGGGCTGCCACACTCACTGCAGTACTGCCCCCTGGGTGAACCTGGGTGGAAGTGCAGACGGGCTGCCATGTAGGAGTCCTGAATGGCAGCATGTTTTTGCATGCACCTTTCTCCCTGGATCACACTGCATGCAGCTGTCCTTGGGCTGGGGAAACTGAGGGAAATAAAGTGAAATACCTCCCATTTCTCAGGACCTCCCAGTTTCGCTGCCAGCCTGGACATCGCCTCCACAAGGGCACTCTGGTGGTTTCCATCCTTGAGACAGCCCTGACATGAGGGGAAATAAGTGGGGTTGGAAGTCACTTGGAGAAGTGTCTGTCGGTGCTGGGGTGAGCTGGGGGGTGAGGAAATGCCAGGGTGAGAAACAAATAAATTAAAAAAAGCATGCCCTGTGAGGGCCTTCTGTTACTAGTTGTGTTCTGTTTGACATGGCTAATTAAATATTTTCTTTGTTTCTTGAATTTTTTCCGGAAATGGAGAGAGAGAGAGAGAGAAGACTGCCACTAGCCATTTCTTTTCCTCCTGCATAGAAAATGGATACTAGTTTTTAATAATCCGAAGGTGCAGACCTTGATCCGCTGTCCCAACTTCTCCCATCACAATCTCTGCTCCTACAGTATTAAGATATCACACATTTATATGAATGTTCATTTAATAGAACTTGGTTCTTTTCCACTTTTAGACTTCTTTGTGTATCCGACCACTATCTAACTGCTCTTTTTGCACAGTGTACATACTGTTTGATCATTGATGCTTCCCTAATGGGGGGAGGCTGCCTTGGCACCTCTGGGTGGATTGGGCATGGGCTTGGGGGACGTGAGGCCTAAACATGCTCCCTGCACACCCCACTCAGGGACACCACCCACACAAGGCTAAGAACTTTATGCGATGGGGTGGAGAAAACCAAGAAAATGGCATCTCTGTCACCCAGATGACGGCCACCTGGGCTCTCACTGCCACAGAGCCCCTGGACAGCTGGGACTGACCTCAGCAGTACCCAGGGCTGTGACAGGGTGAAATAGGACTCTATCCCAGTTGTTATGGAGAGTTTGAATGCAGGGATCTGTTCTATTCTATTCCTTTCCTGTCTCTTGTCTGTCTGGTTGCACAACCAAGTTTTCCTGAGAGACCTAGGATTTGATCACCTCGACAGTGTAGCAATTCTTTGCCTCTCACTGTCTCTCAGTCTTAACTTGCTGTTCTGTCTTTTTTCCTCCCTTACATATCTGCTGGTATAAAAATATTTGCAAATCATTATGTGGAAATGTAATGGATATTGGGATCCCTTTGTTAAGAAATCATATAGTGTTAATTTTTGAAATGTATGTAATTATGGTTTGTAATTATTGCAGAAAGTTATTGGGAACTCAAGAGGTGACCCGAGGGCAAGTTTTAAGCCTTTTGCAGAAGAGCTGTGGAAAAGGGGCCTCAGCACAGGCACACTGTGTTCCTATCAGCACCTGCCTGAAACATTCAAGAACAGGATGCTTGGTAAGAATGGGGGTTGGAAGGACTTATAAGAGAGCTGAGCTGCAACTGCTTGACAGAGAGAAAAGGGACACAGAGACTGAAGGAAAACTCTGATGGATCTCCTCTATTTTATTTTGCCTTTGTAAATAGTTATACTGAACAATTTTATTTTTTATGTTACTGCTAGTACAAATAAATATTTTTGGTGAATTCTACAACTGCTCCTGGTTTTTCTGTGCTTCCTGACCTGTGCCTCAATGACAAGGGCCAAGTAGGTAAGGCTGCAAGGCTTATTCTCTCCAGAAGGAGAGGACCCACCCGACGAAGAGATATGTTGGGTTACCCTTGGGGGGGCTGCAATATGGGGCAGCAGGTGGTGATGTGGGTAGCTGGGGGGTGAAATTTGTCCCTGGTGGCCCGACGGAGATGCTGGCTGAGATGCAGGGGAGGAGCATAAACAAATAATACAAAAAAAAAAGACAGTCAGGTGGCTCAGTAGGTAGCACATTTGCCTCTAGAGCCAGAAGAATGGAAGTTCATGGGCTCTATCCTCACACCAGACACCTGGGGTAATACCTGTTACTGACACTGTAGTGCAGTATGAGGGGGACTGTATTGTTAAGGTGCTGTCCTTCAGGTGAGATGTTAAACCATGGTCCCATCTACCCATCTCTGGTCACTGTCCATGTGGAAATAAAAAATCCCATTTCACTTATCAAAAAAGAGGGGAGATTACTCGGTGTCAGGACCTACACTCCCCCGTCAACAGAACAGGTCCACTCCCAGGATGCACCTGGAAGGAAACTATCATAGCTTAGTGTGTCTTTTCAGGTCAAACATTACAGATAAATACATAAGTTTTTTTTGTGACAAAGTTTGCAAGAAGAAAACAAAAATGCCTGATGTGCGATAACAACACTTCAAGCAGTGGATTCTCAAGGTTCTGGCAGGATGATATTATGTTCAACTGGGCATGGATACACTCAAAAGTTAATCATTCATGGCTGATGTTGCTGCTCAGACATCTAGAACCCCTTCTTTAAATGTGAAGGAAGACCTGCATGTGAAGCGTGCTCTTCACTTTAGAGCATGAAATCTGGCAGAGTCAGACGTTATAATAAATTCTTTACAATTCTTATTTCCCAGTGTGTCTCCAATTCAATCTCAGAGATTTCCGTCTATATGTTTCACTGTAATCTCCACGGTGGATGAGGCAATCAGTGTCTCAGGTGTGTACTGAGCAAGGCAATATCTGTGTCATGAGATCTCCCTGACAAGCTCCCAGTATAAATAATGCATCGCAGCACATTTGCTGTATTATTACATTTCAGAGACAGGAGCATGTCATTGGATATTGTCTACTGCTAGGCTTCCCTTCAGACACAGACGTGACTCTTAGAGATGGCTGTCCTCTGTTTCTTGTCATGGTTAAAAATAACTACTTATCATATTTATTATCTTTTGACAGGTTTTCGCTTTTTCAAACTCAGCTTTATTGTATGGCAAATTGTGCAGTCAACATTATGACAGTATGCAGCATAATGTGAGCAGACATTCAGTGCTACAACTACAGTCATTTGTTCTATGGCAAGTTTAGGATCAACCACCTTCCATACCTGAATATTGCTGTCTTGAGATATAATTTATTTATTTATTGAAGAGAATTGGAATTACAATCCTTTGAGTCATAAACTCGTTTGCAAAGACTCCACGTCAGTACAGAAAAGCACAAACATAACATCTACTAGTATTTATATATAGGTCACATAGTGCAGTGTATATCAATGCCCATTGCTTTTAACACACTTTAAGCACAACTTTTACAGAACTCTGGGTTCACAACTGTCCCTTTAACAGAGAAACAGAGACATGGGAAGTGTTCTTATAAGGCAGAGAATATTCTGTTGATCAAAAAACACATTCCACTGGGTGAGTGAGTGAGGGCTCAATGAGGAAAGTATCTCCCCATGAGTCACTAGCCATCTGGCATTGGTAGGGCATTGTAGTGGACCACTCACTGGGTTCCTTCTTAGTCCACCCCATCTGCCCTGTAAGAGTGCAAGTTGCTCCAGAGCTCTACGTATCAGCCCTCTTACCTCCCGCTTTACTTAATCTCCAGATTATGTATCTATCCAGCTCTCTTCCCATTGTCCTTTTTCTACTCTTTTCTACTCTACTCTACTCTATACTTACTACAACCTTCCTCCCCAAACCACCTTCCTAGCAAATCCCTTCTCAGCCCCTCCTCCTTCCCTTTCCCCTTTCCTCTCCTCCTCCTCCTGCATTCCCCCTCCTTCCCACTCCCCTTGGTGCCAAAGATGATCACTCCTCCCATCTGTCTCTGTCTGTGCACTTCAGATCCTCCCTCCCCCTGGTCCTCCTGCCCTCCCCACCTCTACTCCTCCACTCCACCACCGCATCCCCCAAATCCCCATCAAGCTCTTACTTCCATTGCTACTTCTTATAGCTGGTGATGTTGAGTTTAACCCTAGCCCTGTTCACTCCATTCCCACTGATCTTCCCAAAGATCTCTGGGTGGCCCACATCATGTTCTGCAGCCTCCTACCCAAAATAGATTGGCTGCAACCTCTTGTCATCACACTCTACCCAGATGTCCCGATAGTCTCATAATCTTGGATCTCCCCAAAATTCTAGCTCTGCCATCACAATCAAAGTTACACTCCCTCACCTACCCTGAACTTTTTCCACTTAAGGGTGAGTGGCATCGCCATCTACCGCTCTTCCACAATGCAGTTCTCCACGGTTTTGTCTGTCACCTCTTTTGCTGCCTATTATCTCCTCATCCTCAAATTCTCCCTCCCCATCTACATGGCAAGTGGTTACTGCTGTCTTGGCACATACACCACTCTGCCACTGAACTCCTGACTACCATATCCTTTCTCACCCCCCGCTGGTGATCTTCTCATCTTGGGTGACTTCACTGTTAACTGGCTTTCCCTATCCAACTCTAAACTTTGTCAAAACGTAAGGTCTCTACTCCTTACTCAACTAATCTCAGTCCCTACTCGATTAAATCCTAAATCCCAGAACCACTCACTCCTGGACTGGGTCCTCAACAATCATCCTCACCGCATCATTGATGCTGACACCCTACCTGATGGCACTCAGCAACCACCATATGGTATACTACATGCGAGAAATCCACCATCCTAGAGTGTTCCCAAAAATTGTCCTCATCCACTTTTTCCTGTCACTAGACCTATCCTCACTCCATGCTGATCTGCAGTTAACGGACTGGTCCCCTATCTCCAAAGCTACCAACATTAACCAAGCCTTCAACTACTTCCTCTCCAAATTTCTACAACTCTGAGATTAGCATTCTCTGCTATGGAAAAGCAGGGTCAGAGGTTCACACCTCCCCTAGATCTCTGCTGAACTTCTAGCTTGCCACTGTGCACGTGACCTGGCATGGAAATTTTACAAGTCCTCTGACACTCCAGCAGACAGTAACAGGTACTGTGTCCTGAGGAACTCTTGCACCAGAGCTTCCAGGCTAGTAAAAGCTGAGTTCTTTTCCTCCTTTCTCCAGAAAAATCTAAGCCACCCCTTCAAGTTCTGGAAAGTTATTCATGCCCTCTTCTTCCATCCCATCCAGTCTGCTCCTCCTGTCTTAAATTTAGGCAACTCCACCTTCTCTGACCCTCCTTTTGTGACCTCTGCCTTCAACACTTACTTTACCACCTACTTATTCTTGGTTTTTAAAGACAAAGTAGGCTGTCATCCCATTTAACCTGTGCTTCCGATCACCTCTCCTCTCCTCTCCTCTTCTCTCCTCCTCCCTCCCCCCTTTGTCCTCTCACTCCCCCCCGACACACAATCCTGCACTTCCTTTCTTCTTCTCACTGGTTACCCAATCTGCCTTTCTGGAAGCCCTTCTAGCTCTCAACCCCATGCAATGCAGCAACCCTGATAGTCTAGACCCCAAGCTCCTTCAACTCTCTGCCCCAGACATTGCCTCTCCCATCGCCTCCCTCCTAAACCTTTCCTTACCTCTTGCCTCCATTCCAGACCTCTGGAAGCATGCTACAGTCATTCCCCTGTATAAAGGAGGTGACTTCTCCTCTCCTGGCAATTTCTGCCCCATCTCCCTCCTCCTTACCCTTTCCAGACTCTAGGAGCACATAGTTCAATCCCAACTCTCCTTCTTCCTTGACTCCTCTTCCTTCTTCACACCCTACCAGTCCGATGTTTGCAAACACCACTCCACTACTTCCTCCCTCTTCTGACTCACCGATTCCATCCACACAGCAATGGACCAGGGCCTTCTCACTGCCACCATCTTTGTCAATCTAGTGAAAGCATTCAGCACTGTCTCCCACCTCCTCCTCCTCCTTTACAAACTTAGATCAGCAAGCCTCTCAGTCCCCACAATAAAATGGTTCAGAGCTTACCTGATGGGTAGATTGTAATCAGTGAAACTTGGAGAAACCTTATCATCCCCTCCCATTTAACACCAGTGTCCCCCAAGGCTCCATCCTTGGCTCTCTACTTTTTCTCAACCTTTTTAAATGACCTTCCCTCTGCCTGCTCATCTGTGTCCATCCACATGCACACAGATGGCACAGCCATGTTTGTCTCTGGATCCTCTTCAGCAGAGATAAGATCCAAGCTCCAACCTGATTTTGTCTCCATTCAGAAATGGTTCAGGTCAAATCAGTTATCACTAAATGTCCCAAAAAATGGCTTCTATGTGTTTTGGCACTAGGCCAAGGCTTTCTAAACTCCCATCCCTTCCTTTCTTCCTTCCACACCCTAGATGGGGACACAATTGATGACATGCCCTGATTCAAGTACCTTGGTGTCTGGCTTGGCACGGGGTCATATCGCCGCAAACAAAAACCATGCAGCAATACATACCACAAGGAAAACGGCGGTACTCGCATACAATGTTGGGTACAACAGGGACCCTACTAGGAGAGCACAACTCCATTGAAAATAATGGGACTTTTTGTTTTATGTGAGGGGTCTACACCCCCCGGACTTAAAATAATCAACTCTGGGGGGTCATGGACTTCAGGAATGGGGAGAAAATCAGAAGGAGGGGAATTACTTTTTCTTAAAAATAAAAACAACATTGCAGCAGGAGGAGGCCCGGCGGGAACCAAACTGGAGTCCTAGGTCTCCTGCTCTGCTGTGTGCTGGTACCCTAACCACTCCACCACAGGAGCAGCTCAACCAGCGCCACAGCACACGGCAACCCAATTCCTCCACAGGATGTCTACAGAGCAACAGGGGTAGCGGTAATTCCTTACCGTTATTCTAACCCTTATTTTCATTTTAATTTTTTTATTTTTATTTTTAATTTTTTTTATTAAATGGGTTAGACCATTGAGTAAAACTCATTTAAAATGGTGACCCTGTTGCACCAAATCCTCTTGCACTTTACACAGCAAAGATCTTTCAGCGCTCTTTCTGGTGGGCTCTTATGACCTGGTACCTCTGGCTTGAGAGTCACCTCCACTTCTCACAGCACATAGACACCATATATAAAAAAAACTCCACCCCAAGTTTGGTGCCCTTTATAGGAACAAAAGCTACATCCCTCTACCAGCCTGCCGTGACATCCTTACAAAGATGATTCTCCCCATCTTGATTATGGAGACATAGTCTATGTAGCTGCCCCGCGGTCCACCCTGGCCAGACTGGACCCCCATTTCCATTTCTTCTGCCATTTCACTCTGTACTGCTCCCCCCGCACCCACCACAGTGCTCTTTATTCTGTTCTCTCCCTTTCCTTGAGGATTGCCACCTAACCCATTGCGCCACCTTCACTTCCAAGTTCTGGTAGTCTTCCCTGCCTCCCTATCTGCACTCCCTTCTCTTACCTACCACCCCCCTCCTCCTACTCCCTTCACAGTCTTAGCTATCGATCCCTCCTGCTCCCATCCCATAAATCCCTTGATGGATAAGCTGTCTTCTCATTCCATTTTTCTAAACTTCAGAATTCTCTCTCCCTGCCCATTTGCTCTGCTTCCTCCAAACACTCACTAACCTCTCTACTCTACTCCTGCACCACCCCCTCCTGTCACTGCCCCTAACCCCTTGCCCAAATGATTTCTTTTCAGCTCTTCCTCCCTCACCCTCCCCTAGTACTAATGCCCTTTCACCTCCTGACTCTCTCCCCACTCCCTCCCTCCCTTCCTCCTCATCCACACTTTCCTCTGTCTCCTCAATCTGCCCTCTTCTCCTCTTCCCTCCCTCTCTCCCCTCCCTCTCATTTCCACTCAATACCTGCTCCCCTAATCCTGCCCCCTTCTCCTGACCTGAGTCTTATCCTCCTACCTAGTATCCTGCATTGGGCCTCTACTTCAATTCCCATGTGTATTTGCTGCACTTCTACCTTGTATCCTGCCTGTATAGGACTGGGCTTCTGTTCCTTCTGCTGCAACTACCCATATGTATTATACGGTACCTGTTTATGATTGTGCTTCTGTTCCAGCTACCCATATGCATTATATGATTGTGACTCTACTTCAACTTTTGTTTTTTTGCACTATTACCTTGTATTCTTACTATTTTGATTGTAAATAATGTATATACCATCATTATAACTGTGATACTCTGTTTCATTATATTGTATGTATATATTATAGTTATTCTTGCATTAATCCTTTCCACACCACCCCAACCCGATGCATCTGGAAACAAGCTATTTAAGTCTCAGTATGTCTTTCCTGGTGAAACACTTTAATTAATAAATAAAATCTCCATATTTTCAATATTTACATTTTTTCACACCTCCTTATGAACAGTACAGCTGTCATTTTCCACTTCCTGCCCAAAATATGTTTTCACATATCCGGTGCACAGTGGCGCTGTTGCTGTAGGAAAACAATGTTTGGGACACAGTAAGGCAATCACAGTAACACTGTTCATGAACAGAGGTCCCAAAATGTCTATGTTGAAAACTTGGTGAAACAATTCCACAAAATTACCATGTTACAAGCGTGCGTTGTACAGTTTCCACGCATGCTTGTAACTTCGAGAATTTTTAACATTTTTACTCCAGATTTTCAACATTGCCATTTTTCCACACCTCCTTATGAACAGTACAGTTGTCATTTTTCCACATCCTGCCCAAAATGTGTTTTAGCACATCCAGCGCACAGTGACACAGTCGCTGTATGGAAACAATGTTCAGGACAGAGTAAGAAAATTACAGTAACTCTGTTCATAAGCAGAGGTCCCAAAATGCATGTGTTAAACAGCTGGTGAAAAAATTCCACAAAATGACTATGTTACAAGTGTGTGTTGCACAGTGTCCATGTACAGTCGTAAGTTAGAGAATTTTTAATATTTTCACTCCAGATGTTCAACACTGCCATTTTGGCACACCTTCTTATGAACAGTACAGCTGTCATTTTTCACATCCTGCCCAAAATGTGGTTTTGCACATCTGGCGTACAATGGCACAGTTACTGTGGGAAATCAATGTTTGGGACAGATTAAGAAAATCATACTGCCACTGTTCATGAGCAGAGGTCCCAAAATGCCTATGTTAAAAATTTGGTGAAAGAATTCCAAAAAAAGACTGTTATGAGCATGTGTTGCACAGTTTTCATGCACGCTCAGAACTTTCTAGAATTTTTAATATTTTCACTCCAGATTTTCAACTTTGCCATCTCTTCACAGCTCCTTATGAATGGTGCAGCTGACATTTTTATGTGGTGCAGAATGGCGCGATCACTGTGGGAAATCAACACTCGGGACACATTAACAAAATCACAGCGACACTGTTCATGAGCAGAGGTCCCACATGCTTTCATGAGGTGAGGTCACAAAAAGGCCATGTTGAAAATCTGGAGTGCAAATACCAGTAAACGCCCAGGGCATTAGGGTTTCTAATCATTGAATCCCACCCCATACAGACTAACAGGGTCAGGGTGTGCCTTTGGATTACTGGCTGTAATGCTCATGCCATTGCACCCCCACCCCCACTTTGCGGCCACTGACAGGCATCAAGGTGTGCCTTTGGCTCTTCGGCTCCAAAGTGCACCCCATTCTCCTATGCTGCACCCATCTCAACATACTTTCTTATGAAATGGGGTGAGCGTAAGGCCCGAAAACCCCAGGGCACAACACGATACTTGTCAGAGTCTGCAGGGCAGGGTTAGGTGAAATGGCATGAGCAATATGGCCAGTGACCCAAAAGCACACCCCAATGCCTGTCACTCTCTGCAGGGCGGGTTGGGGTTGACATGGGTTCTATACTTCATTGCCATTCCTATTATGAGTCTCTCTAATGCCTGCACTACCAATGCCAATGCCAGCAAGACAACATTCAGCATTGACAAATGCTTGTTATATATTGTTACCCCAAGTTTTCAACATTGCCTTATGAACCCCCCTCATGAACAAGGGTGGTGAAAATTTTCAAATCACACCCAAAATGTAATTTTGCAACACAACCACAAAATCACCTTTTAAGCCTGAATTATATAATTCCACCATTACTGATTACGATGCAGGGTTCTAAAATGGCTATGTTAAAAATGTGGGATCAAACTATGAACAAATGACAAAGCTATACATCAATGTTCAAAACCCCATTGAAATACACTGAACCGCACTTACCTTAGTTTCTCATATTTAATGTCTTTATTTATTTATTTAACCAGGCAATCACTGTTGAGCAAGCTCATTTTCGAGGTGGACCTGGGTTTGTTAACAAGGAACAAGGGACAATATACATAGGATGCAACACACAAGAAAATACTAATAATACAAATAAAGTGAGATACAATCATACAGTATATACAAAGAATCAGCAGGTAGCATTGACAGTAGTATATGTTTGGAACAGAAGATATAGCTAGTTTTGGGTAGGACACAATTTTTCATAAAAGTAAAGAAATATACATATCAGGTGCACCAAACACAAATAAAAACTAATATAAAAAGATATATAGTGATACGGTATGGAGAATTTAGAGCTGGAACCAGGGTCAAAGGAATGTGGAAGGGACAGATATGGGGGTAGAACAAGGGGCGAGGGAAGAGTAGATTATAGATGTGATCAGTCTTTTAACAGGAGTAATTAGAGTGTGCTTGGACTTATAGGAGTTACTATTTAGGGTAGACAGGCACAGGACTCCTTATTATGATGTAGATATAGAGATTTAAAAGCTGCTAGGCTGATGGGGTGAGTTAATTTCAAATTTCAAATTTCATGTTGCAGTCAGCAGTTCCACCAGCAAGACGTATCTTTTTTCGGAGAATAGATCTTTCCCCGGGACATGTTCAGGTGAGTGAGGGTGTGTGGGATGTGTGGGGTGGTAAGTGCTGAGTGGGAGTTCGGGGTGGAGTGGGAAGTGTGTATGTGTGAGGGGGGCAGATCGGTGAGGGACTGATTTCTGTTTCACAGGTTAAGAATACACATTCACTGATGGTTTTCTTTATTTCAGGGATAGTCTGACAATGGGATTGGGCACCTCAGTGTTGGGCTTATGTTCAGCAGCACCAGAGGTTGGCACCCCAGTGTCGCCACCTACATAAAGAGAACAGAGTGGGCAACCTGGTGGGGAAGAGGGTCAAGAGAAGTGGTACCAGGGGTGGGCACCCCAGTCTGAATCTATATTTGTTAAACAAATACATAATGGGCAGGCAATAAAGAGGGGAGAGGCAAAAAGAAGCAGTACCAGGAGTTGGCACCCCGGTCTGCTTAATTAGATGTATAGATAGATAGACAGAGACAGACAGAGTGACAGACAGACAGACAGATAAAATGCATCACTCTCAGGCTCCTAATGCTGAAAGCTGATCAGGTGCATGCTGACTGGCTTCATGCAACTAAAAGGACTGATGCCCCCACTGACTGGGGCTGCTTCAGTCCGTTCAACTGCACAAAGTTTCCAACTAGCATCAATGAGTGGTGTCACAACCATAGTGTGTGGTCATTGGTCTGGATTGCCGAGCCCTTCCAGCTTAAGCTGCAATTGGCTCGGCAGTGACACACCTCTGAAAATGTCATTTATTGTAAAAAAAACATTTCTTGTGCTTGCGTAAGCAAATGTAAAAATTGGCAACGTTATTTTCTGTTGTAAAAAGTGCAAAAAATAGCCATCTGTCAGACACCTGTGTTTCCACACTTTCAATACATGAATATATGTTTGTTTTTTACGACAGAATGCAAGAATTCAAAATTCTGTAGAATTCCATTTGCAGAATATTCACTGACACACAACCAAAGACCTCGTATACAGCCAAGGTTTCAATTTTATCTGTGGGCAGAGTAAATAGTAGAGATGGTCCATGCAAGCTGACAAGGGTATAAGGGGGGTTTTATGGTCACCAAAGAAACACTAGGAATTATTTTATTTTAGTTTTTTTAGTTTGTTTATCGAGTAGGTGCACTGATCTAAAGAACCGTTTTCAGGCCTTGAAGATGGCCCATATGAATACAAACAATACAATTTACATGCTTTAGAAGGTCAGGTGTCTACACAGTGTAGAAATTACACAATAAAATGTTTTGTACTCAATGGGTGGGATATTCAGAAATGCGCCTGGCAGGGGCACAAGCAGGGTGCAGCGCAACTGGGATGTGCCAGGGAGTGGACTGGGCAATGTTCAATGGAGCTGCACCATGGCTCAGCACCGTTGAATGTTGCAACATGGCCTCCCGCAATGCACATGACGCTGTGGCACTGCGCCAGCACAAGTAGAAAGAGTGGAGCAGGGGGATGCACCAGTGCAAGTGCAGTTGTGCTAGGCACAGGAGCCATGATATTCAGCGGTGGATATGCACATGGTGCCATAATGCATTCAAGGTGCAACTGGGGCCATTAGCATGTCATTATGGCCCCATTTGGTGTAGGTGCGCGATCCCCTGCGACTTGCACCTGGCACCCTGACAGGCTGCAGCCATCAGGGACCAATGCCCCCTGCACATCACGGCAAAGTGCCACAATGCCCAATCGCGGGCATAAGTACATGTAAATACACTTCCAATATCCCTGGTGGTCCAGTAGACCGCTTGCAGCCCAGTCATGGGCATCAGTAAATGTAAACACAATGTACGTTATCCCTGGTGGCCCAGTGGACTGCTTGCAGCCCAATCGCGGTCATAAGTATACTTAAAATCAGTTTAAATTATCCCTGGTGGTCCAGAGGACCACTTCCAGCCGATCACGGGCATTAGTATGTTAAAACAATTTTACTTTATCCCTGGTGGTCAGCCGTACCCCCTCACCATCCATTGACCCTGCTACCCTCCCCAGTCAGCAGCAGGCAGCAGCTCCCCCACCACAAGCCGGCGGCTGCCGCCAACTGACTGCGTACAGTACTGCCGTCACATTGGTCCAGCATGGACCAATGGGTGTGCAAAACCATAAAGCCCATACTGTGGACCAATGGGCATACAGCCATACTGTGCAGTCAGTCAGTGGGCAGCGAGGCGGCTTCGCGGTGGGAAACTACCCTCTGCTGACCGGGAAGTGAGGTGGTGGTGCTCAGTGGCCGGTGGGGAAGGTATCGCCGACCACGGGATAAGGTAAAATGTTTTTACATATACTGATGCCCGCAATTAAAAGCAACCACTGACCACCAGGATAGTTTTAAATAATATTACAGGTAGTACTGATGCCCGCGATCGAGCTGCTGCAAGTGATCCACTGGACCACCAGGGATATTGGATGTGTGGTTAAATATACTCATGCCCTGATCAGGCGTGGAGGGGCGTGACACCGACAGACCCTGGCCCCGGAGCTTGGGTGGCTACCCACAGCTGGCGGCTGCCATGTTGCACCCTGCAATATGGCAGCTCACCTGTAGGTGGCCAGCCCCTGCTCCTATTTCCTTTTGGCTCAACTGAGCACCAGTGTGTATGCAAGTAGGGGTTGCACCAGTATTATGCAACCGCACATCCCAGGTTGAATGTCTGCGTGTGAGAATAGCATGCATGCCCAACCTCAGCACACTGCTTTTCATTACTGGTGCGCGCCCAGCGCATCGACTTGTGCAGCTCAACATCCTCTTTTCAATATCACGCCAGGGTGCAACTCCTTTGAATATCCCACCCATTGCATACTGGAAGGAACACAATGCATTGGGTGTGTCTGAATATAAATGAGACATATTCAAACAGTACATGGAATGTAGTTACAATAAAATAAGTGTACTAAAATAATTAGAACTGTGATTAGTACTTTATTTGTTGATTTGTTTAGTAGGGCTGATCGAATAACTTACAGTATACTGAATATCTGGGCCAAATATTATATTTGGGCCCCCAAATAGTCAGATATTCATTATTTGTGTGTCCATCAAAAAACAATAAGATAAAGAAACTTTCCCCAGCCCAATCCTTCCCCAACCCAATCCTTTAAAACACACAATCCCTGCGCTACACCCTCTGCCGCAATCCCAGTGCCCCATCCCCCTAGCAGTCATAATTTCATATTTTTTGGAGTATTAAAAACATTCCATGATGGGCAACTGGCACAACCCACCTGCCTCCATGGCCGGCCACCATCTTTGGTGCTCTTTTTTTTTTAAATCAATATTTTCCTCTCCCCTCCCACTTTAGCAGTATCCACCATACTCTCCCTAGCACCCAATTATTTTTCAACTAAGAATGATTAGTGCAGACAAAGGTGATCAACAAAACCCACCACCCTCAATGGCCGGCCACCTTCTACTGAATGTGGCCCTCGCACCACCCCCCACATGTCTAGGGGCATAAAAGAAAACATGATCTTCCCTGTGGGGGGGGGGAAGGCAGCTCAGCACACAGAAATCCTTCAGACATAATCCCCAGATCCAAAAGCATGGACAAATACATTAGAGCCTACCTGAAGACATCTTCAAAACAGCTAGGACAACTTCAGAGGACATGGCCACAATTGAACTGGGCACCCCAACTCCCAACTGGGATCTGCGGCTCTGGACGTCTTCTGGTTTCTTTCCACCATACAGGATCCCTACCGACCCCGAGACCAGAGATGCAGGAAGGCAAAATAAAAAAGCCCACTGAAAAGAAACTCATTAGGAACTTAAGCTTGGGGTTGTTAAATTCATTAGACACTTATTTACAAAAGACATCAAGTCCAGTTATTCCCTTCACAAACCAATCATTTTATTTCTCCTGTGCCCAAAACAATTTAATATGAGCATATGGGTTCATTTGTAGCTTGAATAAACATTCTACAGCTCCGTGGGGCTAAACATTTTATAAAGATAGTATATGCAGCACACATTTTAGCAGAGTAAGATCTTTACATGGCTCAGAACCAACAGAACTGATTTTCCCCAAGAAATAAATGACCTCTCCTACTGGAACGTGAAGCTCCATAGATAATAAACGGCACTGAAAAGTACCTACATAGATACATAGATACATAGACAGTGTCGGCAGATAAGGGCCTATGGCCCACCCAGTCTGCCCATTTGAGCTTGTAAGTTCAGTTTGTTTTCCTAGAAGTCTGTTTCCCCTTACCCCTGACCTCCAGAATTCCTTTATGTCTATCCCATGTATTCTTAAATCCTGTGATTGTTTCAGCCCCCACCACTTCCTCTGGCAGGGTGTTCACTTGTCCACCACCTGTTCTGTGAAGAAATTCTTTCTCATGTTTCCTCTGAATCGTCCTCCCTCCAACTTCATCCCATGCCTCTAGTCCTGGAACATCTTTTCGCTTAAAATAGTGTTTTCCTGCACTCTGTTTCTCCCTGTAAGATACTTGTATGTCTCTATCATATCCCTCTCTCCTCCTCTCCTCCAGGAGTACATGTTCAGTTCCTTCAACCTGTCTTCATAGGATTTGTGATGCAATCCATGCACCATTTTTGTTGCCTCCTCTGAACCTTCTCTACCCTGTCTATGTCCTTACGTAGGTATGGTCTCAGAGGCACACGGTACTCCAGGTGGGGCCTCACTAGTGTCTTGTATAGCGAATTCATGACCTCCTTTCCTGCTGGTGATGCCCTGCCCATACATCCCAGCATCCTATTTGCTTTACCTGATGCCTTGTCACACTGTTTCCCTACCTTGAGGTCATCAGAGATGACAACCCCAAGATCCCTTTCCTGCTTGGTGCATGCTATATCCTCAGCCCCCAACTAATATATTGTGTCAGGGATTTTGTGCCCCATATGCATTATCTTGCACTTCTTTGCATTGAATTTCAACTGCCAAACCCTTGACCATTCTTCAAGTTTCTGCAGGTCCCTTCTCATTCTGTCTACACCCTCTGGTGTGTCTACTCTGTTACAGAGCTTTGTGTCATCAGCGAACAGTGAAATTCTACCTCCCAGAGCTCTTTACTGGGTTTCAACAGTGGGGGGGTGGGGGTATCACAAACTCCTTTAACCTTGGGCAGTATGCAGCTTTCTCCCCCCCACCATTCCCTGACTTCCCTATTATGGCCTTCCAGGGACATGGTTGGTGTGGTACCAGCCAAACCCACCACACCATACCCCCACAGTCTCCATCCCGGTCACTTTACTGGTGTGCCCGGTCTCCCCAGACCACATTTTACTCACTCCAAGACCATGGGATGGTGCAATAAAACAGGGTGCTAAGTTTGGAATAGACTTTCTGTGTAAACCAGCACCAGGGGATGCACACCTCCAGGGCATTCCATGGCCCACTCGGTTGAAGACTGGCAGCCTCCAGGCCTGTCCCTCCAAACAGGCCCTACACAGGATTAGAGGCTTCCCCCAGGCCCCCTCACCAGTGGGCCCTAGGACACCTTGCCACATTGGGAGACATAGGCCCTGCCACCATCTGCTTCCACCCCGATGACCTAGGTACACTAACCACCTGCCAAACCAGGGCCACCCAGACCCTGGGGCCTACCTATCCTGCATCTTCATTTCTCTCCCTTCCACCCCCCAGTGCCCAAGGCCCCATGAATATAGCCATAGCTACTTGCCTCATACCCTCACTCGGATCCTTACCAGGGAACCTGACGCATCACGGCTGAAGAAGTCGGCCTGCCACACGGGAAGGGGGGGGCCTGCACTCCGCACTTCCCTGCCACACCCGTCGGTCTCCTTTCTCTATTGACCCTCTTCTGCTAACTTCCTGTTCCTCTCCTTATATAATGCCTAGAAATCCATACTCTCTGCTGCCACCAAATGGCAGCTAACAGAACTGGTACCCCAGAGCACTAACAGATCCCTAATCTCCGGGAGCTACCGATAAGGAAGGGGTTCTTAAATGAGATGGGGCTTACATAAATGAAACTGCTCTTGCCATGACTGGCCTGTAGTTGCTAGCCTCCTCCCTGCTCCCTCTTTTGTGAGGTAGGACTACATCTGCCCTCCTCCAATCCTGTGGAACCACTCCTGTTTCCAGTGAGTGCTGTTAAACAAGACGGTCAGAGGTGCAGCCAGTACCTCCCTGAGCTCCCTCAATAGCTTGGATGCACCCCGTCTTGCCCCATTGCCTTGTCCACTTTTAGATTTGTGAGTTCTTTCAGGACTCTCTCCGCTGAAAATGGACTAGTATCCGCCTCCTTTCCTTCGATACTCCTGTTACTTTTTTTTGTGGCGCCTCGATTTACCCTTCCTCTGTCAACACTGAACAAAAGTAGTTGTTCAGAATGTCCCATTTGCCTTCTTAGTTGCTTTAGCTGCTGCTCTCCTGCAGTGTGCTGAGTGTTTCAGGTCACTTGTGATAATTACTTCCAGGTCCTTTTTTTCCTATGACCTGAATACCTGCACACCACCCAGCCAGTGTTTGGTCCCTGGGTTCTTTACCACCAAGTGCGCAACTTTACACTTTTTAGTGCTGAACCCCAGTTGCCAAATGCCAGACTACTTTTCCATCTTAGCCAAGTCCTCCCTTAGTTCCTGTCCACCCTTTTCTGTGTCCACCCTCCCACAGAGTTTGGTGTTATCTGTGAGCAAGCAGATTTTACTCTTGATCCCATTTGCGATGTCACTTATGAAGATAGCCATCGACAGGTAGGACACAGAGTGGAGGCGGTCCAGAGGAGGGCAACTAAAATGGTACAGGGTCTGCATCCGAAGCCCTAAGAGGAGAGGCTAAAGAACCTCAGTATATACACCCTGGAACAGAGGAGGGAGAGGGGGATATGCTAGAGACCTTTAAGTACCTCACGGGAAGGGGGGAATAAGCTACAAGACGGAGTATTTTTTCAGTTAAAAAGGTGCTCTGGAATAAGGGGACATGCTATGAAGATGGAAAATGGGGTATGTTCAGGAGACATGCAAGGAAGTACTTCTTATGAGAGAAATGTAAAGATGAGTCACATAGGGACAATTTATGGCAGGAAGAGTGGCAGTCATCTTTGCCGTCAAGCAGCAGCCAGCAATAGAATTATGAAACAAATGCGAATAGGTATCACATAGGAGCAATTCATGACAGGAAAGGTAACAGTGGTCTGGGGCATGCAGTAGGCAGCAACAAAATTATGACGGAAACGAGAAGAAGACTCGTATAAGGACAGTTTAGAATAAGAAGAGTAACAGTGGGCTCAGAGGGAGGCAATATGATGCAGTGGTTTAAGGCTGTGAGCTGCAAATCTGGTGACATCCAGCAGATCAGACCTGGGTTTGAATCCCACAGCTTCCAAGTGCAGACTATGTGACCCTGAGCAAGTCACTTAACTTCCCTGTGCTCCCAGGTCGCACCTGTAAAAAAGCTTTCAGCTTAGTGTGCTACTCCTGGTTAAACAACTAACAAAAAAAAAAGAAGCGTGCAGTGGCAGCAACACAATTTATGCTGGAAATTATCGAGTCATAGGGAATTTTACTGTAACTGGCATAATGGCGGCATGAATAGAAAAAGAAACAGGAGACTTAGAGCAATAGTTATGTTACACTCACAGCAGGTGTCGATCTGCTGCACTGAAAAGGCCGGTGTGAATGAATCGGGGCATCATTTGTTCCTCCATCTGTTCCATCCCACCCACCCAGCTTCACAGGTACAGTCTCACACAGGTGTAATATTTTGGCCTGGTCAGTGCAACAGGTTTTCAATATGTGATGGAGGAATGGAAGCCCTGTAAAGATAGATACAGTACAAAAAGTACTCTAGGTAACTTTCTTTCCACATCAGTGAAGGAGATGGCATATAACTGCTGCCAGTATGTGTGATGAATATTTTATAATGACTTTCAGTGACAGTAACAGTGACAATAAGTAAACAAGTTATTGTTTTGATGGGTGAAAAATTAAGATTTCTTTTATTTAGAGATAGTGGCTGATGATGTAGTGCCTAGCCTCTGTGAAGAACGCAGCAGCAGCAGCAGCAGTGAAGCTTTTAACTGAAGTCGAATGTTGGCATTCATGGTGCAGTTTCTCATCATGTACTTCTCCCACCAGGAGCGAGTCGGGTAGTGTTTACTTGCTTAGTCATCTATCCTTTTGATTTCAGATTCTTTTTCATCTTGCTGAACCTAATGCATGTCATAATCGTAATTCAATGTGGGCATGCTGACTTTTAAAAATGCCAGCTGTTCAACACATTCAGGGAGAGGTGTAGCTCTGGTTGGGGATATTTTGTCACCATTGGTGCTGATTTGAATATCCTTTTTGAAGGCACACTGATGGGTGGACAAGCAAAATAATAGGTAGCAACTTGAACATGATGTTACCAAATGGACCTCTTTGACTTCCAGTACAACAAAGGATCTGCTTCAGGGTTTGGGTCTCTGGGTGCATTAAGGTATCCAGTAAGCGTTCTTTCAGCAGTGAAGTCCTCTCATGACAAGATTTCTAAATGTAGCCTTGTTTTATACAATCTGACTTCGGCAAGTCCAAATGTTTTTGACATAGTGGGCATGACTCTCAGACTAGGCTGAGATCATCATAAGCTGCAGCAAACAACAGCTTATGCTAAAGCCCAGTGCACTAGGCACCCTGCATCAGATTCTGGTACAGGAAGGGTCCCGGCACCTACGTCCCCACACTTGCAGCAACCTTTCCCATGCAACAAATGCATGGCGCATGGGAGAGGTTAGCCACAGTCTCCTGTGCCTAAGGCAAGTGGTCACCTCATCCTTGATCTCCCTGTCAAATAAATAAAACCCTGCCCTGGTGCTCTAGTCACCCCCTCCCCGATCCTCAATGCCCCCACTGACCCGTTATTCAATAAATAATGCCCCCTGACATGTATGATAAGAAATTAAGTCCAATTACATGTTTTCAATAAATACTACCCCTGTAGAACTAGCCACCCCCCTCTCCAATTCTTGATGTCCACTTCTCCCCATACTATACAGGGAAGATCCTGCATCCTCACCTTGGTGGTCTGCGAGACCGGTGGTCCCAACAGGTCATGGCAATTACGCCATTAGTGTTTCCCATTGACAGAGACAACATAGGAATGAGTGGTCTATGCAGGCAAACAACAACTGCAGGGGTGTTTCTCAAGTGAAGCAGGCTAGATATGGGTCTCTGTTGTCCTTCATGGCTTTCTTAAGTAAGTTCTTGACTGTTTGTACTGCTCTCTCAACCATGCCATTACTCTAGTTGTATCTGGGTGAGGTGCATGAACTCATATGTTTTTGCAAAAGTTTCAAACTCAGAGCTAACAAACTGGGGCCCATTGTCAATAATAAGAATCTTGGGTATTCCATGCCATGCAAACCATGCATACTGAGATTTTACATGGTTAATCACAGTCACACTTGTGGTATTCAGTAATCTAGACATCTCAATAAACTTTGAATAATTGCCTTCCATTAGCATGTATGTTTCACTGTTAAAGTCAAATAAATCACCTCCCACCTTTTGCCAAGACCACTCCAGTGTATCATGGGGGCTTAGTGGTTCATTTGGCTTGAGTTTTCCTGTAGGTGGCAGAGACGGCACAATTGGCAACCAAATCACTGATCTGACTATTAATTCCTGGCCAAAACAAAACATCTCTGGCTTGTCTCCAGCACTTTTCTATACCCAGTTGGCTACCATGTGTTTTCATGAGCATTTTTTTATGTGGTGACACAGGCACTATCAGTCTCTCAGTTTTGGTTTCTTCTCAAAAGTGCCAATATGGTCTAATGACAGGTCTACATGGGAGCATTCAAAGGGCCACCCTTGTAACACTTTCTCTCAGTTTTTTGCAATTCCATACCTCATGCTGTTTCAGCTTTTCATCAGAAATTGGAATTTTAGCAATTGTGTGCACTTCATATTTGTCAACGTCAGTCTCAGGTAATGTTCCTGTTTAGACTGCAGTACTGAGGGTCTCAGCAATGTGCAGCTCCCTTCCTGCTTTGTACATAATTTGTAAATCATATTTCTGTAATTTAAGCATCATTCTCTGTATTCGAGGTGAAGCAGTGTGCAGGGGTTTCTTGAACAAGCTTTCTAAGGGCTTGTTGTCTGCCTCTACAAGCACTTTCTGTTTATCATATGTGTACTGGTGAAACTTAGTACAGCCATACACAATAGTCAACATCTCTTTTTCTGTTTGTGCATAGTTTTTCTGTTTTAGTTGCAATAGACATGCTCTTGAGTTCTTCAGAGGAGACATTGACAGACAGGACCACTGACTTGTGACGATCACAGAAGGCTAACACTGGATGAAGTGTGATGGCTCTCTTTAGTTCTTGAAAGATCTGTTCATGTTTAGATTCCCAATGCCATGGCTTTTCTTTTTCCAAGAACTTCTGTAAAGGTTTGTTCAGGGTTGACAGGTTGGTAATGAATTTGACTAAGTACTTAACCATCCCCATACACCTCTGTAATTCTGTAACTGTCTTGAGAGTGGGCACATCCTCCACAGACTTTCTTTTCTTTGTGTCCACTACTAGTCCACTCTGAGTAAATATGTGCCCAATATAATGAACTTCTTTCAATCTAGTCTTTGAGTTTTTCAAATTCAATGTCAGGTGGCACTCTTGCGCTCTCTGCAGTGATTTTTTTAATCTTGCATTATGTTCTTGCAATCTGAGCCTTAAATCAAGAAATCATCCATTTAGGTTTCTACACCTTCTAGGCCTTCAAATATTTGAGATATTTTTCTCTGAAACATTTCTGGAGCTAAACAGATTCCAAACTGCATTCTTTTGAATTTATAATGCCCAAACGAGTTAAGGAGGGATTAACCCATGACGGGGTATGGGTTTACTGAGCATTAATCCATGCCTGGGGGGGGGGTTCGAGTCATGAGGTGAAGCCAAGTGACTTCAACCACCCAGGCATGGATTAATGCTCAGTAAACCCATACTCTAGAGTGGGTTAATCCTCTTATAACATGGGTAATGTTATGTTAGAGGTTAACCTAAAGAAATAGGAAAATAAAGCCCTGTGAACATGCAATTGTGGGTATATCAGGCATTAATCAATGGTCAGGTGACCTGTTTGGATGAATCAGAAGACAGTATTTTTGGAACCTATCTTATAAATGTCACTAGTTCAGAGCTGGGCCCATTTGAAAGGCTCTGCCTGCAGTTCAATGGGTGAGCAACCAGCCATGCCTACTTCCTGAACTATATAAGCAGTTCCTCCCAGCCTCCATCTGTAGCACTTTCTATTTGCCAGTCGGAGGCTCTGTTGGTCCCTCTTTTCACTCTGGGCTTGCTGCGGCCTTGCCCTCCCCCCCCAGTTTGTTTGTGCTCTGGACTCTCCTTGATTTCTGCTGGTTGTGTTCCTGTGTTTCCCCTGCTTTGGTTAGTACCTGTTTTGCTTCTGGCTGCTGTGTGCCTCCTTGTGCACTTGTTTTTCTGTTCTATTATGTTTAGGCATTGGTTTTGTGTTTTCTTTTGGGGCTTCTAATTCCCCTTTATTTGTGCTGTGTTATTCATGCAGTGCTCTAGCTCCCTTTCCTCCCCATGTAACCTGTCAACCTCAGTTTTCCTACATTTGTTGTATATTTCAGCTCCCATTCCAGCCCTCTACTGCTGTTTCCTCTTAATTATATGCACACGGGCCCAGATATTCAAAAGGGTTGTGCCATGCACAATAGGGTTGCGCCAGCGCAAGTCCGAAAATGCACCATTCTGCGATATTCAGCAGGAGGCAGTTGCACCCCTGAAATCATGCTGAGCAACAGCGCAATGATAATGAAGGCATGCGTAACTGAAGGGGGAGGAACCATGCATAAAGGGCGCAGTGTGATGTTCAAAGACTTGCACAATGCACAACAGTGGAGCAAGCGGAAGTTATGCCACAGTGGAAATGAGCCAAAATAAAAAGGAGCAAGGAAGAGGTGCAAGAACGTTACAGGGATGATACATGATGCAGGGGGGGAGAGACAGGCACAGGGAAACTGTGAGAAAGAGGGCAGGCCAGGGAAAACAAACTGCAGAAGAGAGGCATAGGGAAAGTGTGTGCAGCCACATATCCCAGAGGACAGCACAGACAGGTGTACCCGGTGCAGGGTCGGTAGCAGTTAGAACAGCGGGGGGAACATAGCAACAGATGCTGGGGGGGGGATGCAAGCCAGGGACATGGCCAGTGCCACCTTCCACATGGAGGCCATAATGAGGGGTGTGAGAAGGCATGCAGCAGGTGGATGTGGCTGTGGAAGGGCCCTTCGGTGGTATGCCCCCAACAAGACAGTACCGAACCCGCACCAACTTTGAGCTGTATACAGATACTGAGATTGTGTGCCGGTACCGCCTGAACAGGGCAATACTGAGGCGGCTCCGTGAGCTGTGCAGTGATGTGATGCAGGCACCCACATGACGGAGTCATGCCCTGTCAGTGGAGACAAAGGTAACAGCCTGCATGTGCTTGCTCGCCACGGGTACCTTCCAGAGACCAACCGGGGACACCACAGGCATAACACAGTCGTCCACGTCACGCATCCTCACCCAATTCCTCAGTACACTGCTGCCGCATGCTGTGGAGTACATCCATTTCCCCAGCACTGCAGTGGAGTGCACAACAAACATTCAGGAGTTCTACAGGGTAGCACGTATGCCTGGCGTGCTAAGGGCAATAGACTGCACCCATGTGGCCATACGCACACCAGCTGGTGAGGAGGGGTTGTCATACATGAACCGCGAGGGCTATTCCAGCATCAACTGCCAGGTGGTGTGCAATGCCAGTGGGCGCATCATCAATGTCTGTGCCATGCACCCTGGGGGAGCACATGATTCATACATCTGGCACCAGTCAGCACTGTGCCACTGATTTGAGAGTGAGGACATCCCCACAGGACATCTAGTGGGTGAGTATGCAAACCAAATGGACATATCATGGGTCGGGGGGGCATGGCCAGAGGTGCCATGGGTGTGGCCCACAGGGCTTGGGGCAGGCCGAAGCTGAACATGAAACTAACTTCCACGCTCTGCACACAGGTGACAGTGGATACCCACTCCGTCCCTGGTTGCTCACACCCTACCTGCGTCCCACAACCCCATCGCTGCAACGCTACAATGAGGCACATGCCACCACATGCAATGTCATTGAGCAGGTGTTCGGAATGCTGAAGGCACATTTCTGTTGCCTGGACACCACTTGCAGTGCCCTACTGTACAGCCCCTCAAAGGCATGTGGGATATTCCTGGCCTGTTGCATCCTGCACAACATGGTCAAAGAATGTGGGATAGCCATACAGGATGAAGAGGGGGACAGCGATGGGGATGCTGGTGACAATGGTGATGGGAAGCCCCCCCTTGGCCAACAGGACTCCTAACTGATCCAGCTGGCACAGCTGCATCGGGACACAATCACAGAGGAGCACCTCAGCCAACCCAGGTAAGTCATGGTGCCATGTGCAACCACCAGTGGCTAAGGCACAACCCACAAACATGCATGGAAACACACCAGGGGTGCATGCTGGCAAGGGATGTGGCAGGGCACAGAAGCACACACACACAACCAGGGATGGGTGAACATCAACACGCTTCATGGACAGACACACACACACACATGCACACACACACAATGCACCAAACGTGCACAGAGGGCAGGAGGAACACTGAGACAGAATGCCAGCCCAAGCAACACACATGTCCACAGGCCTCCATGTCTACTGTCTGTCCATGTGCGTGTGTCAGATGCTGGGCACCATCGCACTTTGGTGTATAGCGCAATGCAGGCATCATCATGCACACGGACCTGCGGACAGCAGCCGGGAGGGTGTGCAGGTAGACTGTGTGTCCGCATGCAGGGCTGGGCACCCACCCGTGCACTGCCCACAGAAACACACAATGCACACAGGGCAGCATCAGACAGTGCTTGCACTGGGAGACAGGTCAGTCTTGCGGCACAGTGCCATGGCTGCCTTGGATGTGTGGGCGGCCCCACTGAGACCCTCCAGCACTGGCAGGCTGACTATGGGCCTCATGAGGTGGCACCAATGGTCCCCAAGGGGTTCCACTGCACGAACGTGACCTTGCCCATGCAGGGGTCTGCAGCACACTGAACATGCCTGCACCAGGAGTGCTCGGGATGCCCACAGCTGAACCCAGTGTCGACAGGGTAGGTGTCTCATGATGCCGGGAAAGGAGAGTGGATAGCACACTGCGTGGTGTGAGTGACGCATGAGCACCTGACTGTGTGCCTTTTGTGGCCATGACAGCAATTAATGGCTGTGCAAGCCTGTCAATGGCAGCGGTCATATCCTCCCACAAACGATCCATCCGTGACACGATCCTATTGGTGTCCCTGCTGTGATGCTCCTCTGCCCACTCCAGAGCCACACACAGTGCCTCCACGGATGTTGCAAGCCACATCTGCTGCTGGACCGATGCCCGCAGTAGGCGGGTGTGCTCATCAAAGAGGTCGTCTGCCTCCTCAGCATTCTGTCCCTCAGGGTGTGCAGGGGCCTGATGTTCAGCACCCCTTGAGGGCAGGTGCTGCACACCAGGACCAGGTATGGGCAAGTCCACAGGTGGTGCATAGACACCACCACTGAACCCTGAACCCCCAGTCCTGGTGGGTGACTGCTGCTGCCCTTCCGCCCGCTGTGCTCAAGGGATCAGTAGTGCTGCCACTGTGGCTGCAACAGTCCCACTGTCCTGACCAGCCACTGATGCTGCCCCACTGGTGCTGACAGGCACAGCCTGGGACTGTGCTGACACGCTGGCCCCCATGGCAGCACCAGCCTGAGCCATGGGTGCGAATTGCCCTGCTGTGTGTCCATTCCGTGGCACACACGTGTCACTGCCCATGATGGTCGTGTCTTCATCAGTGGTGCAGGTCTCTGCCCCAGACACAGCCACAGTGTGCTGGCATCCATGGATGCCAGAATGCTGAGACACAGGAAGCGCTTCCCCCACACCTGTCTCAACGACATCAGTGTGGACAGCCAGGCGGCCCCACTGTCGCAATACTCCACATATACCTGTGGAGGTGGATGATCCCTCCTCCAACTCCAGCTGACTCTCCGCAGTGGACAGGCCCACCACCGCTGACCCATGTAGATGCTCAGGATCTGTAAGGGAAAGCAAAGCCGCGTTACTGTGTGTGACCCACCCTGCCCTCCCATAGACAGACCATGACTTACCATGCAGTGATGGTCCACCACCCGTCTGGAAGCCACCGCCCAGAACTCCCTCTATTGCACTGCGGTGCATGCTTGCAGCAAGCTTGTCCTCTGCTGGTGTGAGCAGCACCACCTCCGGCTGTCCCCCACCTGCTGCAGCACATGCCGCCCTAATGGCAGACACCTTCTCCTTCACCCTCCTCCTGTCAGTACCCATCTTCTTCTTACACTCCTGCACAGAGCACTGGTGGATGCCGTGCAGGTTCATGGCACGTGCCACCTCCTGCCATGCAGCAGCATGGGCCGGAGGGGTGCCCCTCCTTCCGCTGAGCAGTGGCTCCTGATCCAGGTAGGCCTCAAAAAGTGCCTCAGTCTCAGCCTTTATGAAATTGGGCCTCCTCTTCTGCCCACCATCGTTGTCCTCCTCACCCAGACCTTGCTCGGTCATTATTCAGCCTGTAAGGATGTCAATGGTTACCTGTGACTGTGCAGTCCACAGCATGTCCCTGAATCCACAGTCCACACTCCCACACAGCATGCAACTCACCAATAAACTGCAGTAACCAACTATGGCCATTGCAGCACTTTGTCGCACCTTTATAGCGCAATCCATGCAAATTAAGTGAGGAGCAACTTTAATTAGATGCAAATCGCGGTGCTGCACCATGTAATGGCTGATCAGATTAGCATATGACGGCTGAATATCGCAATTTTGCACTTTGCGCAATTCTGTTGAATGTGCTGAGCCAATGGCGCAGTTCCACGGTATGCGTAGTACACCTCACTGTGCATGCCCAGGTTGCTGATGCTGGCAGCTGCCATGCTGATGATGTGCTGTGCGCAATAGTCAATGCAGGGCATGGCCACCATTGTGCCAGTGGCGCTATAGCGAAGGTCACTACATGGCGCTGTGACAATGGGCCTCCATAGGCACAATGGCACAACTGCCTGATAGTCCACTGTGGCGCTGGCAAACAGGCAACCAATCGCGCTATATGCATAGTCATCCAATGGCACTGTGTGTGACCTTATGCCAGAGACCCTTGACCCTGTGCCTGACCTTTGCCCCCTTGGCGCCATGTGTCAGGCATGGGTACACCTCTATCGTGCTGTTCGGTAACAGCGCAATAGGGAATGGCAGCACTGTACCGCTCAGCGTTTGCACGTGGGGTACTGCACTGCAGAGCGCCATATTGCCTACTATAGCAGTTGAGATGGCACGCAGGAGAGCTCCACAATGGACTGCCATTGAGTTGGCCAACCTTGCGGCTATTGTGGAGCCACACCATGGGCCTCTGTTTGGCGAGGAGGCACTGGACAGGGCCAGGACCCAGGTCTGGCAGGAGGTGGCCACTGACCTGGAGGCAGACTCTGGATGCAGGAGGACCATGGAGCAGTGCAGGCACCGCTATGGGTACCTCAGGAGGAGGGAGCCGGACCTACTAGCCTGTCTACGGTCATGTGCCGGGGGGAACAGTGCCACGTCCAGGTGGGGGATCCGTCTATGCACTTGTATTGTCCATATGGGTAACAGTGTTGTATGTGTTCAGCACATAGGCGAGGGCTAGTCTAGAGTTGGCTGTGGCGGTGTTTACAAGGTGTGGGATGGGTGGGTCTGGCAGGGTGGATGGGCACACACATTGGGGCAGGGGGTCTTTGCTCCGGGATTGTATTGATGTTCTTCTCTCCTTGTTTCCCCCACAGGCATGGACGAGCATCACCGGATGAGGGAGGAGCACCGGAGGGAGGAGGACAGAGTGTCCAGGTGGGACGGGGACCATCACCGCCTACCTGACCGGCCCAATGAGGGTGAGTGCCATAACTCCATGATTACTATTGCATGCTGTGTAACAGGGTGGGCATCGGGACATGGCCAACATCCATGGAAACCACTGCCATGCACGCGACTTGTGACAGTCAGCACTGCCCAGTGGCACTGCATGTCTGAGAGTATGTCAGTGGTGGTCCATGTGTGCACTGGGCACATGGCTGTGGCACTGCCTTCACACCGCATAGCCACATTACTGTACGGCCATGGTGGTGCTGTGCTGGACATGTACGGTGGGTGTGTGCAGTGGTCTACATGGCTATGGCTGCCTGGGTGGGCAGGTCTTGTGGACACGGTCACCGTGGGTGGGCGCACACCATCACAAGGGCGTGGCACATGGCTGTATGCCATGCACAATGGGTGGGCTGCAGGGGGATGGACAGTCACACCTATTGACTCTGCTCCCTCATCCTAGGTGACCGGAGGCTCCTGCAGATTCAGCAGTCCATTAATGAGCTGCTCCAGGTGACCAGGGAGACTCTGCAGCTCCTCCAGGAAATCAACCGCCATGGGGTCAGGAGGAGAAGGAGGAGCAGGCATCAGCACCAGGAGGAGGAGGTCTGGGATGGCCGTTAATGTCCCCATGTCCCGACTACCACCTTCCCCCCTTTGACCCACCCTCACACCCCTTCTTCCCTCTCCCATATGTTCACCCCTGCCTCTTACATAGAAACATTGAATTTGACGGCAGATAAGGACCGCTTGGCCCACCCAGTCTGCCCATTTTCCTGCCTACTGGATAAGCTCCAGATCCTAGTTAACCAGCAGCCTACTTCTTCCTACCCCCGCTCCCTAGAATTGCCTTATGACTGTCCCATGCATGCTTGAATTCCACCACTGTTTTTGACTCCATGACCTCCTCCGGAAGGCCATTCCATGCATCCACAACCATCTCTGTGAAAAAATACTTCCTTAAATTACCTCTGAACTGCCCTCTCTATCTTCAGATTGTGCCCTTGTTCTGCACACCTCTTTTTTTGAAAGATGCTACCCTCTTGGACTTTGTTGATTCCCTTGAGGTACTTGAAAGTTTCTATCATGTCCCCCTCTCCCTCCTTTCCTCAAGGCTATACATATTAAGCTCCTTTAGACTCTCTTCATATGTCTTCCGGTGCAGACCCTGCACCATTTTAGTTGCGCTCCTCTGGACAGCTTCCATCCTGTCTATGTCTTTGCGAAGACTGGGTCTCCAGAACTGCACGCAGTACTCCAGATGGGGTCTGACCAGCTGTCTGTACAGAGGGATAATAACTTCCTGTTTTCTACTGGTGATGCCTCTCCCTATACATCCCAGTATCCCCCCAGCCTTCCTTGCTGCCCTCTCACATTGCTTGCCCACCTTTAGGTCATCTGATATGACTACCCCCAGGTCCCTTTCCATTTTTGTTGTTGTTAGTATCTCAACTCCCATTGTGTACTCTTCCCCGGGGTTTTTGTTTCCCAGGTGCATTACCTTGCACTTCTTAGCATTGAATCTAAGCTGCCATACATTTGACATTTCCTCTAACCTTGCCAAGTCCCTTTTCATCTTACCCACCCCCACCTTGTTTATGTCCCTCCCCCCATATGTACATAATTCTGTATATAGTTTTGTTTTATATGTTTCAATAGAAATATTTTGATATGAATACTGTGGTGGTCTCTGATTTGCAGTGGGCTATAGGTGCTCAGCTGCTGAGGTGTGCATGGCATCAGGGGTGGTGCAGTCATGGGTTTGTGTGTATGTCCGTGGGGAAGTGACTATGCTGTGGGAGTAGCTATCAGTCAGTGTCTGTGGTGTCTGTGTTGTTCCCTGTGCAATGGATGACTGTGAGCAGTGGTCCATGGTGCAGGCTCTGTGTCCATGGTGGCCCTGTCAACCCATCTATGGCCTGTGCAGCTGACACCCATGCATGTCTGTGACCTGCAAGGTCTGCTGCCATGTCAGTGGTGGCTGTCCATTCAGGGAAGCCACTGTACCTGTCACAATGCTGGGTTGCCTCCTGTCACTGGTGTGGTGCATGTTTGCCTCAGGTGACACTGTGGCCTCCGCAGTTGTTGTCCCACCTCCATGCTGTGGCTTGTGTGTGTTGCAGGGGGATGTGCACCACTGTCTGTGACTTGTGCTCCAGGCATTTGATGGTGGCGTACAGGTCCACAGTGCCTGCACAAGGTGGCTGGCACTCCTGTGCCATGGAGAACCACAGGCTGTGTGTACATGGTTTCCATGGGCCCACACTGGGGGCTTGGTTGCCACGCTACTGCATCCCTGTGTTATTGTCCCCTTGGGGTATGGGTGGGTGTTTGTCTCTGCACTGTGTTGCATCTGGTATGGTGCATGCTTCCACACACCACTGTGGGTGTCTGTGCTGGCTGTTGTGGCCAGTGGTAGGTTGGGGTGTGTTACTGGACTACTGTGCAGGGTACTGTATCACTGGTGGTGGTGTCAGGGGCACGCCCTGTCCCATGTGGGGTACCTCTTGTGCCAACACATGGTCAGTCTCTCAGCTGTGTCTCGGGGGGGTTGTGCATGGTGTCATTGTGTCTGCTGTTATTGCATTGCCGTGTGCTGCCACCCACTGCTGGGTGCTCATGGCGGGGCTACCTTGCATGGCTCCATGGTGCAGAGGGTTGCATTGTCGCAGTGGGGGTGGTGGTATGCATGTGGTTTCCTGCTGTGGTGGTCACTGCTAATGGGGGGTTATCTGGGGGTCATGGTGCAGGTTGTGCTGTGCTTGGGGTGTGGGGGCATGATGTCAGTTCTGCTGTGTGTTCCTGTGCCCATCTGTGGCATGTGTGGTGGGCCCCTACCTCCCTGGTTGTGCAGTTCCATTGCTCTGCAGCTGGGGGGCTCCCTGCTTGTGCTATGGCACCTCTGGGCTGTTCAGCTGGGCTGGCCTTGTTGCGCCATAGCGCATCATATCTGCTCAGCTTCCCCTCCCTAGTTGCGCTATGGCGCAGGTTGTGCGATATTCAGATGTTGGCTGTAGGCACAATTTGGCTTGCTCCTGTTTTGAATATCGCGTCTGTTGCGCATGGGCACAATGGACTTGTGCTTGCTCCTGCTATTGCGCACTTTTTGGGCTAAGTAAGCCTATATTACATTCATCATATAGTTAACACCTGCTTAAATGCATTTGTATCCGGGATTTGTACCCAGTAGCTATTCTTGTAGTTTCAGTGCATTACTGCCCATACCTACCAAGTCCCGTGCTTGTTAAGCTCAGCTCCTGCTGGTTGCTATTCACTATTTGTACACTGCTTGCTTCATTATACTCTGGAGGTCAGCTCAGCTACAGCTGTCACTGTAAACTAGTTTTAATAAATCTGCACATGGGTCACGGTGCTTTACCATGGCTACTTTTTGTTTTGCCCACAGCACAGGCCTGAGTGGTTATAGTGGAGAGTCATGGCCCCGTGCGGTTCATTTACTTCGTGTTCGTGTACTGCCTTCACCACTAATATCCTAGCAGTGTCAGTGGCTCAGTAGGTAGCACACTCGCCTCTGAGGCCGGGAGATCAGAGGGCTGTGGGTTCAGTTCCCACATCTGGCACTTGGGTTAATATCCCAGTACTGACATTGTAGTGTGCAGCATGAGGGGGTACTGCATTTCTGAGGTGCCGTCTTTCAGATGAGACGTTAAACCGAGGTCCCATCTGCCTGGATTGGTGGTAGTTCAGGTGGATGTTAAAGATCCCATGGCACTTATCGAAAGAGTAGGGGAATTTCCCTGGTGTCCTGGCCAAATTTCCCTCATTCACTAAAAATACCACCAACAGCTTAATCTGGTTCAAGGTCAGTCGGCATTCATCTGTATCCCCCTCCCCCGGGTCGTGCCTGAAAATAGGCAGGATTTGTCTAGTGCACTTACCCGGTCAACAAAAGCTAAATAAATAAAAAATAAAATCCTCTGGGTATTCGTCACCTTTAATTGGCACTTATTGACGGACTGGTTGGCTAGCCTCACACTGACTAAAGTCCCAGACAACCTGAGCTGGGTGTGCAGTTCCTATGCTAGTAGATTGGTAGGTCAAGCTACCATGCTCCTGTGTACTGTTTGTTTACCAGGCCAATTGCTATGGGTGTTTACCATGCTACTCATTGCCTGTTACTCCCTACTTTACCATGTATGGTCTGTACTGTTACCAAAGGCATTTACTTTTCTGTATACTATCTGATATTCTCCGCATTACCTTGTATAGCCTGCTCCATTGCTACAAGAGATTAGCCGACCATGCCCATCAATTTATTGGCTCTGAGCTCTCTCACAGCCAGTGGTCTTGCTCTGTGTCCTAGTCCACATCCTGAGTGTGTGAAGCCTGATGTGGGGTCCTTCCTTTCTGGCCCACAGTGGGAATGTCCTTACTCCATGTGGAGCTTTAGCCATTTGTGTGCAGCAGTACCTCTTGATGTAGAATTTATGACTAGCTGAGATGGGAGGATATAGTGCTGTCCTTTAGCCATAGTATCAACTACCGAGGCACCTTCAATGCATTTTCCTTACGACTGATCTTGGTTTGCTTGATCTAAATAGTATATTGGTAGGTCAAGAGAGTGCCTCAGTGGTCGTTCTGTCCTCCTCCCGCCTTTGAGGTAGTTTGTTGCAGTGCTCGCAACTCTCCACTACGTTCCCTTTAGAAGGAAAGAGTGCAAGTTTCCTCTAAATTGGAATATTTTCCACTCCCCTTATTTGGGTTTTTAAATGGCAGTGGCAGAGCCATCACTAAATACAACATCCCAAGCCTGGAGGGAAGGCAATCTCGGACTAGGATTCCTAGAGCTTTCCTCCTCAAAGTTTTTTTTTTTTCTCTCCTCTGTGCCGCGGGTCATAATGCTAGTTAGTTTAAAGAGACAGTAAACATTGCAGGGGTCACTCGAATTGTGAAAGCCCATAAAAAAGATCTTTCAAATGAGGTATTGGGCTTACCTGAAGGTTTCAGGAGTCCTGAGTTATGAATACCTTACTCATCTGTAAATCAAACCAAGGCAGCAGCCATTTCACTGAATCATGAGACCAACAGTGATGTCACTGAGGGGCAAGTTGTAATTAACAACATGTAGCTTGCCCCTCAGTGACATCACTTCCTGTTTTAAAATGGCTGCTGCCTTGTTTTGATTTCCAGATTAATTAGATAGTCATATCTCAGGACTCCTGACACCTGCAAGGAAGTCCAGTGTCTCGTCTGAATTATCTTTTCATGGGCTTTCACAATATGAGTGACCCCTGCAGTGTTTACTGTCCCTTTAACAATATTCCCTAGCTCACTTAGGTAGGTTCCCCTGTTGAATGGAGATGGATGGTGACCGTACTAGCCACTCCCTCTCTCCTTAGGGATCCCCTTGATGTCCTCAGTGCAAGCCCTATTATTGGAGCTATCCTGCTAATTTATGTGTCTCATTTATGTTTCATTAAGCTGCCTGTTCCTGTCAGTCTCTTTTCTACCACCTAGTCATCAATCGCTGCTACAATTCTGTTGGGGTTCCTTCCAAAGGTACCTTTAGCTATGGGACCCTTCCTGTGGCACAACTAGGGGTGGAACCCTCTTACAGGATTCCTTGCTTTCAGGATCCCTACAGGGTGATAATTCCTACTGGAATAGAAAGTGTGAATGGCCACAGACATTGTTATACATTTGCACAAGCATGACATTCTGGTTGAGAAAGCCATTGAATTGAAAGGCTCCACCTGCAGTTCATTGGGTGAGCAACCAGCCATGCCTACTTTCTGCACTGTATTAGCAGTTACTCCCAGCCTCCATCTGAAGCACTTTCTCTTTGCCCCACCATCCTCCCCTCCTCCTCCTCCAGTGGCTTGCCTCTGTACTCTTTGGGGGATTCCTTCCTAAGGTACCTTTGGCCAAGGGGACGTTTCCATGACACCTCTAAGGGTGGAACCCTCTTACAGGGTTCCTTGCCTTTGGTACCCCTAAAGGGCATTAATTCCTACTGCAATAGAGAGTGCAAATGGCCACAAATGTTGTTATACAGTTGCACAAGCATAACATTATTCTGGTTGAGAAAGCCATTGAACCAGTTTTATTTGCCAAAACGCGTGACCTGCGTCAAGCTCTGAAAAGATTTTGGCACCATCTAGCCTTGAGGCTACCTCTTCTATGGTTTTCATAGGATAGTGCTCTCTCCTGATTGCCTTATTCAAATCTCTGGAGTAAATGCATATTCTCACCTTATTAGGGTTTGCAATTGCCACCATCGAATTAACCCAACTTGTAGGACTTTCAACTTTTTTGATAACGCCCAGTCTCTACATATTGTCCAACTCAGCCTTAACTTTATCTTTGAAAGAAAATTGTATTTTCTCTAGGTGAATGTATTACTGGACTAACAGACTTGTCTATCTTAATTTGGTGTTTTCCCTTGAGACACCACAGCTCCTGAAAGACATCAGAAAACTTAGACAATCTCTCTTCAGTTCAATCACTCTCTGCATTAACTGCAAACAATTTCATCACAAGTTTCATCTCTAGACATGTAGGCAGTCCCAGTACAGGCATTGCATTGGCATCAACAACTTGGAACATGACTACATGATACTGATTTTTATGTTGCTTGCACGCATGTGCAAGAAACACAGTGCCATCATCGGAGATTTCGGAGGTGTGTCATCTCCTCCTCCAATTCAGTCAGTGAGCTGGCAGGCACGGCCCCTGTAAGCCAATGCATTTTGGAGCTGTCTATGACACGCTCCAAAATGCAGTGGCATACAGTTGAAAGGGGGAGCTACGCTTCAGTGAGCACCGAAAGCGTTTAGTTCCCCCACACACAGGTGCGTGTTCTCAAGACGCCTTGTGTAGCTGACGGGTGCCCAATCCCCGCCAGCTGAGCTGCTGTTGTCCCCTCAGAGTGGTGCCACGCTGGGGAGCCCACCCAGCATGGCAATCAGTTTTGGCCGACGGGGGTGCCCAATCCCGTCATGCTGAACGGCCCTCTGTCCTTGTACCACGCTAGGAGCCCACCCCAGCATGGCAACTGGTCCCACGATGTCTTTTTGTTTTAAACCTGTAAACAAAATGGTCCTGCGCGTGTCTCCCGACCCCTCACACAACCCGCACCCACCCACTGCTCACCCAGCCTCCCACACCCCTCACCCCATACTTACCTCCGGACTCCGTGACGGCGATCTTGGTGGACTCGGGAACACGTCTGCACTCTTCAAAGCCGACCGCGAACTGAAATGCGGTAAGCTGTATAATGGGCTAGATAGGGGTTTTCAACTTGTTGCATATCTCAGGCATTTTTGGGAATTTTTGCAAATTTTCAACATGGGGTTTTAAGGAACCCTTCTCATGAATGATGTCACTGTCATGGCATTATTCGGGCCTGAAGGGTGATTTCGCACAGTGACTGCGAAATCACCCTTCAGGCCTAAATACCACCATGACAGTGACATCATTCATGAGAAGGGGTCCCAAAAACCCCATGTTGAAAATTTGGTCCAAAAATTCCAAAAAATGACTGTTTTACGAGCGTGCATTGTGCAGTTCCTACGCAGGCTCGTAAGTTCGCAAAATTTCAATATTTTCACTCCAGATTTTCAACATTGCCATTTTACCACACCTTCTTATGAGTAGTACAGCTGTCATTTTTCACATCTCACCCAAAATGTGTTTCTGCCCTTGTAGCGCAGAATGGCGCAGTCGGTGTGCGAAATCAATGTATGGGACAAATTAAGAAAATCTCAGTGACACTGTTCATGAGCAGAGGTCTTAAAATGGCTATGCTGAAAATTTGGTGAAAAAATTCCTAAAAATTACTGTTTTACGAGCATGCGTTGAGCAGTTCCTACGCAGGCTCGTAAGTTCACAAATTTTCAATATTTTCACTCCAGATTTTCAACATTGCCATTTTGCCACACCTACTCAGGAGTAGTACAGCTGTCATTTTTCACATCCTGCTCAAAACATGTTTCCGCCCCCTACGTGGTAGCTTGAATAATGGCGCAGTCGGTGTGCTTAACCTGAAGTGCATGGACACCTTAAGAAAATCACAGTGTTACTGTTCATGAGCAGAGATCTTAAAATGGCAATGTTGAAAATTTGGTGAAAGAATTCCTAAATATGACTGTTTCACGGTGTCGTTGCACAGTTCCCACGCAGCGTCGAGGTTTGCAATTTTCAATATTTCCACTCCAGATTTTCAACATTGCCATTTTACCACACCTCCTATGAGCAGTACAGCTGTCATTTTTCACATCCTGCCCAAACGTGTTTCCGGCTTTCATGTAGCGCACAATGCATGCAGTCGGTGTGCAAAACTCAATGTACCGGGACATATTAACAAAATCACAGTGACACTGTTCGTGACCAGAGGTCTTAAAATGGCTATGTTGAACATTTCGTGAAAAATTTCCTAACAATGACTGTTTTACGAGCGTGCGTTGTGCAGTTCCTACGCACGCTCGTAAGTTCGCAAATTTTCAATATTTGCACTCCAATGACTTCCAAATACCTAAACAGCACATAGAAGCAAGTAACATTGCTTGTTGAATCCAATAGCCAGCACAACTTTCCTGCACACATTTACTTGATGGGCAGATAAGAAACCAGGCGTGCTTTTGACTTTTGAATAGGCTTGCTGGATTCAGTTTGATACTTGCTTAGATGCATAACATTGCACTGAGCTCTGGTGTCCAGTTTGAAAGTCACAATTTTCCCATTAATGCTTAGTGCACTTTCCAATCATTGTCTGCAGCGGTGTCAGTTAGCATTTCAACGGCAAAAGCGTGCTCACGCTACCTTCTAGTCTCTTCCTCAACTACATGTGCTTTTGCACCTTGCTTTGCAGTACACATTCTTGCAAAATAATTCTGTCTATTGCATATCCAACATCTCTGCCCATTCGCAGGGCATCTGTTTGGCCCATGCTCTCTTCGACATTTTCCACATCTATGCAATCTGGGTTCCCTGGCTAGCACAGTCCCTCTCACTTTTTGCAGAGTCTCTCTCTCCCTCTCCCCCCTCTGAAAACAGTCATATTCACAGCAGTCTTCAAAACAACAACAACAACAGACTTTATTTATATAGTGCCTTTCGAAATCCAGGCACTTTACATAATAAAAATCACAATATAACAAATACTATTATAAATTATTTAAAACAGTCAATTAATCAATAAGTTAATCAGGGAAGGCCAAAGAAAATAAATACATTTTCAACATAGATTTAAAACTAAAAGAGGGCTCAGTCATGGTTTTAATTGCTCTGCATATGTCAGTGGTATTGGCTAAAGACAAATCCATGTTGCAGAGCAGTCGGCACTGGACACGGCCATTCCAATTACCACAAACAATCCTCCCTCTGATTAATGAATCAGTCAAACTTGCAAACTCATAAGACTTAGCTCTCAAATGTAATTCTGTAAGATAAGTATCAAAGGTTTCACCAAGTAGTTGGTTCCGAATACTGAACAAATGCCTCTCATAGGCGGGTTTTTTCCATGGGTTACAGCTTTTCTCAGACTGCTACACGAGCTGGGTCAGATTCATTTTGTCTTCCTCCTGTGCACAATCAAATGTATTATAAACCTCCGGGACCGTGGGGCCCAGCACATGCAGAAAGATCATGGCTTGAATCTTGGGGACTTCTCTGAGACTCCTGAGGCCACAAAAAAAATCTCCACTTCTTGTTTGAAGCAGCATCAGTTTTCTGGAAGGTTGTCTGTGAAGTCCAATGCTGGAGGTGGTGACAGCTGCTCCATCTTCAGATGCCATGAAATAAAATGTGGAGACAAAGTACTGTAGTCTGTAAAACTTTACTAATTACAAGCTGAACCTTACATCAAGCCAGACTGTTGGAAATCTGGCAGGGTATAGCCTGCCAGTCACTATATTTCAATGGCCTACGCAGCCAGTATTGTGCTATATGTCTGCAAATGTGTTACCTTGCTTTGACCATTCACACACTCTATTCCACGAGGAATTGCCACCCTGTAGGGGTACCAAATGTAGGGAACCCTCAAAGAGGGTTCCACCCCAGAGGTGCTGCAGGAAGGTTGCCTCGGATAAAGGAACAGTACCTTAGGAAGAATCCCCCCGAGGAGAGAGGCGAGCAGCTGAAGGAGGAGGAGAGGATGGAGGGGCAAAGAAAAAGAGCTTCAGAGGCTGGGAGGAACTGCTTATATGGCTCAGGAAGGTGAGGGGATTGGCTGCTCATCCATTGAACTACAGGCATAGCCTTTAAATTCAATGGCCTACGCAACCAGAATAATGTTATGCTTGTGCAACTGTGTTACTTTGCTTTGGCCATTCGCACTCTCTATTCCATGAGGAATTACCACCCTGCAGAGGTACCAAAGGCAAGGAACAATCAAAGAGGATTCCACCCCAAGAGGTGCCACAAGAAGGTTCCCTTGGCTAAAGGTACCTTAGGAAGAATCCCCAAAAGAAACTGTAGCAGTGCCAAAAACAACATTAGAGATCGGTGGCCACAAGGCAGAGAAGTAGAGTGATAGCAAGAGGCAGCTTGATAGAACATAAATGAGATGTACAGGTTAGCAGAATAGCATGGGTACAATGGATTGCATTGGTGACTGCAGGGGGCTTCCTAAGGAGAGAAGGAACAGCAAGTAGTAAGGGGAACCTTCCCCCAGGGGCAGCAAGTAAGGGAACCTTCCCCCAGGCCACATTGGACAGTAGTAAGGGAACCTCCCCCATCCAGAGAGCACCAGAGCCACCACCACTGCCTCAGAGGTTGCAAAGAAAGCACAGCAGTTGGACCACAGTGGGCTCAGGGAGGGTGAGGATGGCGGAACAGAGGCAAACCCAGTCAGTTGTTCCACTCCACAATCCATACACCATTCTGGGGGGGAGCACAGCTCCCCTATGGATGCACCCACAGAGGAGATTAAGGAGACTGAGGACACCTGTCACAAGGGAGGCCCACAGGAAGGAGGCAGAGGACACCACAAGGAAAGGAAGCAGCTCCTGGTGGGGGACTCAATTATTAGGGGGATAGAACTGGGGGGAGAAGCGAAAACTGAAGTAAGGTGCCTGCCTGGTGCCATGGCTTGGAGGGACAGGAAGCGCATCCTCAGGATCACGAGAACAGCTGCACGGGAGTCCGAGCTGGACGTCACTGTCCACCTAGGGACAAATGACTTGGCTCAACATGAGATAAGAGCAGTGCAGATGGACTTTGTAGAACTGGGGAGGGGCCTAAGACAAGTAGCACACACAGTATCCTTCTCAGAGGTGCTGCCTGTCAATGGCATGAGTGAGGCGAGGGTACTTTGCACCATGCAGTTTAATGAATGGGTGAAAAAATTGGTGTGGAGCACAGGGGTTTGGCTTCATTGGTGACTGGGGTTCCACCTGGAGGGACACCAGCATATACTGGCAGGATGGTCTGCATTTGTCCAGGAAGGGAACAAGTCTTTTAAGCAATCGGTTTAAATGCTTCATTGGCAAGCTTTTAAACTAGTCAAGGGGGGAGGCACTGACAGGAAAATCCCAGCCTCTCCCTACAAAACAAGGTACTAAATGAGAAAAAGACCAAGGTAGAAAGGTCAGTGGGGGATGCTGCAACTGAAGGTAAAGCCATCAAAAAATGGAAAGCAATGAGTACCAATGCCCGTAGTCTGAGTTACAAGCTTCCTGAATTAGTGGCCTTGATGGAGGAGGAACATCTGGATATCATGGCAGTCACAGAAACATGGTTCACACAAAACCATGACTGGGACGTACACATACCAGGATACACTATCTACAGGAGGGACAGAGAGGGTAATAGAGGAGGAGGAGTAGCTCTTTACATAAGGGAAGGAATCAAAGCAGCAGAACAAAAGGGAAAACAGGGAGAAGAAGAAGCACTGTGGGTAAATTTGGAGACCAGCAATGGCACCACAATCCGCACAGGGGTTGTATACAGACCCCCTTCTCAGGGGGAGGAAATGGACAAGAAAATGATAGAAAGTACACTTAGTAAGGCAGAAAAAGGGAAGATATTGTTGATGGGTGATCTGAATATGCCAGATGTTAACTGGAGTGCAGTTGCAGCAGCCACTTCGAAGAGTGGGGTTATTCTAGATGCCCTACAGGGGGCATGCCTTAGACAACTAGTATTGGAGCCCATTCGAGAGGGAGCAATCTTAGACCTGGTTCTCTCAAATGGAGAGGAAGAGAGGATCACAGATGTAGAAGTGGGTAGCCATCTGGGAACTAGCGACCATCGAACAGTATGGTTCACAATAAACACAGCAATAGAGTCAAGCCATACAAAGGCAAAGGTACTGGACTTTAGGAGGGCTGACTTTGCCAAAATGGGTGAGTGCCTAAGGAATGCACTAGCAAATGGGCAGGAAGGAGGGGTGGAAGAACAATGGGGAATAATAAAAACTGCCATCACAGAGGTAACATGCCTTTGTGTGAAGCAAATAAACAAAACTAAACGATGTAAGAAACCACTATGGTTCTCAAAGGAAGTGGCAGTGAAGGTTCAAGAGAAAAAGAAAGCTTTCAGGAAGTACAAGGAATCACAGAAGGACCAGGACAGAGAACTGTATCAGTTAAAGCAAAAGGAAGCTGGGAAGGCAGTCAGAACAGCAAAGGCCCAAACTGAGGAAAAGATTGCCAGCTCAGTTAAGAAGGGGGATAAAACCATTTATAGGTACATCAGGGAGTGCAGGAAGACCAAGGGAGGGATGGTGAGGCTTAATAAAGGGGAGGGAGGGTGGGCGAGAGGTGACTGTGAAAAGGCAGAGATACTAAACAAATATTTTTGCTCAGTATTTACAAAGGAAGAGGAGGAGGTACCTAAAACAAACAGTAGAAACACTCTGGATACAGAAGTTGATACCAGCCCATTTATAGAAGAAAGGGTTCTGAAAGAACTCTTAAAACTGAAGGTGGACAAAGCAATGGGGCCTGATGAGATTCATCCCAGAATTCTAAAAGAACTAAGGGTGGAATTAGTGACACCACTGACTACCCTGTTTAACAAATCATGGGAGGATGGGGTGGTACCCGAGGACTGGAGGAGGGCAGATGTGATTCCCCTTCACAAAAGTGGGAGCAAGGCAGAAGCAGGAAACTACAGACCTGTTAGTTTAACCTCAGTGGTAGGAAAAATGAAGGAATCACTTCTGAAGGAAAGAATTGTCGAATATCTAGAGGTCAAAGGGGCACAGGACCCAAGGCAGCATGGATTCACAGCGGGAAGGTCATGCCAGACAAATCTGATAGATTTCTTTGACTGGGTGACCAAAGTTGTAGATCAGGGAGGGGCTGTGGACATGGCCTACCTAGACTTTAGCAAGGCATTTGACACAGTCCCACACAAAAGATTAATATGCAAGTTAGCTAGCCTGGGAGTGGGTCCCAAGATGACAGCCTGGGTAAAAAATTGGCTGGAGAATAGGACACAGAGAGTAATAGTAAATGGAGTCCACTCTGAAGAAAGGAGGGTTACTAGTGGGGTACCGCAGGGTTCAGTATTAGGACCGGTCCTCTTCAGTTTCTTTATCAGCGACATTGCAGAGGGACTGGAAGGAAAAGTATGTCTTTTTGCAGATGACACAAAGATCTGCAACAGAGTTGATGCACAAGGTGGGGTGGAAAGGATGAGAAGGGACTTGGCAAGGTTAGAGGAATGGTCAAATGTATGGCAGCTTAGATTCAATGCTAAGAAGCACAAGGTAATGCACCTGGGAAACAAAAACCCAGGGGAAGAGTACACCATGGGGGGTGAGATACTAACAACAACAAAAATGGAAAGGGACCTGGGGGTAGTCATATCAGATGACCTAAAGGTGGGCAAGCAATGTGAGAGGGCAGCAAGGAGGGTTGGGGGGATACTGGGATGCATAGGGAGAGGCATCACCAGTAGAAAACAGGAAGTTATTATCCCTCTGTACAGACAGCTGGTCAGACCCCATCTGGAGTACTGTGCAGTTCTGGAGACCCAGTCTTCACAAAGACATAGACAGGATGGAAGCTGTCCAGAGGAGGGCAACTAAAATGGTGCAGGGTCTGCACTGGAACATAATGAAGAGAGACTTAAGGAGCTTAATATGTATAGCCTCGAGGAAAGGAGGAGAGGGGGACATGATAGAAACTTTCAAGTATCTCAAGGGAATCAACAAAGTCAAGAGGGTAGCATCTTTCAAAAAGCAGTGTGCAAGAACAAAGGGGGCACAATTTGAAGATAGAGGGGTGGCTCAGAGGTAATTTAAAAGTATTTTTCACAGAGAGGTTGTGGATGCATGGGACGGCCTCCGGAGGAGGTCAGGGAGTCAAAAACAGTGGTTGAATTCAAGCATGCATGGGACAGTCATAAGGCAATTCTAGGGGGTGGGGGTAGAAAGAAGTAGGCTGCTGGTTAACTAGGATCTGCAGCTTATCCAGTAGGCAGGGAAAAGGGCAGACTGGGTGGGCCAAGCGGTCCTTATCTGCCATCAAATTTTATGTTTCTATGTTTAAGCAGGGGCACCATTCACCTCCATCCAACAGCGGAATCTACCTAAGTAAACTAGGGAAGATTGACTAAGACTAAGTATTATGACCTGTGGCACAGAGGAGAGAAAAAAACCCGATGAGGAGGAAATCTCTGGGGGATCCAAGGCCTAGGTTGCCTTCCCTCCAGGCTTGGGATATTTTGTTTTGTGACGGCTCTGCTGCTGCGCTTTGAAAACCCAATTAAAGGGGTGGAAAATGTTCTGGTTTGGAGGACTGCTCTCACTCTGTCCCTCTATTCGGAATGCCCTGAAGGTAGGAGGAGGAGAGCGATGACTGCTGAGGCACTCAATTGGCCTACCAATCTAAAAACAAACTAGGGGAATCAGAAGCAGTCATAGGGAGAATAGCTTAGAAGGTGCCACCAAATCCACTCGGCTAGCTAAAGGAGCCTTCTTGGGCTTAAAATCCCAACCCCTTGCAGCTGAAGTCTTAAATTCTGCATCGAGAGATACCACTGATATGTTTGCATGGCTGAAGCTCTGCCCGGAGCTGAGAAGGACCCCACCCCAAGTTTCATACACTCAAGATGCAGTCTTTGTGGATGCAGAGCAAGACCATCAGCTGCAGGGCGAGCCCTGAGCTATGGTAACTAATGGTCATGGTTGACATGCTTTCAATTATGAAAGAAACAAAATGGGAAGGAGAGAATAAAGGAAGTGCTGAGTGCTGTAGACCCTCACGTAGGTCATACATGTTTTATAACAAGCACAAAGCATACTAAACCTCCAAGGTCAGAGCAAGCAATGATCAGACGTGCATGTAAGTCTGTGAGGCAGTGTAAGCCATGATTGAACCTGCATGTAGGTCTGCGAGGCAGTGTAAGCCATGATTGAACCTGCATGTAGGTCTGCGAGGCAGTGTAAGCCATGATCGGACCTGTATGTAGGTCTATGAGGCAGCAATTCACATAACTTGTAGGGGGACAAGCCAACCGGTTCCATTAAGGAAGCCAATTAAAGGTGGCATAAGTACTCAGAGGATTTTAGTGGGGATGGTAGCATTCGAATATGAGGTATTTGGACCACACAGGACCACAACTCTCCATTATAACCCCCAATCCTCCACCATAGGAAAAACAAGGAAGCAATGGTAAAGCGCCACAACCCACAAGTGGATTGTAAAACTAGCTTACAGTGACAGCTGTAGTTGAGCTGACCTCCAGAGTATAATGAAGCATTGTACAAAAGTAGTTGGGCAGTATCCAGCAGCAATTAGGAATAGTTTTGAAAGTAGCTAAGCTGAACAATCAAACAAGCATAGCAATTGTATGGAGAGACAATGCACTGGAAACAACAGCAATAATTGTATGGTACAATTGCATGTAAGCTGGTTAAAATCCCATGGAGAAAGTTGATAGAACTGAGGGGAGTCTTAGGTTTGAGTCCCATCAAGTACCAATAAACTTAATTGAGCAGTTGTAAATCCCCAAGAGGGCTGTATGCAAACTGAGCACCATGAGACCAAACAGCATTCAACAACAGGCTGAGCAAATACTGGAAAGTGGAAGCAGAGCACACTGAACTCCAATACTGAATAAAGTGAGCTAGCATGAATAAACTGTAGCAGAGCTGCAACAGGAAGTGGCAGCCAGCTGATAGTAGGACCCTAGACCAGGTGTAGTGAATGAATTGGAAACAGCAGCAGCAGAAATTGGAATGAAGCTAAAACATACAGCAATTGCAGAAACTGACTGCAGTGTGAGCCGAAACATACAATAACAATTGCAGGAATACTGAGGTGGTAGGAGCCTGGATACAGGCAAGATAAGCACAGAGCAAACAAAAGGCAACAATAGGCTAGGAAAATTAGAAAACCCCAAAAGGAAACACAACAGAAAAACACACACATGGGAGGACAGAAAAACAGGCAAAGAAGGAAGCACACAGCAACAGCCAGAGACAAGGAAAACAAACTAAAAGCAGGAGCAAGGAACACAGACCAAAAGCAGGAGAACACAAAAAAAACAGAAGTCCAGCACAAACCAAACAAAGCCCAGAGTACAATAGCGCCGGGAAGGGGGGGCAAGCCCCAGCAGGCCCCAGGAGAGAAGGCAGACAGACAGGGCCTCTGGCTGGCAAAGAAAAAAGTGCTTCAGAGATAGGCTGGGAAGAACTGCTTATATAGCTCAGGAAGGGGAGTGGCTGGTTACTCATCCACTGAACTACGGGCATAGCCTTTAAAATACTAGGGTTCAAATCTAGTGATGGCATGTGGGGCTTGAGTCATTAATATCCATTTACTTCACTAGTACACACATCATCATAGATACCACCTCCTCTGGCAGTTCATTCCACTTAACACTTCATACCTGAATTATTTAGTTTATTTAATTTATTCAGTTTTTGTTGACCTGGTAAGTGCTCTAGACAATCCTTCCTATTTTCAGGCACGACCCGGGGGAGGGGGATACAGAAGAATGCCAACTGACCTTGAACCAGATTAAGCTGTTGGTGGTATTTTTTGTGAATGGAGGAAATCTGGCCCAGACACCGGGGAAATTCCCCTGTTCTTTTCGAGAACTGCCATGGGATCTTTAACCTCCACCTGAGCTATCACCAGAATAGGCAGATGGAACCTCGGTTTAACATCTCATCTGAAAGACGGCACCTCAGGAATTAATCAGAGGTCAATGCAAAGTAAGCCACAAAAGTGGAGCAAACCCTCTGAGTGACAAAGTGCCTCGTAATCTTCCTCCTGAACATTCCCTCACCAGCTTTAGGCTGTGCCCCCTAGTGGTCTTCTTCCCATTAATGCTGAAGAGGCCCTTAATCCTCACCTTCTTTATACCCTTAAGATACTTGAAAGTCTTAGTCATGTAGCCCCTCTCCCTCTTTTCCTGAAGATAGTATGTGTTACGCTCCCTCGGTCTCTCCTCATTGGTGGTGCCTTGCAGGCCCTGTGTCATCTTGGTTGCCCTTCTCTGGACAGTTTCCAGCAAGTTATTATCCTTCCTCATATATGGGCACCAATATAGCATACCATACTCTAAGGGCAGTCTTACCAGTGACCTGTACAGTGGCACAATAACCTCCATCTTCTGCTGCTGGTAAATCCCCTGGCTGTGCAGCCAAGCACCCATACATGTGAAAACATAAAATTTGACAGTAGATAAGGACTGCTTGGCCCACCTAGTCTGCCCAGTTTTCCCTATCTACTGTATTACCCGAGACCCTACTTGATCTCTGGCTATACCCCCCCTTACTTTACCACTAAGGTTCCCTAATGCCTATCCCATGCATTCATAAACCCCACAACAGTTTTTGCCACCACCACCACCTCCTCTGGCTGTTCCAGCCATCCACCACTCTTTCTGTGAAGAACTACTTTCTCACGTCTCCCCTGGATCTACCCTCTTCCAGCTTCATAGCATGACCCTTGTTCTTGAGCACCTTTTATTCTGAAAAATGCTTCCCTCTTGTACCTTGTTTATACCCATGAGGTACTTGAAAGTCTCTATCATATCCCCTTCCCTCCTTCCTTTCCTCCAGAGTGTCCATATGGAGGTCCTTCAGTCTCTCTCATAGGGCTTATTATGCAGATGCTGCACCACTTTAGTTGCCCTCCTGTGGACTGCCTCTACTGTCTATGTTCTTTCAGAGATTAAGTCTCCAGAAGTAGACACAATTCTAGGTGAGCTCTCAAAGGTGATCTATAAAGAGGTAATATCACCTCCCTTTTTCTGCTGGTGATACCCCTCCCTATGCATCCCAGCATCCCACTAGCTCGTCCAACTGCTGTCACACTGCCTGGTCACCTTTAGGTCAGAAGTAGTAGATTTCATTTGTTTTGAGCATCCTTCCCCAAAGGCCCAGGGAGCTTTTACAGCAAAAATAGACACATGGCAACATAAAAACATATAACTTATAACAGATACATATGAATAAAAGCATAATCAATAAAACTTAGACTAATTAATCATGCTCTGCTTGTCCTAGATGGTAAATATCTCAGGCACTGAATGCCTCTTGAAAGAGGAAGGCTTTTACATTCTTTTTAAATATCTCAAGAGAAGGCACCTCAAGAAGGTACCCCAGCAAGATATTCCACAGGACCGGAGCTGCCACCTCAAATGCCCGGTCCAGGAAGACTTTAACTTTCCTCTAGGGATCTCCAGGAGGTCCTCCCCAGCTTATCTGAGAGAATGACTCAGGACATAGGGATGCAGGAGCTCCTTCAGGTAGCCCAGACCCAACCAATTTAGGGCCTTATTGGTCAGAAGACCTATTTTGAAGGAGATGTGCCACTGCACCGGCAGCCAATGCAATTCATGCAGAACTGGCGTAATATGGCTGGACCGTGATAGACCTGTCAACAGATGGCCACAGCATTCTGCAACAGCTGCAGGCACCACAGTGCACCCCCACTAACCCTGAGGTAGAGTGCATTACAGTAGTCAAATTTCAAGGTGACAAACGCATGTATTAGGGTTGCCAGATCATCAGGGAAAACAAGGGACTTAATTTGGGCGATGCTGCGGAGATGGCATAAATTGATCCAGACAACGGCCGACACCTGAAAATCAAGCATCAGCTCATTGCCCAAAACAAGGCCCAAATTCTTCAACTTAGGGGAGGCCTCTAGTTCAATCGGCTCAATAAAAAGCCCTAAACCTTCCTCAGAGGCCCCCACTCTCCCCATTTCACCTGGCTCAACCACCAATACTTCAATCTTCCCCGCATCGATCCCCAGCCAGTTCAAAGATGTCCAAGTCCGGATTTCGGCCATGCTGTTATTAAGCATGTTAACCATGTCAGATCTTCCAGGTGTAAAGGACAGACAGAGCTGAGTATCATCAGCATAGCAATGAAAACTCAGCTCACATCACCTTAGGACCTTACCCAGAGGCAGCATGTATACTGAGAACCACATGGGGGAAAGGACAGAACCTTGGGGCACTCGACAGGGCAGAGCCATCGGGCCTGAGGAATAATGCCCTAATATCACCCTTTGGGATCTGCCCTAAAGGAAGAACCCAAACCAGTTAATGACCTTGCTGGTGAGTCCAACATAGTCCCACAGCTTGTCCAATAACACCCCATGGTCCCCAGTGTCAAACACCAAAGAGAGAGAGCAAGGAGAACGAGAATCGATCACTCTCCTTTTTCTCTCACCCTGAGCAGGTCATTCAGCTTTCTTACTAATGTGGTCTCCATGCTGTGTGTGACCCTAAACCGGGACTGAAATAGTCCGTAAACCTGGAAGTCCATTAGGCAGCTCTCAAGCTGCTCTGCGATCACTTTTTAAAGAACCTTCCCTAAAAAAGGGAGGTTTAAGATAGGCCTGTAATTTGCCAAGATGTCGGGGTCCAAACATGTTTTTTTCAACAGGGGCTTCACCAGAGCCTGTTTAAGGGACTCAGGGGATACCCCAGTCAAAAGAGAACACCCGCCAATCTTGGCAAAAACCAGACCCAGGATTCTGACAGAATCAACAAGTAATCACGTCGGGCCCGGGTCCAGGTTGAAGAACGTTGGTTTAAGCCCTGAGATCACCCCCACAGACCTCCACCGTCATAACCAGCCAGCCAGGTTTAGCTTAAATTGTTAATATTGTTTTTCTCGGTGGCTTTCCCCTTACAATCTCTACCTATCCCTCCCTCTGTGTTATCTGTTGTTTCAGACCATTCCCTCTTGGCACTGACCTGCCACCCCTCCCATTTGTTTCCTCCCCACGCTTGACTCCTTTTCTCTGCCTACCCACATTCTGTTCTGCAAATTATCTCCTGCTCCAGTCTCCTGCTGTGCCCCTGCCTCATTTCTCATTCTCATCCCCACCCTAAGTTCTACTGCTTGCTTTTAGTTATTATTTATCTCCTCTCCTTCTCTCTCTCTCTCTTTTCTCCAGGCTCTCCCTGAATGTGCACCCCCCCAAAAGGGTGCTGCCATTTTTGAGGGCTTGTTATCATCCCTACAGCTGCTGCCCGACCTCGGACCTACTAATCTGGCTCCTTCTCTCCCTTGGGCACTTCCTAATCTCCAGGTATGCTCTGCTGGCCACTGCCTCCTCCAAAGACTCCTCTTATCTGTGCTGCTTGCTGCTATTTTTAATTAGCACTGTAGACTGAAAGAATGAGAGAGAAGTGCTGGCTGAGGACTTTACCATGCTGGCACACATTTCTTGTGCTGGTTCACATTTTTGCTTAGTTTTAAAATATTTGATTTTCCCATTTGCTCGTTATAGGATTAGGGCACTAGGGGAAACATAAACCTCACTGTCCCACTGTAGTCTGATTACATAGCACAGATTACATACCTCCCTTTGGAGGTCGACGCTGACACGCCCTTCCCCCAGCTTTCTTCCTCCTTTCTACGCCACCCATTTAAGCCCTTCTCTAAACCTGGAAACATGATCTCTTACTGTATCTCTCCCCTGCATCTCTTCCTCATACTTTTCACCTTGGTCTCTCTTCCATCCCTTCTGTTGCTAAATACTTCCTCTCTCCACCACACTTCCCTTGCAAACCCTACTACCCTGCTAACCCCCTGCTTCAACCTGAACCAAGTGGCAGTTCCAACAGCTTTTTATCATACCTGAACCCATTTCTGTACAGTCTTCCACCCCACTCATGTCTTTACCTTACTCCTACATTTTACTGTGCATCATTAAATTTCAGCTGTCCACCTTCAGTTATTCACCTCACTCACCTAAACCATCTAACAAACCCTGGTTCAAGAGTACCACGCTGCATTTCATCATTATCTCCCTCTTACTCCTCTCGTCAGGAGACATAAATCCCAACTCAGGTCAAACACTCATTAAAGCCCCTACCCCATCCACTCCCCCATCTCAGCCTTTACTCTAACCCCAGTTTCACTCCCCCATGGCCTCAAAATCCTCCACCTTAACATTCACAGTTTGCTCCCTAAACTTGACCTGCTACTCCCACTTGTAGGATCCCTTAATCCAGACATACTCATTGTATCAGAGACCTGGCTAACAAACAAAATCCCTAATGCATCTATCACAATTCCTGGATATGTCATTACCCACCAGGACCACACTGGTAAGCGTGGGGGCATAGTTATCAACTCATCCTCCTCTCTCCAAACCACTACCGTTCTATCGACCACCGACTCCAATGTGTATGAAGCCTTTGTCATTCAATTATCGCTACCCTTTTCCATACCAGTATTTATCTCAGGAGCCTATTGCTGTCTTGGTCTACCCACTCTGTAGCCATTGATCTAATCACCACTATTGGGTCCCTTACCTCTTTAGGAGAGCTCTACCTGTTAGGGGATCTAAACCTGAACTGGTTGTCACCCACCCTAGACATGACGCTTACTGAAATAGCTGCTCTTAACCTGTCCCAATTAATCACAGAAGCTGCTTGCCTAAGCCAGAAATCCCATAGCCACACTCTCATAGACTGGGCCCTGACCTCCCATCCTCACAGAGTAATCCAGCTGGGCCTACTGCCAGACGCTCTTAGCGATCATCATATGATTTACATTGTTAGGAAAGTACACAGACCTAAGGCACCACACAAACTACCAACAATCCACTCTTACAAAACAATAGACCTTGCCCCTCTACATCATGTTTTAACTCACACTGACTGGGACCCTGTATCCTCAACCAAAACTATCAATCATGCCTGGCTTATTTCAAAGATAATTTCATCAACGTCTGGAACAAACATGCTCCCCTGAAGCAAGTTAGAGTTTGTGGTAGTCACCTCCCCTGGGTAACCCCTGAATTTCTGATCTGTCAGCAAGCTGGTGATAAAGCTTGGAAAACCCACAAATCCTCAAGCTTGGAAAACTCACAAATCCTCCAAACTCCCTTGTAACTACGCTATCTACCGGACACTCTGAAATGCCAGTACCAAAGCCATTCACCTGGTCGAAGCTGAATATTTCCGGTCCACCTTTAATACTAACGTAAACAATCCATCAAAGTTTTGTAAAGCAGTTCACTCACTTTTCTCTCCTCAAACTAAAGCCCCATCTCTGCTGCTCAGACTAAACAACCAACTCATTGCCGACCATCCTACAGAAGCAGCAGAATTCAATTCCTACTTTACTTTCTGCGCCTCCACCCTGTTAGCCTCCCTCTCACCCCACTCTACTACCTCTTCCCTCCCTCCCGATTCCTCCCAACACCATCAGTTAGTGGAGAATTTTGCTTTTTCACCCATCTCTCCCAATGACACCTTAAAAGCACTACTCTCAGGGTCTGGAGGGGTAGTTTGTAGTGTTTGTGTTTGCTTAGTGTTGTATGTTTCCTTGTTTGTGCACGTAGCATTTTCTCTTGTAATCATAATATGGCATTCTTGCTCTTATATGCTACTTGTGTTATTATAGGACAGAAAAGAATAAAAAAGTATATTAAATTAAAAAAAAAAAACTACTCTCTATCAACCCAGCTAAGGGCAGCTCCCCTGATGGCCTTGAACCTAAGCTGCCGTTCCTCTCTACTTCTGCTATTTCCCCTCCCTCTCGCTGTTCTCCCTAACCTGTTTTTCCAAACGGCGACTATCCCTGGAGCCTGGAAACATGCTACAGTTATCCCCCTACCAAAGGGAGGTGATCTGTCATCTGGGAATTACCATCACATCTCACTTCTACCCACCCTGGCTAAACTTCAGGAACACCTTGTTTTCTCCCAACTCTTCTCCTTTCTTGATGACTCCTCTTTCTTCACTCCCTTCCAATCTTGTTGTTAGAAGAATCACTCCACAACCACTTTCCTACTTAGACTCACTGACTCTATCCATTCAGCCATGAAAAGAGGTCACATCTCTTCTGCTATCTTTGTCAACCTTGCCAAGGCTTTCGATACAGTCTCCCACTCCCTCCTCCTCAAAACCCTCTCATCAGCTGGCTTGTCTCTGTCTGCCTGCAACTGGTTCAGAGCCTACTTGGTAAGTAGAACTCAATCTGTTAAAATAGCTGACTCTACATCTCCTCCACTACCCATCTCTACTGGTGTGCCTCAAGTCTCCATACTTGGCCCATTCCTATTCTCAATTTTTCTAAATGACCTACCATCAGTATGCGCCTCATCCTCTATCCATATGTTTGCTGATGATATGGTCTTGTTCTCCTCTGGCCATTCTCCCTCCGATTTGACTTCCAGACTACAGCTTGACTTCATTAAGGTTCAACACTGGCTAAGCTCACATCAGCTCTTTCTCAACGCCAAGAAAACAGTCTCCATGACTCTCTAGACTGCCCTTCCTTCCCTCCTTCCACACCCTTGGTGGGACAACACTAGAGGACACCACATCTTTCAATACCTTGGTGTCTGGCTTGACCAACACCTTAACTTTTCAGTATATATCGATGCTATCCTGAAAAAAAAATGCACCCCGAGCTTGGCACCCTTTACAGGAACCATAGCTCCTTACCACTACAGGTTAGGAGTGATCTTGTTCAGAAAATGATACTCCCTATTTTTGACTATTACGACATAGTCTACAGTGCTGCACTTAAGTCTTCCCTTACCAGATCGGATACTCTCTTCAATGCTTTCTGTCACTTTGCTCTCGAATCCCCCTCCAGCACACATCACTGTATCTTGTATCATTCTCTAGCTTTCTCTCCTTTGAGTGTAGGCATCTCTCTCACTGTGCCAAATTCACTTCTAAATTCTGGTATGTGACTCTCCCCTCTTACCTCTCCTCCTTACTCTCTGCTCCACCTCCCTCCTCTCACCCTCTCCGATCTGTTGATGCAAGCACTCTCGCTATTCCTCATCACTCTACCTCCATAGGACAGGAAGCTTTCTCCTACCACCTCCCAAGGTTTTCAAACTCACTGCCACCTCCTATTAGATTTTCCTCATCCTCATTTTCAATTTCCTTACCCCTTCACAATTTCTATTCCCCTAACTGTAGTTGTTCTTAGCCACCCTTCAACACTCCCCACCCTGGTGCATTATCCTTTAGCCCTACTTTACCTCTATTCTCCTAACTGTACTTGTTCTTTGCCCCCCTTCACAACCTTTCCAACCATTGCACACTATCCCCTACTCCTCTATCCCTGACTTACCTCCTGTCTCCTAACTGAGCCCTTCCTCTGATTACTTCCTCACATGCTACCTCCTATTATACCCCCTTCTCCCACTCCCTACCACAACCTACTGTGTCATTTTGACAGTCTACTACCATCCACAAGCTACTGTGCTATTTTGAAACTCTATGGCTGTCCTTCTCCCCCACAATCCCCTCTTCCCCCCTACTGATGCTCTTCCCTTTTTCCATTCCTAGTTTAACCCGATTTTCTCCAGCCTCCATATTCCTTATCCCTCTTCTCCTTTCTGGTCACCTGCCACACTCCAGTTCTCCTCCCTGTCCCCCCTTCTCTCCCCTCCTTTTCTGTCTGGTCCTGTCCACCTTGCAGGGTTCTTTGTCATCGTGAAGGGGTATAGATCTTGGCTCCCTCTCTTCTACCCCTCATCCTACCCCCCCAATTTCTAGTCCTGACCCCCTGGCAGAGTTCTCTGCATTCTGAAGGGGCATAGATTGGCTCACTGTCTTTGCCCCACTCCTTTCCCCCTACTTTTAAATCCATTGCCTACCCACCTCCTTCTGTCTTATCCTTTACCCCTCCTGTTCCCATGCCCCTCTGTTCTCAGCCTCTCCACTCTGTTTCTCTCCTATCCCTTCTGCCTGGTCCTAACCCCCTTGCAGGGTTCTCAGCAACCTGGATGGGTATAGATCTTGGCTGTCCCTCCCTCTTCCATCCCTCACCTTCTATCCCTTGCCCATCCACTTCTCCACTTGTCTTATAACTGTCCTCCCTTGGGTAGATAATAGCACTTCAAATCTTCTGCTCAGCCTACTACTTCTAGCATGTTGAATGTGTTATGCATCCTCTAACCTTTACCCTACTGGATCATCTGCTCTTGGGTTGTTGCAATGTATGCTATATCCGAATATAGTTTTGTTTACCATGGCCGGTTGGCCTATGTTATTTCTGCTCTGTAATTGTACTACACTGTTTTTTTTTTAGAAATTATACTTGTATTGCTATGTGTTTGCTTGTTCTCCCAACTCTTGCCCCCGCCCCATAGGGCAGTTCTGGAAATGAGCTGTTTACAGCTCCTGTTATCTTTCCTGGTGAAACATTTTCCAAATAAATAACTCCCCCCAAGAAGGCTGTATGCGTCTGCCCTCTCAAGGCCCACCACTGTTGGATGATGGTATTCTGCCTGGAGAAATCCCAGTCCTAACAGAGGGCAATCTGTCCGAGAAGAATAGAGTGAACCTCTCACATTTTTGAGTTGAAAAAGCTCTAAAGGGTTCCAGACAAGCATAGAAACATTGAAGTTGATGACAGAAGGAGACTGCTAGGTCCATCTAGTCTGCCCATTTGTTTTAGTCCTATTTTGACACTCTAGTTGCCCTTTGTAGTCAGGGCTCCCTTGTGTCTATCCCATGCATTCTTGAATCCCCCCACAGCAGGATGTAATAACCTGTCTACAATCCTGAAAGAGCTGAGCTGGTCAATTCTTCCCATCTGCAATCATCCTATATATACAGCTGCCTTTTTGTGGATGATTGCATTCTGATACTTATCGTAATGAGTCATCAGAACCAGCTTGTCCTCCTGGGATCTGGTCTTCCTCCAACACCTCTCCAACCTCCACCCCCTTGTTTTTAAGATATGATTACCTCAGGTCTCTTTCCTGTTTTGTGGTCATCAATACCACTCCTCCCATTTTGTACTCTACCACAAGGGTTTCCGTGCCGAAAGTGCACGATTTTGCACTTTTTTGTATTAAAACGTAGCTGCCATACCCTTCACCACTCCTGTAACTTTCCAAGATCATTACTAATTTTTCTAGACCTTCTGGAGTGTATACCCTATTGCAGATCTTAGTGTCATTCACAAAATGGCAGACCTTCCCATCCAGCCCCTCTGCAATGTTGCCAATAATGACATTAGAGAGGACCAGTCCAGTACTGATCCCTGTGGCACCCCACTGGTCACCCTCCCTTCCTTGGAGTGAACTCAGTTTATCACTACCCTCTGTCACCTATCCCCTAACCAATTTTTTACCCAGTTTACCAGCTTTGGACCCTCTCCTAGGCAGCTCAGCTTGCTTATGAATCTCCTGTGTGGAATGGTGTTGAAGGCCTTACTGAAATCTAGGTAGGCCACATCCCCTGCTCCACCTTGATCCAATGCCCTGGTCACCCTGTCAAAGAAATCTATCAGATTTATTTCACATGACCTCCCCCCTGTGAATCCATGCTGCCTCAGATCTTGTAAGTCAACTGGATTCAAGATATTCCACAGTCCTTTCCTTTAGAAGTGATTCCATTAATTTCCGCACAACCAAAGTCAGGCTGACCTGTAGTTGCCAGCCTCCTCCCTGCTACCTCTTTTGTGAAGTAGGATGTCATCTGCCTTCTTCCAGTCCTACGGAACCACTCCCCTTTCTAGTGAGTGGTTGAACAGGACTGTCAGAGGTACAGCCAGTACCTCCTTGAGCTCCCTCAATATCTTTGGATGCAGCATGTCTGGCCCCATTGCCTTGTCCACTTCCAGATTTGTGAGTTCCTTCAGGACTCTCTCCACTGAAAAAGGACTAGTGTCTACTTCCCTTCCTTTGATGCTCCTGTTACTTTTCTGTGGCCCCTCACCTGCCTCTGTGAACATTGAACAAAAGTAGTTGTTCAGGATGTCCTGTTTGCGATCCTGTTTGATTTGGCTGCTGCTCTCCTGCAGTGGACTGAGTGTTTCAGGTCACTTGTGATGATTACTCCTATGTTCTTTTCTTCCACTGACCTGGTTACCTGCACTTCACATAGCCAGTATTTGATCCCTAGGTTCTTTGCCCCCAAGAGCATAACTTTGCATTTTTTAGTGTTAAATACCAGTTGCCAAATGCCAGATCACTTTTATATCTTAGCCAGGTCCTCCTTTAGTTGCTGTCTACCCTCTTCTGTGACCACCCTCCGATAGAGCTTGGCATCATCAGTAAGCAAGCAGATTTTACTTTTGATCTCATTCGTGATGTCACTTATGAAGATAGCCATCAAGAGACAGGGCATAGACAGAGTTCAGGTGGTCCAGAGGAGGGCAACTAAAGTGGAGCAGGGTCTGCATCAGAAGCCCTAACAGGAGAGGTCAAAGAACCTCAATATGTACGCCCTGGAAAGAGGAGGCGGGGGGATATGCTAGAGACATTTAAATACCTCATGGGGGGAAATAAGGTATAAAAGGGAAGTATTCTTCAGTAAAAATGGTGCTCTGGAACAAGGGGATATGCTATGAAGCTGGAAGGGGTAAATTCAGGAGAGATACGAGGAAGTACTTCTTGACAGAAAGGGTTGTGGATTCCTGGAACAGCCTTCCAGAGGAGATGGCTGGGGAGAAAACAGTGGTGAGGTTCAAAAATGCCTGGGATAGGCAAAAGGGAATTGTAGAGGTAAGGGGGGAGAAAGAGCTACAGATCAAGTAGGATCTATGGCAAGAATGAAGGTAGGAAATGGGAAGACTGGGTTGGCCAAGCAGTCATCGGGATCCCTGTGTTGACTCTGATGTAGGGGGCCAGCAGCAAGCTATAGGGTGAATCTGCAACAAGGGGAGGGACACAGCGACTTTAAAACTCACGCTGCTCCACCAGAGAAGAAGGCCAACTGCACCATTAACATCAGCTACTGTGTTGCCAGCAGAGGGGAGGACAGTCTACAAATGTCATCTGTGAGAGACATTTCCTGTATTATACAAGCTGCTGTCTGCTGTCCATATGCAGTGATACTGCTCGAGATTGTGTTTGAATCAGCTGTTAATTTCATCAGGATCCCTGTGCTGACTCTAATGTAGGGGGCTCAGTGGGGAGCCATAGGGTGAGTCTGCAACAAGGGGTGGGACACAGCAACTTTAAAACCTGTGCTGCTCCACTTTGTGAGAGCAGTGTGCGTGAGCACAGAGTTGCATTCCCAGTTTAAATATTGTTTATGTTTAATGAGTTTAGTAGTAGGAAATGTTGTAGCTTTAATAAACTAGCCTAGTATAGGTAGAGAAATACTACTAAGTTCTAGGGAGAGTCAACTAATGTTTAATAGTGTAATTTTCTTGTCTGTGTAGACAATAGTTATCCTCTTGTCTGCTTAGATAATAATTACTCCTTTCTTGATTAGACATAGGTGTATAACCACTGAAGAATTAATTAGTGATTACTTTCTAAGTTAGAGTTTTTTAAGGGGAAAACTATGACTATGTATATTCTTAAAAGTGTTAGATTGACCAGCTTACTCCAATTGCAAACTTGTTTGTATAAAATAACAGCCTTCAAGAACAAGCAAGTTGAAAGGGCTATAAGAGGAGATGTTGGATATCAAGGCAAAGGTGTAAACTGGTTAATATCCCCACAAGTTATGTCTCAGGGATTTCATGGGGAGTTATTTAAGCTAAGTAGTATTCATATGGGGACTGTTGAATGAGAACAGTATATCTATGTGTAGGATGAAAAATAGTATAATAAGAAATGCAATGATTAGAATTTGTTCTTGAACAGAACATGGGTCAAACTCATTTTTTGTAACCTCATTGCTACTACTGAGTGGAAATGTACATTTAAATTCTGGACCACAACACTTGGAAGCATTTTGTATGGATACACTGAATGGGAAATATTTTTCAATTGTACACTTTAATAAGTTTAGTCAGTAAAATAGATGCTTTTAGAGAATGGGTTTTGGAACTTCAGGCAGATATAACCATGTTAACTGAGACCTGGCTAAGTACAAAGATCTCATCTACTTTCCTCAGGATAGATGGTTACCAATTGTTTAGACATGATCGAAATAAAAAGGGTGGTGGGGTAGAGATGTATGCCAAGCAACAATTAGATGTTAAAGTTTTATCTAATGAAGTAGAATACCAAGGTATCGAAGTATTAACAGTGGAATTGAGACTTCCCTTCTCCCAACCTATAGTGATACTGGGTGTTTATAAACCCCCTAAGATTCACTCTTCAAAATTTGAGATTATGTATGATCATCTAAAGAAATTTAAACCAACACATGAAATATTGTTGACCGGTGATTTCAATGTAAATTAGGAGCAAATGACAGCTGAACATGAATTGGTTGACTTGACCATTAGACTGGGTCTAAGTCAATTAATTGAAGGGGTAACTAGAATTAATAGTAAGGACAGTGAGGCATCATCTACTTTGGATTTTATTTTTACCACAAAAATGGATAATTATAAAATGAGTAGGGTCCTGATGGATACCTTTAGTGATCACCAGGGGGTGGTATTTGTGAGAGCTAAAGAAAAAGGAATTAAAACTGGATACTGGGGCTTTAAAAGAACACTTAAGTATTTTGATTATATTCATTCTATGCAGGACTTGGAAAAAGTGAATTGGGAGAGGATAGACTTAATTCCTACTGTTGGCGAGGCTTGGCAGTACTTCAAAGAGGAATTTGAAAAAAATTAGCGATATAGAAACATAGAAACATAGAATTTGACGGCAGATAAGGACCGCTTGGCCCACCCAGTCTGCCCATTTCCCTACCTACTGGATATGCTGCAGATCCTAGTTAACCAGCAGCCTACTTCTTCCTACCCCCACCCCCTAGAATTGCCTTATGACTGTCCCATGCATGCTTGAATTCCACCACTGTTTTTGACTCCACAACATGCAGCTGTGAGGAAGATTCATTGAGGGATTAAAAAATGCCATTTGGTATAATGGGAATCTGCATAAATTGTGTATAAACAGAAATACCCAATGGCAAAAAGCAAAGAAATCGAAGACTCGGGTTAACTGGGATATCTATAGGGCTTTAAGAAACAAATACCTAAATGAAGTCAGGAAGCCAAAGACCGGTTATCATAAATATGTATTACAAGACTCTTAATTCTCACATCCTGGTAAATTCTGGAACCTAATTCATAAATTACAAAATCCAAGTAAAAATGGGTATCCAAAAACATTTTGTATTAATTGTAAGGCTATGGAACAGGGCCCTGAAGTAGCAATTTGTTTTAACGATGTATTTGTGAATATGGGTACTGTAAGGGATGAAGTAGATAACGTCATTTTAACGGGGGAAGGTAAGTATCATGACAATAAAGGGAAGTTAGAGCAGTTGTTTAATTTTGGGAAAATAATCATTAATGAGGTGTTGCTAGAACTATGAATATTAATGAAAGAAAGGCAACAGTACTTGATGAGATTTGTAGTAAATTATTGAAATACACAGCCCCAGTGATTGCTCCCCCCAACACAAATTTTTAATTTATCATTAGTTACAGCTGAATTGCCTGATGAATGGAAACTTGCAAAAATAGTTCCAATTTTTAAATCCGGATCTAAGAGAGAGAGATTAATAATTATTGACCAATATCTTTGATACCTGTGGTAGCAAAGATTTGTGAAAAAATGGTTGCTAAGCAGGTTAAGTATTATTTAAATTACCATGGTATTTGAATGGTAACCAATCTGGTTTCAGATTATAGTACACAGACCGCATTATTAAAAGTAACATGGGATATTCAGACTGCTATGGATAATGAACTATAGACAGGAGCAATAATGACTGATTTGTCAAAAGCTTTTGACACTTTAAATCATGGCATATTAATTAATACAATGAAATACTTGGGATTTTTAGACAACGCTGTTGGCTGGTTTTCTAATTATCTAAGGGGCAGGAAACAAAAGGTATTTTTAAATATACACTACTAAGACTTTAGACAGATTGGGCAGGGGGTACCCCAGGGACTGATACTGGGGCCCCTTCTTTTCAATCTGTGCACAAATGATTTTAAATTTAAACAACAAAATTTAATATATCATAAGTACACTGATGATACTATTATGTATGCTTCAGGAGTGGATTCTTATAGCATTCAACTAACTCTTCAGGCAGCTTTTGAAGATATATAGAATTATTATATTAAACATGAATTAGTTCTGAATACTACCAAGACTAAGGTAGTTTTATTTTGACATAAAAACAAAGACCCATAAATCAGTAAGACTCTGGAAATAATAGTAAAAGATTAATCTAAATTACAACTAGTGACTGAGTACAAATACCTAGGATTATGGATGGATGTAAATTGTAAATGGTCCTTTCACATAAATAATATGGTAAAGAGGTTGGGGCAACAATTGGAGATGTTATATAGGATAAAAATCATTTTTCAAGGAATACCAGGTTGCACATCATAAATACCATGTTAGTGCTAGTGATCAATTATGCTGATGTGATCTATGGAGGGGGGGTCAAATAAGATAGATTTGAAGAAATTAGCATATATAACAAAATGGTTAGGTATTTTACAGGGGCACATGGATACACACATCATTTTGAGTTATATAGAGACTTGGGGTGGGATAGCCTGGATAATGGGAGAAATCAACATATAACTAAAACCATGTATAATTCTATCAAAAACAAATTACCTGAGTACATTGCCAAAGAACTGAAAATAAAGCAGCCAAATAAGGGTTTAAGATCAACCCATCATATAGAATTTGAAATACCAAAATGCAGAGCCAAAACTGGTTGTGCTACTTTATTCTAGTTAAGTCCAAACATTTGGAATAACTCACCTGCTACTCTGAGACTTTATGGTGCCAGTGTGAGCTGGTCTCAGATTAAACAATGGTACCATAAGCAAATTGATCAATTGTATGAATGTTGCACAGCATTAGAAAATGGATAAGAAGGGAATTTAGTGGTTTTGTGGGATGTGATATTTTAAATGGTTAAAATGTATTTAATATTTACATGTAATTTTCTATGTATGTGATAAATTCTCTCCCCAGACTGTTAACCAGCTTATGTATTTTTATAATGCTGTCCCTTGAAAATGAGTGTACTTTTGTGCTCAGTGGGATTTTGTCTACCATGTTCATTTATGAATGAATAAAATAATTACTACTACTTATCTGCCATCAGATTCTATGTTTCTATGTTTGCATATTAAAGAGCACTGGACCAAGCACCAACCACTGTGGGACACAACTGGTTGCAGGCCTAGTTGCTGAGAATCCCCCTGACTACTATCTTTTGTCTTCTCTCCTGCAACCAGCTCTTGGTCCATCCTACTACATCCTACTAGATTAACCCCCACCCTAGGTCCTCCAGCTTTTTGACCAGTCTCCTATGAAGCACAGAGTCAAAGGCCTTGCTGAAGTCCGGATACAGGATTTCATCCACTTGTCCCTTGTCCACTGTCCTAGTGAATTAGATTAGTTTGGCAAGACCTCCCCAATGCAAACTCATGCTTCCTCACATACTAGAGCATATTTTCCTCCAGAAAGCTCACCAGTCTCTCTTTCATGATGGTCTTCATCAGTTTAACCACTATTAAGGTCAGGATGACAAGCCTGTAATTCCCTGGTTAATCCTTTGACCCACTTTTATGGAAAAGGCCACACATACACAACTCTTCAGTCCTGAACCACGATCCCTGACTCCAGAGCGGTGTTAAGCAGCACTGCCAGGGGACCCAACAGAACCTCCACCAGTTCTCTTAGGACCCTTGGGTGCATGCTGTCATTGTCAGTGGAACAGACGTTTGTCCTGTAAGGGAGGAATGGAATACATGCATTGATAAAGACTGGAGGTACTATCTATATGTATTATTCTTTCAAAATCAGTAAAGGTCATCTAACTATCACTATATGTTGTATATGTTCAGTGTCAGATATACAGGAAGAGTGACAGTGTAGTTATCTGGGTCATGCAGTGGCAGTAACAGAATTATACGAAGAAATGAGATGAAGAGTGGCAGTGGGTCTGGGGTGTCAAGTGGCAGCATCCAACAACAGCATTTATGTCTACAAAATGGTCCCTAACTTAGCGTCAATCTACTAAATTGAAGTTACTGCCACCTGGGGAGACCTGGGTTGCTTAGAGTGGGAAGACTACCTTACTTTGCTCTACAGCCTCTCTATGGCTAAGAAATGAATGGAATATGGCAAAGTCTTGAAAACCACTGTCTCTGCCCATCTTAGCTGAGGTTGGGCATGTGACACACTCTGCTAGGATTGTTGAGGGAGACAAAAGGGGAAATGGATTGAGAAAGGACTGTGTTTATGAGCACAGTGAGCTGATGATTAGAAATAATGCCGTTATGGTACTGCCTGTGATAGTATGTCATGATACAATGTGATAGACTTGGGTTCAAGGATTGACCCACAATTCCCAGCCCTAGGCTAGTGGGGAATGTCAAAGAGGCATAGGCCAGGAAGCATAGTCAGTCCAGAAGAATTTGACCGCACAACCAGACAGGCAAGAGACTAGTGGCAGAAAAGGAGATGACAAGATAGGTTCCTGTCTAACTCTTTCTGCATAAACAAATGGGATGGTGTCTTACCCAACCCTGTCACAGGGAGCTTGAAACACAGTGCTCTCAAACTCAGGGTGGGGGGTTTGGGTTATGGCCGTACCCCTACTACAGTGCCTTCTATGGCAGGGTCAGAGGTGGCACTAACATGAATACCAGACAATAGGTGACTACATTTCCCAATGGCTAGGTGCTCCATTGCAATCCTGTAGGCATGGGTGGTGCTCTTGATCACACTGAAGTGAAATTACTGCCCCCCCCAGTATGTGGTAATTCCCAGTTGCTGCCCATATTGAACATGAACATAGTACTCCCATAGTCTGTGTGTCACAAATGAAACAAGAGCACCTAATGGGGTTTTGGGGTGGAAGGTGAGAGGATGCTGACCTGTGTTTGGGTCAGGGTGACTTAGTATAGCTACACTGATGTGTAGACAGCATAACATCGGATCTGAAGAATGGGCAGGCTGGGGGTGGAGAGCTAAATGGAATATAAAGGAAAAAAATCAGGGCTTCCGTATTGCTGAATGTCGCTTACTTGTGCATTCCATAAAACCAAAGGATAAAACATGTGTAGGGCGTGCTAGAGGATAACATAAATGGAATAGGAGTATTATTGGTGTAACATCCACTGTAACTGCTGTGAATTCAGAGTGTTCCAGAGGCTGGAACATAAAAACATAGAAACATAGAATTTGATGATAGATACGGACTGCTTGGCCTGCCTAGTCTGTCCATTTCCCCTACCTGTTTCATATACTGCAGATCCTAAATGATCTGGGGCTTACCCTCGCTTTCCTATCACTAGAGTTATTTTGTGTCTGTCCCATGCATTGTTTAATTCCCCTACTACGTTTGCCCCTACAACCTCTGCTGGGAGGCTGTTCCATGGATCCACAACGCTTTCCATGAAAAAAATACTTTCTCACGTTACCCATAAGTCTAACCTCCCTCTATTTTCATATCATGGCCCCTTTTTCTTGAACATCTTTTTTTTTTTTTTTTTGGAAAGATGCTACCCTCTTGTACCTTATTTACACCCTTGAGGTATTTGAACGTCTCTATCATATCCCTCCTCTCCTCTATGGAATACATATTGAGATCCTCCACTCTCCCCTCATATGACTTTTAGTGCAGCCCCTGCACCATTTTTGTTGTCCTTCTCTGAACCACTTCTACTCTGTCTATGTCTTTTAGGAGATGCAGCCTCCAGAACAGGACATAGTACTCTTAATGAGGTCTCAGCAATGTTCTATACAGTGGCATCGCAACCTCTTTCCTTCTGCTGGAGATACCTCTTCTCTATACACCTTAGCATTCCACTGGCTCTCCTCACAGTCTTCTCACATTATTTGGTTGTCTTTAGGTCATCAGATATGATTACTCCCATGTCCATTTCCTCTTTGGTGGCCGTCAGTTCCTCTCCCCCAACATCATGTACTCCTCCCCTGCATTTGTGTGCCCCATTGGGCTGGCAGTATAGCCTAGAGGTTAGAGTAATGAGCTGTGAATGAGCTTGGTACATCCAGCAGACCAGACCTTGGTTTGATTCTCACAACCTCCACTTGCATACTGTGTGACTCTGAACAAGTCACTTAACCGCCCAATGCTTCCAGGTAGCCCCTGAAAACAGGCACTTGTGTCTAGTGGGCATTACCGGTTACCAAAGACTGAAATAAAAATGTGCATGATCTTGCACATCTTGCACTTCTTTGCATTGAATCATACCCGCCACACCCTTACCACTCCTCAAGCTTGCTTAGGTCCCGTCTCATGTTCTGTACCCCTCCTGGAGTGTCAACACTGTTGCAGATTTTCATGTCATTTGCAAAGAGACACACCTTCCCCTCCCGTCCCTCTGCAATGTCGCCTATGAAGACATTAAAGAAGACTGGTCCAAGCACTGATCCCTGCAGGACCCCACTAGTCACCCCTGTCTCTTCCGAATTGAACTCCATTAGCCACCACTCTTTGTATCCTATCGATCTGCCAAGTTTCCCACCCTGTGATCCACTCCCAGGCTGCCCAGCTTGTTTACTAGCCTCTTATGAGGGACAGTGTTGAAGACCTTGCTGAAATCCAGGAAAAAATCAAAGGCCTTAGGAACTAGAAGATCCAAGTTCAAATCCTACCAGAGTCATTTACTTATAGTGTGACCTAGAGCAAGTCAACCACCCTCTCTGTGCTGCAGACCATCTAGTAGCAAAAGAGGAGGTCCAGTAGGTGAGACGAGGAGCAGCTAAGCCTGGGGAGTCCAGCATCCACGCACATCACTAAACTGACTGAAATAACCACCACAATGTAATATCCCAAATTCTGTGCCATTCTAGTGTAACACCCCACCCTCTCCTCATTCACCCTAAGCCCTATACACACAATCCCAATCACACACATCCACACAACTGAAACAAGTTAAACATATAACCATTCATTCCAATATTCACAACTTAATCTACCCACTCACACTATCAAAACCCACCTCAAACCCTCAACAGATAAGAACCAATAGTTTAGGAGAACCCAAACTATATAAAAACAAATTTATAAACTTAAACAAAGTATATGCTAATATCTACTTAAAGTGCCAGTTTGCACAGGTGAGTATATAGCTCTGTTTGTCATAAACTGAGCAGTGAGTCTATGAAATAATGAGTTTGCTGCTCTCAGCAAGGAAAAAACTATGGTGCAGACAAAATAATACGAGGAAGCTTTCACTACACACCCACCACAGCTTGAGTTACAAAGCAAATAACACCACCCCATCCCTATTCATAGTTTCACACTGTACATGCCATCAAAGTTATGAGTTAATGGTTTGTAGGCAAAGAAAAATGTCAAGAGTACTGGAATGCCCTGAGCAGGGTCTTGATATCTTTAAGCATGACTGTTGTTTGTTTTTTGCCTGTTGGGCTGCAGCTGACCCCACAGCTGATATTTGGAAGTGTTCATTGTGGGTGTTTGGGTCTAGGTCCCTTCCTGATGAGATGCTGTAACAGTGAGGATCCCTTTTCTTTCAGTGCCTCTCATGTCTCTGCTGCTGTCTGGCACTTCTGTTGAAAGTCCTCTGCAGAGATGCTTTTTGCTTGGCTGGGTAGGGGTCTGTAAGTGCAGACCTTGTTTTCTTTGTGACTTCACTTTGCCATTGTCAAGGGATCATAAAGGCAATGCAAATAGCATAAATTACAGTGATAAGTTATTTTTATCACTGTAAGTTATGCTATCTGAATTCATTTTTTTCTAAAATGATTACAAAGCGTGACAGTGGGTGTATGTACAACAGTGATGGAATTCATATTTATGGCCTTTGGAAGCTGGTAGGGCCCATAAGGGCCTGATCTTTAAATTCAGCCCCTCTTCCCATCATAAGTCAATAGCTGTAATACATGAGCTAATGGGGCTCCCTTCAGAGCTAGGGTGCTTATTCCTGACAAGCCCCCGCCCCATATCAATCAGCGTTAACACAGCTGTAGTGCAGACAGTACAATTTCTTGTATTTATTGTTGTAGCTGTTCCTTCATGAAAGGAGTATGCTCCCAGTCTCCGTTTTTCATGAGTCCTGCAATATTGGACACAACACACCCATGATTCTCTTAGAATACACTCTTGTGCTCTACAGTGCAAGCATTTTAAATAAATGCAAAATCCATGTAGCGTGACTGGTTGCAAGTCTATTTTTTGTCAACTCTATTTTTGCACCTTGCACTGGCCTCTTAGTCCTCTCTCCTGTGAAGACACTCATCACAGCCTTGTCCCGCCCGTCCTCAGATCCTCCCGAATCTGGTCTCCGTTCATGGGATATGTTCCTCTGCAACCACCAGCCCCCCCCCCACCAGGCTCTGAGTCTTCTGTGGTGGGATTGCCCTATCTCCTCCAACGCTCTATCTACAATCCAGAAGGGTGGCCGGGGAGTGGAGGAGACACGCTGAGACCAGTCAGGAAAGATCTGGCTGAGGATGTGGGTGCTGGCTACTGGACCCATCTTCATCTATCCAGGTGTCAGTGTCCATTTTCCTTGTTCCCGGAGGTCCAGACATGCAATGGCATCCAGCGTGTGGTGGGCGCACTCCTGCACCCACCCACAGGATATCCGTTGCTGCCTCCAAACTTCTCTGTATGCTCCCACAGGCTATGATGCCACTAGTCTCAACTAGGAGCTGCACTAGCCATGGGATCAACAACCCACACAACCCTAGGAGAGGAGAACAGTCCTCTGGATGCTCAATCCTCTCCTGACACTGCTGACCCCCAATGACTTGAGTCCATTCCTGAACCCGGGTTGCCAGTGTGGCGCGAGGTGTGGCATCCAGCGCCTCACTCTTCAGTACCACCAGGCCAGCTTGGTTGCAAGTCAAAGTGTGAAATACAATCAAACCTCTTGTTGCAGCTGAAGATTTTTGCAAAAAAAAAAATAATAATACATGGAGAGCAGCGTGGAATTTAGTCATAGAAGGGATTTGAATACATACTCTATGTCTTCAGGAAGGTGTCTGAACTGTAATCAAACTGGGTAACACAAAACTGCAAAGGATCCCCACAAGCTATAATAAAAACATGCAGCATATACTTGTTACAAATGTGTTATATGCTTTACTTTTTCACTATACAATCAGAGCTCCACATACAGTGAAATACCCAAGAACTGCATGCACCATCCCCCGCTGGCATCAGGGTCTGCTCCCTCAACTTGCCCAGGTACTTTCACTTTCCTGGCCCACCCATCCAGAGCTCTAAAGTGCTCAGCTAAACAACAGCTGGAGAGTGATGTTTTTGAGACCAAGAGGCTTGCTGAAACTGGCACTGACTTTTAGGTTTTGGATTATAACACTAGGAATTTTACAAAAGTCCCAAAGCCACAAAAAACAGAAAAGCCCTGCTTGACTGAGTGGGAGACTCTTGGATTGGAGCACTTTGCAGCAGATCCCCCCCCCCCCCAAGTGCTTTTGCACTCCACGGATTCGAACACTTGGGCAGGCTGTGCGGCATAGAGGAAGGAATGATTTTGGCTGTGGGTGAGGGACTTGAAGGTAAGGAGCAGTGGGGCTGCTTTACTAGCGCTGGTAACTCGAATCAGATCATCAGATTCACCAGGAATAAAATGGACAGTGTCAAGCACTGTTTGCGAGTGTGCTTTTTTTTTTTTTTTTTTAATTGTTTAACCAGGAGTAGTACACTAAGCTGAAAGCTTGTTTACAGGTGTGACCTGGGAGCACAGGGAAGTTAAGTGACTTGCTCAGCGTCACACAGTATGCAAGTGGGGGCTGTGGGATTTAAACCCAGGTCTCCAGATGTGCAGCTCAGAGCCTTAAACCACTGCGCTATACTGCATCACAGTTTTTCTCATCGCTAACATTTTATTATGCTGATTATTTGTTTATTTATTTATTTATTTATTAATTTATTTCTCAGATTAAAATGCCATTGAGCCAGAGGCTCTTTTACAAAGGTTCCATGTCAGGTAAAAGACAAACACAGTTACATAGTAAGCTACAAAAAAAATAGGTAGCATGATAGACAAAATGAAGCGGAAACTTAAGGAAACTACAGAATAACCATGCGGCAAGGCAAAAGCTATGTCATGGGGGGGGGAGGTAGAATAGGAGCGGAGGAGTATGAGAAGGGGGATAAGACAGACAGAATAGGGAATGGGAATAGAAGGAGGAGGGAAGAGAAATTGAGGTTCAAGGGGGGTCAGTTTCATGATAAATGGGGGGATAGCTTAGGCCAGACAATCACACCTGCTCTGTGTTGCGAGGTGCCATCAAAGTTTGTGCTTAAAGGGGCTAATCTTTTATTTATTGAAATGTTTCACAGGGAAGGCACACTGAACAGCAAACTGCTTGTCTCATGGTGCAACCTGGGGGGGTTGGGGTACAATGAAGATGAGAAAACAGAGATTATACAGAGTAAAAGAAGGTAAGAACAGTTACAAAATTAAGTAAGAAGCATATAAATGATATACTACAACAATCAGGGCGCAGTACAGACATTACAGCTTGAGAAATTAATACAGCCATTAGGAATACCTAGATCAAGATATAGTATTACAGACGATACAATAATGTGACAGTACAATCACAGAGCAATAATGTTCCAAGTGCTAGGCTCAAAGGCGGTAACCAAGTGCAATTGAAGGAGTTAGGAGGTAAGGAGAAGTGGGAGTGGCTATGAAGTGCTGTGGGAGTTGTAGGGGAGAAAGGTGGGAGGATGGGGAAGGAAAACAGCCAAAACCTATTTTCCCTTCAGGATGCAGAGAATCCTGCAAGGGGAGCAAGGAACTGTTAAGCAGGAACAATGTAAAGAGGATTAAAGCAGGAGCAGCTGGAAGACAGTAAATTATGGAGGGCATTGCTAAGGGAATATAGAAACATAGAAACATAGAATTTGATGGCAGATAAGGACCTCTTGGCCCACCCAGTCTGCCCATTTCCCTACCTGATGGATAAGCTGCAGATCCTAGTTAACCAGCAGCCTACTTCTTCCTACCCCAACCCCCTAGAATTGTCTTATGACTGTCCCATGCATGCTTGAATTCCACCACTGTTTGTGACTCCACAACCTCCTCTGGAAGGCCGTTCCATACATCCACCACCCTCTCTGTGAAAAAATACTTCCTTAAATTACCTCTGAGCCACCACCCCTTCTATCTTCAAATTGTGCCCCCTTGTTCTTGCACACCTCTTTTTTTGAAAGATGCTACCCTCTTGGACTTTGTTGATTCCCTTGAGGTACTTGAAAGTTTCTATCATGTCCCCCCTCTCTCTTCTTGAGGCTATACATATTAAGCTCCTTAAGTCTCTCTTCATATGTCTTCCGGTGCAGACCCTGCACCATTTTAGTTGTTCTCCTCTGGACAGCAGGACAACAATATGTTTTTTTTAGTTGTTGTTTAACCAGGTATAGCACGCTAAGCTGAAAGCTTTTTTACAGGAGTGACCTGGGAAGCACAAGGAGGTTAAGTGACTTGCTTAGGGTCACACATTATGCAAGTGGAAGCTGTGGGATTCAAACCCAGGTTTGGTCTGCTGGATATCACCAGATTTGCAGCTCAGAGCCTTAGACCACTGCACTATACTGCCTCCTGCTTGTGGAAGAAGAGTGACAAATTTGTGGAGGGAGGAAGTTCCAGATTTTAAGGAAAAGGTGGGAAAATCCAGACTGGCTGATGAGAGAACAGCAGCATGGGACTAACAAGGTGCAGCGTCACTAGATCTGAGGGAGTGGGAAGAAGGGGAAGGGGGAGAAAGAGAAGATAAGAGATAGGGAGAGAGTTCATCAAACCAGAATTTGGAGGTCAGTGGGCAAGGCGCCTGTTTTCCAGTGGAAGAAAGGCTAGGGCATGATAGAGGTCACAGTGATGAGTATGAGAGGTGGAATCCAGGGCCAAGTGGCAGAAGGAGTTAAAGAGAGTGTTCGATTTGGTCTGGGAAGATTTGGGAGCAGCACCATAGACTACATCACAGCAGTCAAAGATGGGGAGTATCATCTTCTGGACAAGTTTATGCCTCATAGTCAGAGGGATGTAACTGCAATTCCTGTACAGAGCACCAAGTTTGGGGCACAGTCTCTTCAGGATGGCATCAGCATGTACAGAGAAGTTGAGGTGTTGGTCCAACCAAGGCAGTATAGCGCAGTGGTTTAATGCTTTGAGCTGCAAATCTAGAGACCTGGGTTTGAAGCCCACAGCCCCCACTTACATACTGTGTGACCCTAAGCAAGTCATTTAACTTCTCTGTGCTCCCAGGTTGCACCTGTAAACAAGCTTTCAGCTTAATGTGTCTCACCTGGTTAAACAATTGGAAAAAAAACAAGATATCTAAATGAGGATGTGTCCGCAAGGGTCATCCCATTGAAGGTGTGGAAGGAGGGCAGGCCAGTAAGCCTAGAGAGACTCTGCTTGCTGCTGCCAAAGGTCATAGTGACTGTCTTCTTGATGTTTAGGAAGAACTGGTGGGAAGTAAACCAGAGCTGAACCTGACTGAAGTCATGCTGTAAGCTAGTTTCCACAGCAACAGTTACTGCCGGAGACGAACAAGACAGTATCATCGTTGTACATATGGATAGAGGAGGTGGAGCAGGCTATAGGGAGGTCATTAAGGAAGATGGAAAGGAGCAGGGTGCCAAGCACTGAACCCTGGGGGACTCCAGTGTTGATAGGGGTGGAGTGGAAGTGGAATCAAAGATTCTTACTGACTGAGTCCTGCCGATGAGGATTTAAACCAGTTTACTGCAGACAAGGACAGGCCTGCTGCAGATAGAAAATCAAGCAGCAGTATGTGAAAGACAGTGTCAAATGCTTTGGTTAGGTTGACAAATATAGCTGAAGTGATCAGGCCATCATCCATATAAGTAAGGATGAAATCGGTGAGCCTGAGAAGGCAGTTGGTAGTGGAATGGTTCTTCTGAAAACAACATTGGAACCAAAGGAAGGAGGAAAGTTGGGAGAGAACTAAATGTTCTTGGAGTTTAGCAAGAGTAGGATGGAGAGAGATGGGGTGATAGTTGCCAGAAGCGGAGGGGTCACCGCCCTTGGAGAGGGGGAGGATGACATCGTGGACCTTGAGTGTCAATCTTGAACTGGTCAAACAGTGATGTTGGAAGGTCATCTAACCAGCTTGGTGCCCAGTGCTTGAAAGAGCGCTGTGCCATGGAGGTGTAACAGAACGGGACTTGGTAGGACAGGTTAGACATTCCACGGGCATGGTGAGGGTTACTTACCTGGTATTATTTATTATAACATTATAGTTCATAAGTTATTTTCACAGTTTTACCTATCTGAAATAAAAGGACTGGTTTAGAGACTCTTGAGATGTTTAGCAACCCCCTTCCCCCCTTTTTTTTTAACATGTTTTTTCCTCGGGTCAAGTTTTGGAATGCCTCTTTTTTTTTCTGTCAATGTTGTCAATTAGGCTGATACTGATTTTAAGAAAAAGGTGTATTTTCTCAGTCTGCTTAATCATTTTATGCATTGAAAAGTCTGCTTATTCAGCTCATTAATTTTCAAAGTGCAATAAGGGATGTCTTTTTTCCTACTGCTGTGAGCCCTATGATTCTCCTGGATGAAATTTCAGTCAGGTTTCAGTGTTCACAGGCACATTGATATCCAGTTTCATCAATGAGACTAAGGCTTGTTCTTAGAATTGAACAGATTTAATTCTCATTATTTCACTCTGAGCAATTAATTTATATACAACTGTGAGGTATTGTCATATCTGACATGGCATTTCTACAGTGACAGTCCCATATTGTTGTTGCAGTTGTATCATCCTATCATAGTGTCAGCTGTAAGTTTTTTAAAGGCAGTTGGGACATTAAAGACAATTTTAAAAATAAGGAGCCACAGTTAACTAAGTTACTGACAAGACAGAAACCTATACCAGAGACTTGAGAATAACTGAAGGAAAGCATCCACATCTATAACCTATTGCTGAATGACCTTTCCTTCAACACCCGAATGTTAACTCGGCCAGTCAATAACTACCCCAACTGGGAAATAAAATCATGGTGGCACTCTAACATTATATAGATTTTGTCATTCTGGATGGAGGAACAGTTTACTGTCATTTTAATGCATTTGATTCCTAGCATAACTAGTCAATACCATTAAAAAAATGAGGAGGCAGTATAGGGCTGTGGTCTAAGGCTCTGAGCTGCAAATCTGGTGACATACAATAAACCAGACCTGGGTTTGAATCCCACAGCTTCCACTTGCATACTGTGTGACCCTGAGTAAGCCACTTAACTTCCTTGTTCTCCCAGGTTGCTACTGTAAAAAAGCTTTCAGCTTAGTGTACTATTCCTGGTTAAAAAATAAATATATAACTGTGCAGAAAAAAAGCACTAAAACTACCTGAATTACAGTGCAAGCCAGAAAATGTAATTCAAATAATAATAAAATTTATTTAGTTAAGCGCCTTTCAAATATTTCAAGGTGCTGTACAAAGCATCATAGCATCAATACATATACTGACAATAGTCAGTAGTTGCCCCATCTCTGGAGTTCGTTATATAAATCAAAGGGGGGGGGGATTGCAAAGCCCCTGGCAGAAAAAAAAACATATCTCATTCCTGCGTTGTAGTGGTCTGTACAGGTTTGGACTGCGTAGACTTTGTTTAGCTCTATTTGACTCAAACTGATTCCTAGTGTGCTGGAATTACAAAGACCTCCACAGGCAGATCAATATACTGTAGATACTTTTGGAATGACATCCCTGATGAACAGCACTATGTTGCATAGAAACGTCACAATAAATGCATTTTGCTGAATGGAAATTGCTTTACTTTGTACATCAAACTAGTATTGCCAAGGTCCGGTAACCACAATCTGCAACACCTTTAACTGACCTGGTATCCATGAAATGATATATATATATATATAAAATCATAACAAAATTTTCCTACACCACATTAACTGATACTTTATAAATTCATGTGTGTTGAATCACAACATGTTTATTAAAGACTGTTTTGGCATATAGCTGCTAATGTCTTTGGGTCCCATCTCTATGACAACATTCAAGGGTTGTCCCATTGAAAGGGTTTGATGGTGACATTATTACTAATCAAGTTAGAGCAACATAACCCTTCATTTTTTAAGTATTCAAAAAACATAAGTATTCTTATGGACGGAGGACAGAATGTTTGACCCTTTTGAGAACAAAAAGTAAGTTTATTGTTATTTATTGTTGGTACAGCTGTTCATATTGGAATATAAAAATTAGAAGTTATCTTAATAAAGTATCTATTAAAGTTTTTACCACATGTGCTGTCAAGCAAAATAAATGTTGGATTGTTCTGCTAAGTTATGTTATTTCAGAATGTTTAAGTCTCTGTCCTGAAAAGCCCAAGCCTCTCTTAAAAATATAAGTCTTAAAATTCCATAAATAAATGTGCATATTTTAAGGTTTTAGAATGAATACTGTTCAGCTATACTTCCCTGGATAATACTCCCATTTCTACATAAATATTGAATAAAGAGATGTCATTTGCAGTTATAAGGTAAACTGCAATTGTCTTTCATGAGTAATTAAAGCAGGAAAAGCTGATAGTGTTTTATCAAGATTCACATATTTTATATTCAGGGCTGGATATTCAATAGGGTTGCGCCTACACAAGTCCGAAATTGTGCCATTCTGCCATATTCAGCAGGAGGCAGTTGCGCCCCCCCCCAAGGCAAGCTGAGCAACAGCGCAATGCAAATGAATGCATGCTGAACTGGAGGGGGAGGAACCATACATAAACTGCACAGCCCGATATTCAGTTGGCTGTGCAGAGTTGTGCAGGCACAACCCCCAACCTGCGCCTGCACAACTTTGAGCTAAAAAACAAAGGAGTAAATTGAGGGCCACCCACAGGTGAGCTGCTGCATTACAGGGTGCAACACAGCAGCTGCCACCTGTAGGTGTCCCTCAACCTACTCCCTGTGCCCCCTCTGCAGCCCAATCACGGGCATATAGTGACCCTCCCCCGACTGGCCCGATCATGGGCAAAAGCATCATAATCCCCCTCCCCCCAACTGGCCCGATCCATGGGCATAAGGTTAAATAACCCCCCACTAGCCCGATCGCGTGCATACTTGTAAAATACACCCCCAGCCCGATCACGGCAGCACAAGTCCAACACCCCCAGAACATATCCCTGGTGGTCCAGTGGACCTCAAACCCGATCGCGGGCTGAAAATTGTTCAACCCCCAAGGACCACCTACCCTGGTGATCTAGTGGCCCCCCCACCCACGAGCCCCACCACCGCTCCCCACCGTCAGCCAGCGGGCGGCAGCATCCCAACCGCCTGCTGCCCTGCTGCCCACTGACTGACTGCCTGGTAGGGCTGCATGCCCATTGGTGCAGAGCAACAGCCAATGGGCGTGCAGCCCATATCGTACAAGGCAGTCCAGATATGTGAATGACTGAATTGACAACAGATATTGACAACGATATCAAAGGATAGTTTAGGCTCACATTGCTTGATTACTCATGAGATCCATAGACATTTCATGCTGCTAGACATTTCATGCCTTTTCATAGCTCATAATGTTATACATATTGACACAAGAATACCCACTTCATATGTCCATTGCATTACCCGTTTGTTTGCACAAATATTTAACAGTGTTGCAAGTACAGATCATAAAAAAATGTATACGGTAAAGAACAATATAAACAAAGAGACCGTGTCTGGAGTTAAATCTGTAGTTCAATTACCATCAGCAAACCGGTATTTGTGAAGGAATCATTATAATAAGGACTCAAACAAAAATGCTCCCTCTCTCTCTCTCTCTCTCTCTCTCTTTCTGTCGCTCTGGAACTAAACTCCATGTCCTTGCTTGCCCTTTAAATCAGGGCACTTTATTCAGTTGTTATAAAAAACATTTTTACATACTGTAGTCTGGTGTGTCCTGTTTTTTTTTTACTTTGTAGGTCTCAGCTGAGTTGTTTTCTGATTTGCAAACTAGAATTAGTAGTTCAAACCACTTTTCCTGGTTTGCACACCAGAAAGTTTTTAGTCTTAACCAAAAAAACGAGCATTTGTCAATGCCGAATGTTTGCTTGCTGGCATTGGCACTGGTAGTGTAGGAGTTACAGAGCTGCATAACAGGAATGGCAGTGAAGTATTGAACTGAAGCCAACCCCACCACCACCCTGCAGATACTGACAGGCATTGGGGTGTGCCTTTGGGTCGTCAGGCATAACGGCTATGGCATTTCACCACACCCCACCCTGCAGACACCGACAGGTGTCACGGTGTGTATGAGGGTCTTTGGCCCTTATGTTGACCCCATTCTATTAGGAAATATGGTGAGATGGGTGCAGTATAGGAGAATGGGGTGAACTTTGAGGCCAGAGAGTCCAAGGCTCAACTCGATGCCCTCTCACTAGCTGCAGGGTGTGGGTGGGGGTGGAATGGTATGAGCATTACAGGCGACAATCCCAGTCACACCCTGAGGTCTGTCAGTCTTTACAGGGAACGCCACAGACGTTCATTGGTATTTTCACTCCAAGTTTTCAACACTGTTTTTTTGTGACCCCCACCTTATGAACAGTGGCAATATCAGTTTGTTAGCTGAAAGCTGATTTTGCACAGCAACTACGCCATTTGGCGCCACAGTTGTGAAAACACATTTCGAACAGGATGTGAAAAATGACAGCTGTACTGTTCATGGGGAGGTGTAAAAAATGGCAGTATTGAAAATCTGGAGTTAAAATATCAGAAAAACTGGTGAAGTCATGAGTGAGCATAGAAACTGCACAACGCACACCCATAATGTAATTAGTTTGGGGATTTTTTACAGCAGATTGTTAACACAGGCATTTTGGGCCCCCACTCATGAACAGTGTCATGGTGATTTTCTTCATCTGTCCCAAACAGTGATTTCCCACAGTGACTATGCATTTCTTCGCTGGAAGTGTGAAAACACATTTTGGCCATGGTGTGAAAAATGACAGCTGTACTGTTCATAAGGGAATGTGGAAAAATGGCAGTGGTGGAAATCTGGACTGAAAATATTACAAATTCATGAACTTATGAGGGTGCGTGGAAACTGTGCAATGCTCGCTCGTAATATAGTCATTTTATGAACTTTGTCACCAAATGTTTAACATAGCCATTTTAAGACCTCTGCTCATGAACCGTGTCACTGTGTTTCTTAATCTGTCCCAAACATTGATTTTGCACACCAACTGCGCCATTGTGCGCTACATGAGCAGAAACACATTTTGGGCGAGATATGAAAAATTATTAAAATAGTCTCTGTTCATTTGTGTGCTGTGAAGGAGCTGCCAACCATTGAATTATGTAGAGCAGACACTTGGTAAAAAGGTATGAGGGAATTATTGTGAAACTATTTACAGGATATTTAAAAAAATTCCCCCTTTTAAAACAGCAATTAAAAGCAAGTGAATTCAGGTAGCTGCTGTACTGTTGTTGTCTTTTGACATGACAACAATGCCTTCACATGTGTGCGCTGATTTCATTTATATATCCTGCATTATCCTAAGTTATTTAATTGCTGTTTTTTGCAAATTCAGTGGCATAGTTGAAACCATTGTCACACAGGCTAGAACATCCCTTGTAAGTGTACTCATGTAAGCTTCAGAAGAAGACCTTTTTGGGCCAAACACCTAGACACTTTGTACTTTTTGTAACATCCATGTATGTTGGTTCAGTAAAAGGCAACAAACCATTTGCTTCAGTATAATTTTTTTGAATGCACTGCATTAAAATAAGAATTATATTGTAAGACCCTGGCAGACTACGTACAGCAGGGCTCCCAGATCTATAGGGAGTCATTTACAGGGAAATTGTTACCATTGACTTGCATTGGTTATAGGGGCATCAGACATAAGCCCTTTTACTCAGGATTTCATGACAAGTTGAATTCTTTTGGGGAACAATTGCAGTGACTGAAGTGAATATAGGTTCACTAAGAGAGAGTGAGTGTGTGTGTGCGTGTGTGTGTCTGTGGGAGAGAGAGAGAGAGAGAGAGAGAGAAGGGGAAAAAAAAAGGGGGTGAGAGAGAGAGAGAGACAACATCTCCTTAAAGCTATGTATCTCCCCCACCCACATTATGGTGATGTGGGGTGGGTTAGGGTGTATTGTTTGTATGAAGAGGAGGAGAGAAATTACATTTTTATCTCTTTTTCAGATTCCTTAGACACTTGTGGTACATCAAGTTGTTACATTCACAGTGTATATTGACATCAGTACATATCAGGCTATGTGGTCTTAATTCCTTGAGGTTCCTCGACTAGAGTTTTCTGTTTGACACTAATATTATCAATTTATATTTAAATTATCATTTATATAGTCCTGAGGTTTTTGAAATTTCTTGGGCCTTATATCTAGCTGGAGAGTACAACTGGGTGACAGGTCCAGCTAGGTTTTACACATAACACAGTGTGCACTTATGTCTTTAAGACAACGTTACTGGTAAATTCTTATCTATAATGCAGACATTGAAACTTCATGAGCCCTATAACAATCTTAGTTTGTCTTTAATCTGGGTGGGGGTTGCCTTTCAGTAATCACATCCTTATACTAACTGTGACACTCATAGCTTGATTTAGGACTTATCTGCTTCAGCAGTGTTATCTTATGTCAATTAAATTTATATGCAGTAGGATTCTTTGTATGTGTGTTCCACCAAGCATGTTTAACCCAAGGTTGCTTCTGGCTGAAGGCAGTATAGTACTGTTAAACTTCTCTGACATCATCTTCTATTTTTTTTTTAAATGAGTATTTTAAACCAATTGGGATTTTTTTCTGTTTTCTCTGCATTGTCTAGCTGTTATTAAGTATTGTATTTTCTAAACAACTGCCATGAGCTTCTGAAGAAGGACTGGTTGGTCCGAAAGCTAGAGAGCACTTTGTTCTTGTTGTTACATCTATGTTGGTCCATTAAAGGTAAATAATCATCTGTTTCGGGCATCAGAGCAATTCTGCTTCATGTGAAATAATGAAATGTACGGGGGGGGGAATTTACGCTAGAGTTACAGGAAAATGCAAAATCAATGTGATAGCACTGCTACTGTGTCCTCTAAAGTCCATCATTTGTTTTGTTTTTTTACGTTCACTTGCGCGCATGCGCAAGGAATGTCTTGGGAGAATGGGACACTTTGGAGGTGTGCCTGCCCTGTGCAATCCCCTGCTCTGTTGAGCAGGTGTGGCAGTCCTGCACCAATTGCTGCGGTGCTGTGTATGACAGTGGTGGTCTTCTCTTCAAAGAAAACCATTGCTGTGAGCTTGCAGCGCGTCACACCCCTTCCAAATCTTTGCTGCCACACTGGGAGCCCACCCCAGCGTGGCAAACATCCCGCATCATCTGCCGACGGGGTGCCCAATCCCCTCGTTGGCTCCACAGCCCCCACATCCTTCTGCCACGCTGGGAGCCCATCCTAGCATGGCAAATGTCCATGTTGTCAATTATAGAAAAAAAAAACCTGTAAATTAAAAATGGTCCCACGCAGTCTCCGCCTCCTCCCACAACCGCACCCACCCACTGTGCACCCTGCCTCCCACACCCCCTCACCCCATACTTACCTCCAGAGCTTGGCTGACGATCATCGCTGGACCAGGAACCGTCTGCACTCTTCAAAGCCGACGAACTGAAGAATGCTGGTAAGCTGTATAATGGGCTAGATGTTTTTTTTTTCAACTTTGTTGCATATCTTAGGCATTTTTGGGAATTTTTGCACCAAATTTTCAATATGGGGTTTTTGGGACCCCTTCTTGTGAATTCTGTCACTGTCATGGCGTTATTCGGGCCTGAAGGATGATTTCACAGTCACTGCACAAAATCACCTTTTGGGCCCAATTAATGAAACAACAGTGCCAGCATTCATAAGGTGGGCTCTCAAAAAGCCTATTTTGAAAATTTGGTGGAAAAATTCCTAAAAATGACCGTTTTACGAGCGTGCATTGCGCAGTTCCTACGCAGGCTCATTAGTTCACGAATTTTCAATATTTTCACTCCAGATTTTCAACATTGCCATTTTATTACACCTCCTTATGAGCAGTACAGCTGTCATTTTTCACATCTCACCCAAAACGTGTTTCCGCCCATGTAGCGCACAATGGCGCAGTCGGTGTGCAAAATCAATGTATGGGACACATTAAGAAAATCACAGTGACACTGTTCATGAGCAGAGGTCTTAAAATGGCTATGTTGAAAATGTGGTGAAAAAAATCCTAAAAATGACTGTTTTACGAGCGTGCATTGCACAGTTCTATGCACATTCGTAAGTTCGAGAATTTTCAATATTTTCACTCCAGATTTTCAACATTGTCATTTTACCATGCCTCCTCATGAGCCGTAGAGCTGTCATATTTCACATCCTGCCCAAAACATGTTTCCGCCCATGTAGCGCACAATGGTGCAGTCGGTGTGTGAAATCAATGTATGGGACACATTAAGAAAATCACAGTGACACTGTTCATTAGCAGAGGTCTTAAAATGGCTATGTTGAAAATTTGGTGAAAAAATTCCTAAAAATGACTGTTTCACAAGCGTGCGTTGCGCAGTTCCTACACACGCTTGTAGGTTTGCGAAGTTTCAATATTTCCACTCCAGATTTTCAACATTGCCATTTTACCACACCTCCTTATGAGCAGTACAGCTGTCATTTTTCACATCCTGCCCAAAATGTGTTTCTGCCCATGTAGGGCACAATGGTGCAGTCGGTGTGCGAACTCAATGTAAGGAACACATTAAGAAAATCACAGTGACACTGTTCATGAGCAGAGGTCTTAAAATGGCTATGTTGAAAATTTGGTGAAAAAATTCCTAAAAATGACTGTTTTACGAGTGTGCATTGCACAGTTCCTACGCACGTTCGTAAGTTCGTGAATTTTCAATATTTGCACTCCAATGACTTCCAAATACCTAAACAGCACATAGAAGCAAGCAACATTCAGCACTGACAAATGCTTCTACTTCTTTGTCACTGATTTTTTTAAGCCATGTCCAAGTGCCAAATACCACTGCAAATACCTGCAAGCGAACGTTCGGCATTGACAAATGTTTGTTTTCATAGTATAATAGACCAACAACATGCCTTTCCCTGATTTGAAAGGAAGTGTGAATTATAAGTATCTGAATGTGCTAGTGTGAACTAGCCTTCATGCTTTACCCAAGAGAAGTGGGGTGGAGGTTGAAACAAAGAGAGGGATGAGGCAATGTGCAGTGTATCTGGCACAACTTCTGAAATCCATGTAACTCTTCTCAATTCAGTAAGCACCATTGGCTTTGTTTGAGAGTTGTGAGGGATAGTGTGGGAATGCAGACACATGGCTGACATACAGCATCTTGTTTCTGCAGTCACATAAAATGCCAAGCTCATGGCAATTCAAAGAAAAAAAATATTTTAAGCTCATTACCAGACTAAGTGTGCAGTTTAGTGAATTACCACACAGGGTGTGTGTGTGACAGCACTAAAGGTGCATTAAGTGCTTCAGTCATGAAAACCTCCACACTGGCTGCTGCTGAAATGCATAGCAGTATGTTCTTCTTTGTGCATTCTGGCTGTTCTTTGCTTCAGCTGCAGGTAGTACAGTACGCTCAAGTTCATTTGCATAGGTTTTAGCAGTGGGGAGTTCACATTGACAGAGTCAAGTAAGAGAAAACGCTTGGAATTACACATACAACGAAGTCGGAGTTTTCACATCAAATGCTGAGGTATTTTTTTTCTGGAGGATTAGAACCCATGGAGTCCATTAAGGTGTGCTTTGGAGAGCTGGTGTGAGTAAGGACTGTTAGGCACCCACACATTTTGGTGGTCCTGCTGTGGCAGGGAACAGTTTATTAGAGTAATGATGTGTGGCTTGTCTCTCTAAGCTAGACAAGACTACAGCAATCTGTCAGGTAACCAACACAGTTGATCTGTGTGTGTGTGTGTGGGGGGGGGAGCTACTCACTGAAGCGTAGCTCCCTCTTTCAACTGTATGCCACTGCATTTTCAACTGCTGTCATAGACAGCTCCAGCAGTTATTGGAGAACTGTGACCATGCCTGCAAACACACTGACTGAACTGGAAGATGCTGACACACCTCTGAAAAACTCAGATGATGGCACTATGTTTCTTGCACATGCATGCAAGCAAACATAAAAATGGTTTGAACCAGAAATACTTAGGAAAGATCATGAACATGTAAAATATAACATTTTAGACAATTTCACCATAAACAGAAGACAAAATCTTGCTTAGGGAAAACATTGTACATTAGGGAGGTTTTAGTTTTGCAAAAACTGTCCCTTTGCAAGTGTTTTCCAACCTCGGTGTCAACAGAAATAAAAAAGCAAGCTAACGAAAGTCACAAATTATAAACAAAACTGGTTTGTGAGACACATTTTTGGTTTGTGATACATCAAATTTCCAAACCAAAAATCAGTTTCACGAACCAGAAATTTCTGGTTCCTATGCTGTGGCTAACTTTAAATCCTTATAACTCAGGAAGCACTTAATATTTTTGTTACCAAACCTTTGAAAAGCACTACCTCAGCACAGACCACACATACTCTGAAGGTTTTGTGCAGAAATTCAGTACTGTGTAGCCTGAGCATGAGAGCAATGAACACACACACAAAAAATGGAATGCATAGGGAAAAATGTGACCTTTTTACAAAATAAGGGGTATCTAGATCTCAGAAACCACACAAGGTACCATATTAAAATCTGGCAAGTATTGACAACTGGCATGTCAATAGAAAATGCAAATGTGTAGCCTAGCCAGACGAACAGTGCCAGAGTTATTAAGATACAAAGTTAAGGGTGCAACAGAGAACACCCTACTGACCCCTAATTATAGGGGCACTACCGCGTCCCTAAAAATAAATATACATACACACACACACATATATATAGAAGGGTGAGTAAAGTCAGTGCATGATATCAAAGCAACTATATGTTTAAATCGTGCCAGTCTGATTTATACATATATTAAGTTTGTCACTCAAATATATAAGGCTGGTAAGTTTGCCATCATTTACCAGCCTACAGGATTACATGCCCCTTGTAGAATTACCTATCCTTGTGCCAACCAATGCCACCTCTGCTAGCATGCTGCACGAAGCTCATGTTCAAACAACAGCTCGCTCAACAACTCTCACGATGATGGGAAACAGCTACTGAATGGAACTGAGACCCAAATATCGAAAAAAAAAGCCAGTTTTTATGTTTGCTTGCACGCATGTGCAAGAAACATAGTGCCATCATCTGAGTTTTTCAGAGGTGTGTCAGCATCTTCCAATTCAGTCAGTGTGTTTGCAGGCATGGTCACAGTTCTCCAATCACTGCTGAAGCTGTCTATGACAGTAGTTGAAAATGCAGTGGCATACAGTTGAAAGAGGGAGCTACGCTTCAGTAAGCAGCTCCTCCCCCCCCCCACACACACACAGATCAACTGCGTTGGTTGCCTGATAGGATGGTGTAGTCTTGTCTAGCTTAGAGAGACAAGCCACACATCATTACTTTAATAAACTGTTCCCTGCCAAAGCAGGACCAACAAAATGTGTGGGTGCCTAACAGTCCTTACACACACCAGCTCTCCAAAGCACACCTACATGGACTCCATGGGTTCTAATCCTCCAGAAAAAAAATGCCTCAGCATTTGATGTGAAAACTCAGACTTCGTTGTATGTGTAATTCCAAGCGTTTTCTCTTACTAGACTCTGTCAATGTGAACTCCCCACTGCTAAAACCTATGCAAACGAACTTGAGCGTACTGTACTACCTGCAGCTGAAGCAAAGAACTGCCAGAATGCACGAAGGAGAATATACTGTTATGCATTTCAGCAGCAGCCAGTGGGGGAGGTTTTCATGACTGAAGCACTTTAATGCACCTTTTAGTGCTGTCATATACACACCCCTGTGTGGTAATTCACTAAACTGCACACTTAGTCTGGTAATGCAGCTTCAAAATATTTTTTTTTCTCTGAATTGCCGTGAGCTGGCATTTAGATAGAATCACACAGCTCTTTCTCAAATCAGATGCTCAATGAAGTCACATCACCTTGTGACCCTAAACATCTTAGGGTTGGACATGTGCCCCTAACAAAATAGCAAAAAAACTAGGTATAGAAAAGAAACACAAATTCAACCATAGCTCACAATCAGATCCACCCTTTCCTCCGGCAAATCTGAAGCCGCTAACAGCTCCACCCCTAGGTGCTCATGCCTCCTTCCACCCGCACAACATATGGCCGATCAGGGGTGTTGTTGCATTTATTTCATAATTTCCTGATCCCTGCTATTGCCACCATACTGATACAGTAATATTTTTATGGCTCGAAACTGCTTGACATTAGCTGAATTATAAATGGCATCCCTGTTTGACGCTGTGGTGCGGAATATGGTGGTGCTCAAATTTTAAGCCAAGTATTACATGCAGATATATTGTTATTGACTCATGTCACTTACCATTTTATACATCTATTGATTTTTTCAATTCACTTTTGCTGACAAATGTTGATCGCAGGGATTCTGGTGTCACAATTCAGTTCAGCGACGTGTAGTATCTTAGTGCAGATGCTAAGTAACTGTTTTAAAATGCTGAAAAAATTAACAGCAATGAAAGTGCATGAACTTCTTTCTTCCATTTCTGGAGCTGTAGTGGTGTTATTGGCAAGTGCATGACCCTTTGCTCCAGATCTATCAGTGAGATGTCATTTCTGTGCAATGGACAGTGGCTGAATGTTATCAGCTGACAGTTTTCATTTCATTATCAACAGATAAATATTCAGGGCTTTGCAAATGCAACTTTGCTGGTAGCACAGTTTCATGCCCCCAAGTGTCTCATCAATTAGTGGTTATATCTTAACCGATGATCCCAAAAAGTATGAAAAAGATTGGCCGCTGAGTAATGTAAATGCCAATCCATCTAAGCACCTTTAGGCTGCAAACATAATTTGAACGTATAGGAATTCTGGACCGGTGTATCACTCCGTGGCACAGCAACGGTTAATAAGTTTAAGCACATTCTCAGGACATTGTTTCACTTGCCCCCTCTCCCCACTGCAATCTTGGTCACCTGAAATAAACCTGACATTTTAGTATCTGTTTTACATCTTGGCTCAGTTAGGCAATCATCGCTGTAAGAACATAAATGGACATATAAATGGGGACTATAAGAACATGCCGTGGGTGCTGTGCCTTAGTCCAGCTGTGCAACATCAGCCTGAAGCTCAGGTAGGGTTTACTGTCTACCACTTTGTTCACCCCATGTACCAATGCAAGCTAACATCCTTGCTTATCAAGCCACATCAGCCTGAAGCTCTGGTGGGCTGCTGTCTACTGTGACACACGATGGATCACTTCATTCATACGTCACATATGCACGCAAAAAAAAAAAAAAAAAGTCATCAAAATTAAGATATATTTATTATGTTTGCTTGCATGCATGTGCAAGAAACATAGTGCCATCATCCGAGATTTCAGAGGTGTGTCACCCGCTCTTCCAATTCAATCAGTGTGTTGTGAGCACGGCCCTGTAAAGCCAATGCATGATGGAACTTTATATGACAAACTCAAAATGCAGTGGCATACAGTTCAAAGGGGGCTACGCTTCGGTGAGCAGCGATAAGATATCGCTTGCTCATGCGCAACTCTCCACACACACCTTCGCACGCAGGCATGCGCGCGCACGCCCCCACGCATGCACACACTGTATAGCCGATGGGGGTGCCCAATCCTCCGTCGCCTGTGCTACGCCCCCGCCCCCTAAAGCCTTCCAAATGCCACGCTGGGTGCCCACCCCAGCGTGGAAACTCATGATATAGCCAGGGCGTGCCCAATCCCCTTTGGCTCCACTGTCCCCCCCAGCTACTGGGTGCCACGCTGGGAGCCCACCCCAGCGTGGCAAATGATGCTTTGGGCGATGGGGTGCCCAATCCCCATCGGCTGAATGCCCCCCAACCAGCCTTGGCCATGCTGGAGCCCACCCCAGCGTGGCAAACGCCCTGCATCATCATTGGAAACAAAAAGAACACCTGTAAAGAAAAAACGGTCCCACATAGTCTCCTAGCCCCTCCCACAACCCGCACCACCCATGCGCACTCCTGCTCTCTCCCACTATCCCTCACCCTGCATACTTACCTCCAGACCTCGGCGCGATGATCTTCGGTGGACCGAGAACACGTCTGCACTCTTCAAAGCCTACCGCAAACTGAGGAAATGTCGGTAAGCAGTATAATGGGCTAAATAGGGGGATTTCAACTTTGTTGCATATCTCAGGCATTTTTTGGAATTGTTGCACCAAATTTTCAACATGGTGTTTTTGGGACCCCTTCTCATGAGTGATGTTACTGTCATGGCGTTATTCGGGCCCGAAGGGTGATTTCACAGTCACTGCGTGAAATCACCTTTCGGGACCGATTAATGAAATGACACTGCCAGTGTTCATAAGGTGGGCTCTGAAGAAGCCTATTTTGAAAATTTGGTGGAAAAATTTCAAACAACGACTGTTTTACGAGTGTGCGTTACGCAGTTCCTATGCACACTCATAAGTTCACAAATTTTCAATATTTTCACTCCAGATTTTCAACATTGCCATTTTACCACACCTTCTTATAAGTAGTACAGCTGTCATTTTTCACATCTCGCCCAAAACGTGTTTCCACCCATGTAGCGCACAATGGCGCAGTCGGTGTACTAAATCAATGTACGGGACAAATTAAGAAAATCACAGTGACACTGTTTATGAGCAGAGGTCTTACAATGGCTATGTTGAAAATTTGGTGAAAAAATTCCAAAAATGTTTTACAAGCATGCGTTGTGCAGTTCCTATGTATGCTCGTAAGTTTGCAAATTTTCAATATTTACACTCCAGATTTTCAACATTGCCATTTTACCACAATTCCTTATGAGCAGTACAGCTGTCATTTTTCATATCTTGACCAAAATGTGTTTCAGCCCATGTAGCGCACAATGGCGCAGTCGATGTGCGAAATCAATGTATGGGACACATTAAGAAAATCACAGTGACACTGTTCATGAGCAGAGGTCTTAAAATGGCTATGTTGAAAATTTGATGAAAACATTCCTAAAAATGACTGTTTTACGAGCGTGCATTGCACAGTTCCTATGCATGCTCATAAGTTTGCAAATTTAATATTTTCACTCCAGATTTTCAACATTGCCATTTTATTACACTTCCTTATGAACAGTACAGCTGCCATTTTTCATATGCCACCCAAAATGTGTTTTCGCACATGTAGTGCACAATGGTGCTGTTAGTGTGTGAAAGCAATGTTTGGGACAGATTAAGAAAATCACAGTGACACTGTTCATGAGCAGAGGTCTTAAAATGGCTATGTTGAAAATTTGGTGACAAAAGTCTGTAAAATGACTGTGTTACGAGTGAGCATTGCGCAGTTTCCACGCACCCTTGTAAGTTCATGACTTTGTAATATTTTAAGTCCAGATTTTCACCAGTGGCATTTTTCCACACTGCCTTATTGACAGTACAGCTGGCATTTTTCACAACATGGCCAAAGTGTGTTTTCACACTTTCAGCGCAGAGATGCGTGGTCGCTGTGGGAAATCATTGTTCGGGACAGATGAAGAAAATCACAGTGACACTGTTCTTGATTGGAGGCACCAAAATGCCTGAGTTGACAATCTGCTGTAAAAAATATCCCCAACCTAATTATATTACTGGTGTGCGTTGCACAGTTTCTATGTACGCTGATGACTTCACCATTTTTTTAAATATTTTTACTGCAGATTTACAGCATTGCCATTTTTTACACCTCCCCATGAACAGTACAGCTGTCATTTTTTACATCCTGTTCGGAATGTTTTTGCACCTGTGGTGCTAAATGCCATAGTTGCTGTGCATAAGCAGCTTCCGGCTAAGAAACTGATATTCCCCCTGTTCATGAGGTGGGGTAACAAAAATACCATGTTGCACATTTGCAGTGAAAATACCAATGAATGCCTGAGGTATTAGGGTTTCCAACCATAATGCCCAACCCTGTAGAGAATGACAGACATCAGGGGTGTGACTTGAGATTCTTGCCTGTAATGCTCATACCATTCTACACCCTGCAGCCAGTGAGAAGCATTGAGGTATGCCTTGGTCTCTTTGACCCCAAAGTTCACCCCATTCTCCTATATCGCACCCATACCACTGTATTTCCTAATGGAATGGGGTGCGCATAAGGACCAAAGACCCCAAGGAACTCCGTGACACTTGCCAGTGTCTGCAGGGTGGGGTGTACTGAAATGGCGTGGCCGTTATGCCTGACGACTCAAAGGCACACCCTAATGCCTGTCACTCTCTGCAGGGTGTTGGTGGATTTGGCTTCAGTTCAATACTTCACTGCCATTCCTATTATGCAGCTCTGTAACTTCTACACTACCACTGCCAATGCCAGCAAGCAAACATTCGGCATTGACAAATGCTTGTTTCCTTCTGGTCTACTGCAAACAATACTGCTAATGACAAAAATGTCTGAAAATACAGCCATCAACAGCTTCGAGTTAGAAATGGAGCAAATTCAAATGCAAATTGAGCAAGACACTAAACTGATGGAAAAGCTGAGCATCACAAAAGAACAAGAACCAAATCAATCAATCAATCAATCAATCAATCAATCAATCAAAGTCTTTATTTAACCAAATCAGCTGCAAAACGAACCTCAACTAAGTACAATCGGAGCCTCACTAACAGATGAGAGTGCCATCAAAGAAGCTAGGAAAAACTGCAATGCAGTAAGAAAAACACAGGCTTGGATCAGCTTCTGATGGAAACATAGACTGTGACGGCGGATAAGGACCGCTTGGCCCACCTAGTCTGCCCATTTCACTACCTACAGGATAAGCCGCAGATCCTAGTTAACCAACAGCCTATTTCTTCCTACCCTCCACTAGGACTGCCTTATGTCTGTCCCATGTGTTCTTGAATTATTCCACAGTTTTAGACCCCACAACCTCCTCAGGAAGGCTGTTCTATGCATCTACTACCCTCCCTGTGAAAAAATACTTCCTCACATTGCCCCTGAACCACCCCCCATCTTTAAATTGTGTCCCCTTGTTCTTGCATGTCTCTTTTTTTGAAAGATGCTACCCTCTTGGACTTTGTTGATTCCACTGAGGTACTTAAACATTTCTATCATGTCCCCCCTCTCCATCCCTTCCTCAAGGGTATACATATTAATATGGAATATGGCAGAGTCTCTGGTTTCAAAATTAACAAAGACAAAATGGAGGTTATGCTGGTGAGTGGGACTCTTAACACCAGAACCGAGAAACTACCTCCCATACAAATGGACTAACACCCAATTCAGATATCTAGGTATTCAAACTCCAGTGCAGCTAAGTTATATCAAGTCAATTATGGAAAACTTATTACCAAATGTTTGGCTGATCCGCAGAGATGTGAACCACTCTCTCATTCCCTGGTTGACAGAATAGAATCTGTTAAAATTAATTCACTCCCACAGTGTTTGTTCTTGTTCCAAACTCTACCCTTAAACATCTCTAAGGCAGAGGCAGTATAGCGCAGTTGTTTGAGGCTCTGAGCTGCGAACCTGGAGACCTGGGTTTGAATCCCACAGCCTCCACTTGCATACTGTGTGACACTGAGCAAGTCACTTAACTTCCTTGTGCTCCCAGGTCGCACCTGTAAAAAAGCTATCAGCTTAGTGTGTCTCTCCTGGTTAAAAAAAAACAACACAAACTAAGACAGAATGGACCAAACTACAAAAAGTTATTCACAGATTTATTTGGTAAGGAAAAAGACCCAGGGTAAAGTGACTGGATCTCACCCAAACTAGGGAGGGAGGGAGACTGGGCCTACCATACTTCAAATTATATTTTAAGGCAGCACACATTTTGCCATGGATAGTATTCTTGCAAAATGATAAAGATAATGTTTGGTTACAAATGGGAAAAACAACAACAACATGGGCATACACCTGAGCTGTTCGTTAGCTCTAACAAGCCCAGAATTCCCAATTAAGAAGTTGTACAATCCTTGGACTAAACAAATGTTTAGGATCTGGGAAACAATTAAAAAAGGCAGCCAGTGCAGAGACCGCAGGACTGGAGTCACATGACATGATCTTGATAGACTCTTCAGTAACCTGACCGCTGCGTTCTGCACTAGCTGCAACATAGAAACATACAAACATAGAAGTTGATGGCAGATAAGGACCGCAAGGCCCATCCAGTCTGCCCATTTCTTTTTCTACCGTATAAATGCGCCATCGGCCTTTGCTCTGTCAATGGCCTATCTATTTATACTCATCTCTGTTGCTCCTTTATGCCTATCCCATGTCTGTTTGAAGCCCTGCACTGTATCCATATCCACCACTTCCTGAGGTAGGCAGTTCCATGCATCCACCGCCCTTTCTGTGAAAAAGAACTTCCTTACATTACCCCTTAATCAGCATCCCTCTAATCTCATGCCGTGTCCTCTTGTCCTGCTATTTTTCTTATATTGAAACATGTTAAACTCTTTCACCTTGTTAATGCCCTTAAGGTGTTTGAATGTTTCGATCATATCACCTCTCTCCCTCCTTTGCTCTAGAGTATACATTTTGAGCTCTGTTCATCTGTCCTCATATGTTTTCTGATGCAGTCCCAGTCCCTGCACCATTTTGGTTGCCCTTCTCTGGACTGCCTCAATTTGGTTAATGTTCTTGTGAAGGTGTGGCCTCAGTACTGCATGCAGTACTCCAGATGGGGCCTAGCCAGTGTCTTGTAAAGAGGGATTATTACCTCCCTCTTACGACTTGTGATACCCCTACTAATACACCCTAACATCCCACTAACCTTACCTACTACTTAAGTGGTCTGCTTGGATGATTTCAGGTCATCTGTGATGATGATGCTCAAGTCTCTTTCTTCTTTTGTGACTGCCAGCAACTCCCCTCCCAGCCTATAGGTGGCTTCAGGGTTTCTCTTCCCTATGTGTGTGGTCTCCAGAATTTGCTACAATATGTCTCCCAGAATGTAAAATCAAATGAGGCTCTACTCCTTGGGGACCTGAACCTTAACTGGCTGGGTCCACAGCACAGCATCCTTGAATCTCTAATACAGAAGCACAATCTACACCAAACTATCACAGGCTTTACCAGAACTACTACTCCGCACTCAGGGTCCCTACTGATTGGATCCTCACCACCAGACCTGATCATGTACTAGATGCCACAGTGCTTGCTGACTCAATCACTGATCATTCCCCACACTTTGTCGATGGCGATCCTGTCCACCTCCTCCTCCTCCACCACGTCTGATTAGGTTTTCAAACTATGCTGCCCTGGACAAACAAGCCTTCCTATTTGACCTCTCTTGTGTTGACTGGTCTAACATTTATACTAACCAATGTTGATACTGCCCTCAATTCATTTCTGACTGAATTTGGCAACATCCAAAAGAAGCACCTTCCTACAGTCAAAAGGAGGGTATGGCCAGCATTCGAGGTGGCTGAAAAAGATCTGCTTCAAAAGTTAAAAGTTAGAGACAATCAATGGAAAAAGTACAAACAAACTGGACTGCAGTCAGATCTCATTCTATATAAACAATACAGAAATGACTGTAAAAGATGCATCAGGCAGGCCAAAAGTAAATACTGCCAAAACCTGCTGATTAATTCTTCCAATGACCTCGCAAGTTTTGGGGTCACATTAAGTCCTTCTTAGGTTCTGCTAAAGATGTCACTCCTCAGATATGGTCCTACATGGTGTACACTGCAATGATTTACTACCATTGCAAATGCTTTTAACCAACAATTTTCTGACTTATCTGCCTACACAGCTTCCTCCCATCACAATCCTCTGCTTCACAGTTTAACCCCACAGCATCTGAAGGACCCCAAACTTAACAACCCCTTCTATTTCAGGGAAGTGTCTAGGCATCAGGTCCTAAAGCTGCTCAGGTCACTCTCTGAAAACACCAGTACTGGCTCAGATGGCCTAGAACCAAGACTACTAAAAATGGCTTCTTACTACATCTCTGGCCCCTGGCACACATCTTCACCCTATCTCTCCAATGGCATTGTCCCTGAAGTCTGAAGGCAGCCAGAGTCACTCCTGTATTTAAGAAAGGCAGTAAAATGACATATCAAATTACCGCCTATTGCTATTTTGTCTGTTCTGAATAAAATCCTGGAAAAAGTAGTATCCATGCAAATCACTGAATACCTTGAGAAATTCAATTTACTAAGCTCAGCACAACATGGTTTTAGAAAGCATCACAGCACCATGACAGCACTTGCAAAATTCACTTCAGATATCGTTACCAATATGGATAGAGGAAAGTTAACAGGGCAGTCTTCATTGACTTAACCAAAGCTTTCGATCTGGTTGACCATTCTCTGCTACTATCCGCCTCAGTACCTTGGGCTTCTCTCCCCAGTCACTACCTGGTTCAAAGCTACCTCTCCAGCAGAACACAAGCTGTTAAGTTTAATTCATCCATGTCAGACAGTGCTGTTATCAACATTGGGGTCCCTCAGGGGTCTATACTTGGCCCTCTTCTATTCTCATTATTCGTCAATAAACTTCCTGAGCTGGTCACCACAGGTCACTCACTTCTTTATGCGGGGACCTGGTAATTTATTATCACTCTGATAAGGTCCTGGATCTAAATACTGCCCTCACTGCAGATTTTCGTGCTGTACAACACTGGTTGAACTCTCAACGCCTGGTTTTAAATACAAATAAAACAAAAGTTATGATGTTTGGCTCCAATCACAAGCTTAGATCCTGTCCTCTGACCATCTCTGTCTCTGATATCGATGGGGACCCTATAGAAACTGTCACTTCCTTTCGCTACCTTGGCAACCACCTGGATCAAACCTTGGACCTGAAAGCACATATACAGGAAACCTGCAAGTCAATTAACTGCAAATTGGGGCTGCCTATAGAAACAAATACCTGCTCACCCCTGCTGCTAAATTGGTGATAGCCAGAGGCATTCTATTGCCAACCCTTACATATGGGTGTCCCATCCTGTCCTTGGCCACCAAATCTTCACTGCAACTATGGGATACTACCTTAATAATGTGTGCAGGTATGCAACCAAAGCACCTCGGCTGCAGCATCATTGTCTCTTATATCAGGACCTTGGTTGGCTCTCCTTCCTCTACCAGGCAGTACTACTTGTACAATTTAGTTGATTCCATCCTAAGGACGTCCAAGCCTGCTATCCTGTCTGATCTCCTCAGGCCGGCCATTCCCACAAGGAATCTTAGATCGGCTGATCAGACCTTACTATCCATCCCCTTTTGTCGGACTAAAAAGGGCATGGGCTCTTTCCATCATGCTGCCCCCCACTTATGGAACCTACTACCTCAGGATCTAAGAGATGTCTCCACTCATGTGACTTTTAAGAGCAAACTCAGGACTTTCCTCACTACTATGGACAAATGTGTTTGCTTTTACCCTACCTGATCCGCTGCATTTGTACTGTTTCCTCATTGCTAGCACTTTGTCTGTCCAAATGGGTGTTCTATACTGTGCCTTGTAATTAATGTTTTTTATTTTGTGCCTTGTAATTAATGTTGCCTTAACCTGTTTCTTTATAAGCCTAATGTTAGCTGTTGACAACTGTAAGTCGCTATTCTACTCCATGACATTCTTATCTTCACTTCACAGCCTCCTCACTTAACACCACTGCTGCTCTTCCCCTTCTTCTGTTATATCCTCTTCCCCTTGCCACTCCCACCAAACTCACCTTTACCTGTTCCTACCTTATCCATGCCCTCCTTAGTCCCCACCCTCCTGGCTGTGCTTAGTCACCTCTCCACCTACTACCGCCTACTCCCACCGCTTCCACCGACCCCTTCCCTGCCCTGCTGTCTCTTGGTTCCACTGGCTCGGCTTGACTTGACACTTTGCCACTACTGACGTAACTCCTCCACCTCTATCCCCCTCACGGCATCCTCACTCTCGCCCTGCCGTCTATCGGTTCCACCAGCCCGGCTGTATTTTCCTACCTCCTACCGCTGTTGCCGTCTACTGCCACTCCCCCCTACCACCCTCTCTTCGCCTGCTGTCTTTCGGCTCCATAGGCCCGGCCGCAGGTTGGTACCTCACCCCGCTGTTGCCGTATCTGACGGCACCTCCTTTCCACTTAATCTCTCCCTCCCATCCTTTTGCCAGTTTTCCCTTCCTTGTGTCTTTTCTACTGATGCCTATCCTCTCTTATTTTCTGCCTTCTACTATTCACATTTTTGAGTATGTTCCATGATCATGCTAAGGTATATTTTTGTTAATCAATGTATGTTACATTGCCATATGTATTTCTCTCTGCATTTTTTGTACTCGTTGTCTTAATAATCTGGCTGTACTCTTTGTGTGTTGTAATTGTACCTCCCAGGTCGTGCCTGAAAACAGTCACTTGCTGACTAGCGCACTTACCCGGTTAACAAAAACGAAATAAATAAATAAAATAAATAAATGTGCATGATCTTGCACTTCTTTGCAGAAGATGGTCCCTCCACAGACCCTGAAGTACAGAGCATTGAAGTAGTCAAGTCTGGATGTAACAAAGGCAAGTACTAGTGTTGTTAGGATCATAGGTGGAACTTGGGGTTTAATTTGGGCAATATTCCTTAAGTGGCAAAAAACACTTTGGACAACAGATGACACCTGGGCATCCAGTGTCAGCCTGTCATCCAGGAAGATGACCAGATTTTGCACCTTAGAGGAAGCCATCAATGGGGTGGTTCCCAAGACCAATCTGGTTACCACCCCGGAGGCAACCCCATCATGCCCGTGACCAGTCTCAATCACCAGGACCTCTGTCTTGTCAGGATTCACTCTTAGCCAGTTGGAAGACATCCAGTCCTGGATCTCAGCCAGGCAGTTGTTAAGCATTTCCATGGCATCACTTTTTCCAGGGATGAAGGACATATACAGTTGGATATCATCTGCATAGCGGTGAAAATCCAAATTGTAATGCCTAAGGAGCTCTCCCAGGGGTAGCATGGATAAACAATATGAACTTCAGTCGAAACACCTGGGATTTGAATACCTATACTGAGACAATTAAAGTAAACTGGTTTTTAAGTGGCTTTTTAAATATTCATGATTTATAAGACTGAGGAAACTGGTGAGATAAGATGTCTTCTACAATCAAGACTGCATCATAAGCACTCGGAAGCTAAAAAATCATAAAATTCATGAAATGAATTTTGGACTCTTTACATAGGAAAATCAATATGTTTAAATGTTTGGAAGAGCAATGCAGACCTTTTTATTTTGTTTTTTTCATCTTTTCACTTGATTGTACCTTTAAGACTACAGTTGAAAGAAGATGTTTTGATAAACAAGTTAAAAAAAAAAGAAAAGCGCAGGCCAGCATACAGATGTTTTCTGCATACCTCAGTGCAACATTCCAGGTGAAAACCATTACAAGACATGCCTCCTGCTGACATAGACAGATGTTCATGCTATTATTTTATGAACTATAGAAAAAAGACAGATCACACTATGAGCCTCTGACTTTGCGTGCCATCTTCCAGAGCACAGAATAACACTTAAAGTCACACCATACCCTGCATCCTTATGATCTGGTCCTGCTTTTAAAACAGCTCAGCAGGTACTACTCACAGAACAAAAAGATGTAAAAAGCACAGGCAAAGGAAATAAGGTAACAGTAGCAGGTGAACTCCCTAACTCCATTATAAACTGTATAGCTCTGAACAACTTGGACCCCGCACTCCAGACAGCTTACAGGACTTGATGTAGCTAATCGTCAGGCTCTGTTTTTGTATGAGGAAAAACCAAGACAAGAGCAGTTAAATGGAGTGGCATAGAAGTAAAAACCATTGAAAATGGACAAACGTATTTAGTATAAAACAATGAATGACAGGCAAAAATAAGACCTGGCATCAACCCAAAGGACACTAAAAAGATAAAGCCCGGGGCCTACAAGCTTGAAATCAAACCTGCAAGGTGCCCAGTCACAAATTATGAGGTGTACAGAAGGCACAAGCCTCACCAAGCTATGGACCCTTAATCACCATTTTTACTTGTATGACAGGGCTGAATAAGGCCCTGTCCCATTTGTTATGCAGAAAGAGTTAAACGCAAGGGTCTGTTCAATCCTCTGCTTTTCTGTGTCTTGTCTGTCTGACTTTGCAGTCAGATTTTCTTGCAAGACCTAGAAACTGATTGCTCTGGTGGTCTAGCTATTCTCCTCCTGCTATCCCCTGTACAGACAGCTGGTGAGACCCCATCTGGAGTACTGCATCCAGTTCTGGAGACCCCATCTCCACGAGGACATAGGATGGAGGAAGTTCAGAGAAGGGCAACTACAATGGTGCAGGGTCTGTAAGAGAAGCCATATGAGGAGAGACTAAAGGGGCTTAATATCAGGAGTGTAGCCAGAAATTTCTATTTTGTACACAATCTCCAACAGTTACACCACCCCAATTAAAAAATGTACACATCCCTTCCAAACAGCACCCCCTTCTAAATAAGTCAAATTGTCAGATGATTCCTCTACTCTCTAAAAAGATTATACATACATCAGACCCTCATCAGTGGCCTACACTAACCCAAATACTAAAGATTAGAATGATAATATTAACAGAGTGAGTTATGGTTTGTGACAGGCACTCAACAAAACTGTACACAAATGTGTACAGTGAGTATGCCTGTCTACACCCTTGCTTAATATGTATACTCTTGAGGAAAGGGGGGCATGATAGAAATGTTTAAGTACCTCAGTTGAATCAACAAAGTCCAGGAGGGTAGCATCTTTCAGAAAAAGAGATGTTCAAGAACAAGGGGACACAATTTGAAGATAGAGGGGGGACGGCTCAGGGGGAATGTGAGGAAGTATTTTTTCACAGAGAGGGAGGCAGACGCATGGAACAGCCTTCCTGAGGAGGTTGTGGGGTCTAAAACTGTGGGAGAATTCAAGAATGCATGGGACAGACGTAAGGCAATTTTTGTGGGAAGTAGGAAGAAATAGGCTGTTGGTTAAATAGGATGTGCAGCTTATCCTCTAGGTAGGGAAAAGGGCAGACTAGGTGGGCCAAGTGGTCCTTATCTGCCATCAAAGTCTATGTTTCTATGTTTCTATCTTCCAGCCTTCACTTGCTGTTTCTTGCTTTTCTATCTTTTCTATCCCCTTGTGTATCTGCGGTTATAAAATACATGTGAATCTTTGTGAGAAAGTGGGATCGCTTGGTTTGAAAATGTATATAGTTATATTGTTGAAAAGACTGCAAAAAGCTGTTTGGAACTCAGAGGGTTAACCTTGAGATGCAGCACAAGCTATTTTGCAGAGCTTTTAACAGGAGGTTAGTTCTGGGACACCATATTCTATTTTGTTGCACCTGCAAGGAAATTGACAAAGTTCTGATACATTTTGTGAGAAACCGGGTGTCTCTTAATGAGATGAGTTTGCAGAAGTTAATTGCCAGGGAAAAAGCGTATTATAACAAACTCTAGCCAGATCCGATACAGCTGCGCCGAGGTCTTACCTGTCTAGGTGTCAGAGTGGTGACAGCATGGCTTACAGAGCACTTTAGCACCGGTCATGGAGCGGCAGCGACATCGGAGCCTGTCATAGAGTGGTGGTGAGTGGTGATGGTTGGCATTTAAAAGATGGTGGTGGTGGCGCGACACTGTGCATGCACGATAGTCGCACATGAGCAGTGAAAGTGGAAGTGTGTCTATGAAGTAGTGTGCCTTGGGGAGGTGATGACCGTGCTGCAGAGGGGAGCTCTGTCATGGAGGACAGCTGCTATAAAGTAAGCGCTGTCATGACATTGCCGCAGCACTGTAGGAGAACACAGGGTCATGTTCTGAAGCCGATCCCCAGTTCTCCCACAGTGATGGCATAAAAACTGCCGAGCTCCACCCACATCACTGTAAAAACAGCAGCAATTTTTTGCTAGAGTTATAGACTGAAACCTAGAATTAGAGATATCCTCAGACAAAGGACTGTTTTCCCTGTTTGTATTGAATTTTACTTTTATTTTACTGTTATTGATAATAATAAAATGCTACTTGTGAATTTTATAACTGCTCCTGGTTTTCCTATGCTGCCATACCTGTGCCTTGATGACAACATGCTGTTAACAGCAACTCAAAAAAACTCCTACTATGAACATGATATAAGAGTCAACCAGTGAGGGTCAATAAACTATCCTTCAGTATTAAAACCATGATTTATTTATTTATTTAGTTATTGAGAGATCGGAATTACAAACCTTTGAGTCAGAGATTCCTTGGCGAAGGCTCCATTTCATGGAAGTACAAAACAAGAGAAATGGACAATACAATGAAAGGTATTTCATCGGAATGCAGAGGGTAAAACAACCCGGAGTCAAGCATGGTTTCAACGGTAATGAGCAATGCATTGAAAGGTATTTCATCTGAATGTGGAGGGTAAAACAACCCAGAATCAAGCATGGTACAAAAGTTTCAAGCAAATTAAGCTATTACTTGCATTCAGATTTCAAAGATGATACAAGGTTTCCTAAGCCAATAAAACAGATACTTAAGAAGACCTCTGAAGAAAGAGGGGTTACTAGTGGGGTACCGCAGGGTTCAGTATTGGGCCCAGTCCTTTTTAATGTCTTCATCAGTGACATTGCAGAGGGACTGGAAGGAAAGGCATGCCTTTTTGCAGATGACACAAACATCTGCAACAGGGTTGATACACAAGGAGGAGTGGAAAGGATGAAAAGGGACTTGGAAAGGTTGGAGGAATGGTCAGAAGTATGGCAGCTAGGAAACAGTGCAAAGTAGTGCAAAATAATGCACCTGGGAAACAAGAACCCGGAGAAGAATACACAATGGGTGGGGAGGTAATAACAACAACAAAAAAGGAAAGGGACCTGGGGGTAGTCATATCAGATGACCTTAAGGTTAGCAACCAATGTGAGAAGGCAGTAGGGAGGGCTGGGGGTATACTGGGATGTATAGGGAGAGGCATCAGCAGCAGAAAACAGGAAGTTGTTATCCCTCTGTACAGACAGTTGGTGAGACCCCATCTGGAGTACTGTGTCCAGTTCTGGAAGCCCCATCTCCGCAAGGACATAGACAGGATAGAGGTAGTCCAGAGGAGGGCAACTAAAATGGTGCAAGGTCTGCAAGAGAAGCCGTATGAGGAGAGACTACAGGAGCTTAATATGTACACCCTTGAGGAAAGAAGGGAGAGGGGGGACATGATAGAAACTTTTAAGTACCTCAGTGGAATCAACAAAGTCCAAGAGGGTAGCATCTTTCAGAAAAAGAGACTTGCAAGAACAAGGGGACACAATTTAAAGATAGAAGGAGGGCGGTTCAGGGGCAATGTGAGGAAGTATTATTTCACAGACAGGGTAGTGGATGCATGGAACAGCCTTCCTGAGGAGGTTGTGGGGTCTAAAACTGTGGGAGAATTCAAGAATGCATGGGACAGACATAAGGCAATTCTTGTGGGGGGTAGGAAGGAATAGGCTGTTGGTTAACTAGGATCTGCAACATATCCTGTAGGTAGGGAAATGGGCAGACTAGATGGGCCAAGTGTTCCTTATCTGCCATCAAAGTCTATGTTTCTATGTTTCTAAGATAAAGGCACAATTCATCAGAAGAATCGATCAGAGTAGAGGGAGAAGAGAGAGGAGGGATGGGACAGAAGGCACAGAGGTTTGGTTTGGCAACCCAGTAAAAGAGGGGTGACTATGCGAGTGGACAGCTCAGGGGCAGTCACAGGTACTGGTGGTGAGTATTTGCTCTCTGAGTTTGAGTTTGAAAGGATCAAGGTTCTGAATAGACGAGGTATCAGAGGGCAGATCATTTAGCCAGAGAGGAGCCCTATAGTGGAAGACACGTTGTCCCAAGGATGTTCTGCAGAACGGCACAAGCAATGTGGCTTTCGCTGAGCCTCTAGTATTCCTTGTGGATGGTGCATGTTGAATGAGGTTAAGGAGCACGGTGGGGGATTAACGGTTGACAGTCTTCCTGGCAAGGAGGCAAGTATGGTATTTCAGCTGGCCCTTAAAGTTGAGCCAGTTGGAGAGCCAATAAAGGTTACAGGTGTGAGTCGTCCTATCACACCCTGTGACAAGATGACAGGCACTATTCAGGGTGACCTTAATTCTGTTAAGTGCGGTATTGTCGGCTGCACCATTGAAGATGATCTCATAATCCAATAGGGAAAGGACAGAGTAGGTAACTGCTAGACGGAGGGCTGCAGGAGGTATACACTGTTTGTTCCTGTAAAGGAAACCAGTTCTGGCATTTGCGGCAGGTCTAAGACGATGGATATGTTCATGATAGTTTACTGAGGAGTCAAGGGTAACACCCAGATATTTAAAGGAAGTCACTTGTTATAGCTGTGAGTTTTGACAGTTAAGCATGCACAGTGGGGTGCACCTGTTTTTGTTTTGATTATGAGTGAAGACCATAGACTTTGTTATTTTGTAATGTAACACCAGTTTATAGGCAGATAACCATGTTTCAGTTTCAGAGAAAAGACTCTGGAGGCAAGCTGAAGTGGGGGGGAGGCCACAGTGACTGCAGAAGATAACTGTGTTATCTGGGTATAGAAGCATTTGGCCAGAACATGCTTCTGAAAGAGAATTTAGAAAGAGGCCAAAGAGAAGTAACCCTAGTATGGATCCCTGAGGGATGCCAGAGCAAACCAGCAGACTGTCAGATAGAGTGAAGTTTTTTTTGACACACCGTGATCTACAACTTAGGTTGCTCTCGAAACAGGAGATGGGTTCGGAAGCAAGACCCAGAGCAAGGAGAGATTCAAGTAGGAGAGGGTGATTGACCTTGTCGAATGCCTTAGTCAGGTGTATGAACACAGACCTGACTAAGTGTCCATGGCCTAGGGCTTTGTGTAGGAAGGTGGTGTATTCCAGCAGTGCAGTTGAGGTACTGTGCCTCTTCCTGAATCCATGTTGTTCTTTGCAAAGGAGGTTATATTTAGTCAGGCAGTCAGTGAGCTGGTCTGAGACAATTTTCTCCAAGGGCCTTGGGGAGGGGGGATAGCGATGGGGAGGTATTTAATTGGAGAGGTGTGGTCCCCTCCTTTGAGGATAGGCGTGATGACACCCACTTTCCACTGGGAGGGGAAATGGCCAAGACTGAGAGAGAGGTTGAAAAAGAGGGACAAGGACTATATCCAGAGCCAGGTGAAGGAGTTTAAAGTCTAAAGAGTCCCCACTATGCTGGGACTTACCTAGGACTCTAGATAAGTAGAGTTTGGACTCTCAGAGGGGAAATAATCCTGAATTGGAGGAGCAGGATATCAGTAGGGTGTGGGGAGGGAAGGCGACTTGATGGGAGGGTCAAAGAAATTAGACGGAGGATGCTGCTAAGGAGGAGTTTATGATGTTAGCTATGTCCATAGGGGCCTGTGAGGTGGTACCATTAATATCAAGTTGCGATGGTGGAGGGGATGCCATTTTTTCATTAAGTGCATTAATGTTTTCCTAAAACTTATGCCCAGAACCCCAGGAGGAAGACAGGGCTTCCTGAAAATGAGTTGTCTTTGCTTTGCGAATCTCCCAGGTACATTTATTCCTGGCAGCTCTGATCTGTAAGGCCAGCATACAGACAGATAAAAGGCTAACCAACTATTCCATTCACAAGCTACTTGTATAAAATCTGTCCAGTTCGGGCATTTCCCCAAGAGAAATAATGCAGGTCTCTGGGCACAAACAAGTCCATAACCCAAATGACTATTCCAAAATCAGTGAAGAGAAACAGTTCAAAAAACACTATAATTTGCAGACAAAGTATTCAGCAACTACCACAACAGCAAAAAATGCAACCATTCCAGGTGACTACAGTAAACTACGCAGAAACTGCTTCAACTACAGTACCCGACAATCAATGCTAAAAATTGTGACTTTAACATCATGAAAGGTAAGTCAAAAAAAAAAAATGTGTTCCCTCAACCAACATCCCTCCCTCGAACAACTAACAGTCATTTTTCCTGCAGATCAATAATAACACAAAACAAATGTGCTGCATTCATGAAATATTTTTTTTTCTTCCTATCTTCCACACAGGGCAGGTACTGGACCTGGACAGTGATTCTGATTAACCTGTAACTACATACAATGTGTAAAAATTAAATGTGAAATCCCACTCTAATTTTCTTCAGAGCTCCCCACAAGTTATCCCATAAAATTAAAATACCACATAGAAATAATTGAAGCTGTCATAAATAAATCACAAATTGCAAACCACAGTTACTGTTCTTAAACACTGCACCCTGTGTGAAAATAAACAAAGAAAGAAAATGTCTGCCAATGCTGCCTTTTTGCTCTGTATTGTTCTTGTCGCTAAAACCCTTAGCAGAGAAATATCTAATCTGCCTATAGTTTTTTTATGTTGATTGCGCGCATGCGCAAGAAACACGTTGTGGCAGATTGCTGCGGAAGTAGGCTGTGGAGGTGCGGCACTGTTGTGGCCAGTACCCCCACTGCCTTTGGAGGCTTGGCCCGCGTTCCCCAATGGGTTGACATGCTGCGGCTGACACTAGTTTTGCCAGCATGCCACCACCTTGAAACATTTTAGCTGCTGCAATCAGGGGCCACCTCGTCATCCGTTGCAATAAGGGAGTGACCCCTCATTGCAGGGCTTGCCGACGGGGCACCCAATCCCAGTTAGCTTCAGTGTCCCCTTCCCCATCCCCTTTCCAATGGGGGAACCCACTCCCCGTTGGCATAAGTCCCCCACCGCTTTCGTGCTGTGCTGAGGGGTGCCCAATCCTCTAGCCTTATGCCCCTCCTTCCGGATGTGCCATGGGGTGCCCAATTTCCTGTTGGCTAAAGATCCCCCCAAACACTCAGGTGGCATGCTTGGAGCCCCCAGCATGGCAAATGCCCCTGAAAAGAAAAACATCTCGTAATTTTTTTTGTTTTTTAACCTGTGAAAAAGAAAATGGTCCTCACGGTCTCCCTGCCCTCTCCAACCAGCACCCACCCTCTGCATGCCCTGCCTCCCCACACACCTCACCCCATACTGCTCTCCAGAGCCCATGCGATGATCTTGGTGGACCGGAACACATCTGCACTCTTCAAAGCCAACTACTTAAATGAGGAAATGCTGGTAAGCTGTATAATGGCATAAATTGGGTTTTTTTTCAACTTTGGTGCATATCTCAGGCATTTTTGGGAATTTTGGCACCAAATGTTCAACATGGGGTTATTGGGACCCCTCCTCATGAATTCAACCTTTGTCACTGCATTATTCGTCCCGAAAGGTGATTTTGCAGTCACTGCATGGAAGAAAAAATTACTCACCTTAGAAATGTTGTTTCTTCTAATGGAGTCTTGCTGTATTCTTACAAATTGCAGTGAGGTCCAACCTTCAAACTGCTCCAGAGATGAAAGAGTTAACTTTCCATGCCAGGCATGGAACGCTGAGCTCGAGCTCGGTTGAGAATCTGTCTGTTGCTGTTTGAACTCAAACTGTCAGATCTTTACGAGCTACACTCACTAAGTGTCCTGTGTGGAAGCTGTAAACCTACACTAGCCAACTGGCTACTAAATATAATAAACAGATTTTTTGGTCCCAAAACAAAGACTCAAGTCAGGAAACCCCAAAAATGAAATAAACACAACACCCACTCTGTGGTAGGGCACAAGTGTATGTGGGCAGTCATATAGAAAAATGTCTCACCATTCTTTGTAAATATTTCAGTTTTAATTAACTGTCTTCCAGGCGTTGTTTACAACAGGATAATTTCAGCATGGTTCAATACTTTTTCCAGCTTACACTTCCATTCGGACAGTAGACATCAATCAGACGGCATAATCTGGTATTTATAAATTTTCCATTCCAGACAGTAGATACCACAGTAGTCAAAATATTCTGATAATTCTAAGTCTTCAATTCAGAGCAGTAAATAACACAGTTCATTAAAACTCCATAGAGCACTTTTCAGCAGTATCCAGAGTACACCTCCAGACCCACAGCAAACAGAAGATCTGTCTCTTAACCCACACAGACTGAATTTATACCCAAAAGGGAACATGTGATTATTTAACTCCACCCCAGCATATAATTATATACTTCAAATCTTTCTTTAACAAGCATTTATTTTATTTATACACATATAACCCCTTTTTCTTACTAAAGCAGAATATTTGTACTCCTATAAACAGCTTAAACCTTTTTAATAAGTTTTTAAACATAATTTCTAACAACTAAAGCACCTCCCCTTCCTATACCTAATATAAGGAACGCATTTGTGGCCGGCCAACTCCTAAAAGAAAATAGACGCCGGTAGGAACTGAACATGGGGCTTCACAAATACTGAGACCACAACAGAAACCCTCATCTTAAAGAAGTCTCAAAAACAACCTCAAACTTCTCCACTTCATCTTTGGAAGGTTAGTAAAACTCAAAACATTATACATTAACTAGAATACATCATTCCAGGGAAAACCCGAAGGTACAATGACTCTGCGATAGTGCGAATGATTACTCCGCATCGCACTATCAAGAAGGAATGCAGCGGCTTATCTCCGAAAGGCAAAGCCGTACTATCAAAATAAAAAGAGGGTTTTTACCAGAATGGGGGGGGGAGACAAAAACTATTCCAAAAACAGTGCCAGATAACAATATCAACTGCATGTTATTTTTCTATAGAAAAATGCAAGCCAGCATTTTAACAAAAGGAGAAAGCCGGAAAATGGTTCCAAGTATCTATTTAATCTATATATAGATCATTTGTGCAAGAGACCCAGGCCAATTGTTAAAGGGGTTTTAAGAATAAAAAAAAAAAAAGGTCCGTATTCCCATTACTTTGCTTTCCTCCTTCTTAGGGGCCATAACAGAACCGATATTCATTCTATATTCTAGCCGGGAACATCTCCTACGAAAATAAAGCAAATTATAAGCGCCTTTGTTTATTTTACTGAGTCTATTCGCCAGACTCTCCTAACACAACAACTATCAAAAGGGGTATTAAGCAAATATGGATTAAAAGGGAACTAATCTCTGGAACCTCCAATAAATGCCCCATTTACTTCAAACCTAAGCAAGTCCATGTAAACGCTGAAAGGCAATGCAAGGTTTCTTTAAACTTAAGGTAATGTAATGTCCTTCCATTTTCCATACCAGAGGGCTTACAATACAACCCCAAAACAATACAAGCTACAATTAGAAATTAAGATACATCTTATTCACCCCTTACATATTTGTGCTCGGTGTATGTATGATGAATGCGAAGAAATTACAACAAAATGTGAATGTCTAGATTCTAACAAGAAATATTATAACTAAACCAAAAAAAAAACTTATCTATACAATCATCCATAAAATGAAAAAGTAGAAGCCACCTAGACATTTACAGCTACGAGGGGGGAGGGGGGAATTTAAACTCCAGGCTTATGGCTAAAGTCAGGTATACTGCCACAAAGGGATTTCATCCCAACCTTCACATTAAACTAACAACTATCCTTTTGTTTATTATACTCTCCTTCTTTTTTTTGTATTCACTTTATTTTCAAACAATGTCACTAAATAACAGCTGCCTTTTAACTGAATGCACGAACCCAGACTAAACGGCCTGACTGTGGAACAATAGGCATCATGACAGCACCTTTATGAAAATACAAACCGGGGCTTCCAAGTAGCCCTCTCAATTTTATAAATATTATTTGGGGCCCTCAACCCTTCACAGGGACACTCTGTGACATACTCACTCAAAGTAAAGGGGTGATAAATAAAGGGTGGGGCACCTCTTGAGCGTCAACACTGCTACTGCCCACCCACATCCCAAAACAAAGATTCTGAGAGGGGAGGTGGGGGGAGGTCAGAATACAGCAAGACTCCATTAGAAGAAACAACATTACTAAGGTGAGTAATTTTTTCTTCAAACAACACGAAGTCTTGCTGTATTCTGACAATAGCAGGCTACCAAGCAGTACCTCCATGGAGGAGGGACAGACCCTACTTAGGAAATAGCTCTGAAGCACTGCTGTGCCAAACCGAGCATCACTCCTAGCCTGGATATCCAGAGAGTAATGCGTGGTAAAAGTCTGTACCATTTTCCAGGTAGCTGCTTGACAAATCTCTAAGATAGGAATATCCCTGGCAGCAGCCAGGGAAGCAGCTGTACCTCTGGTAGAGTGAGCCCTCAGGCCTGAGGGTGGAGTCCTACCTAGATTTTCATAGCAAAATTGAATGCAAGAGACAATCCACCTGGCAACAGATCTCTTAGTGGCAGGTTTTCCCTTACCAACCTCACCCTAAGTGAGGAACAGTTGGAGGGAGTCAAACCTGTGACCCTTTGTAAGCTCTATGAAGTAGCTAAGGGCCATTTTCACATCCAAACTGTGCAGCCTCCTCTCCCCAGAGGAGGAATGGTCAGTGAAGAAAACAGGAAGAGACATAGACTGGTTAAGGTGGAAGTCTGAAACCACCTTAGGTAAAAACTTCCTGTTAGTCCTGAGGAAGACCTTATCTCTATGGAAAGAGATAAAATTAGGCTCCACTGACAGGGCTTGTAACTCGCTTATGCACCTAGCAGAAGCGATGGCCACCAAGAAAACAGTTTTCCAAGTCAAGTACTTAAGCTCTGCTGAGGACAAAGGCTCAAAAGGGGGTTGCATAAGCTGAGCAATGCAAACATTAAGGACCCAAACAGGGGCAGGGTACCTGAATGGAGGACTGGTATGAAGCAATCCCTTGAAAAATTTAGAGAATACAGGATGAGCTGAAAGGGAAGAAGGCTTACCTGCTGAAAGGAAAGCAGAGACAGCTGCCAGATGCACTCTTAGTGTAGCTGGTCTGAGTCCCAAGGCATTAAGATGAACCATATAGTCCAGGACTGTGGGCAGGCTAGCAGACTCTGGGGAAATACATTTCCCAGAGCAACAGATAGAAAATATTTTCCACTTGGAGTTGTAAGTGTTTCTGGTGGAAGGCTTCCGAGAAGCCTATAGAATATCCATAACACCTTGAGAGAGGTGTAAATCAGCGAACTCTAACTCTTCAAGAGCCAGGCCTTGAGATAGAGATATTTGAGATTCGGATACCAAACCCTCCCCTGAGCAGATGTTTGCAGGTTGTAATTCCTGGGAAGAGACAGGGGAAGGTGGACTGCTAAGGACAACAAGAGAGGGTACCAGGGCTGCCTGACCCAGTCTGGAGCATTTAGAATTACCTTGCAGGGTTGAGACCTGATTTTGACTAATACCTTGAACAGGAGAGGGAAGGGGGGAAAGCATAAAGGAACTTCCCTTCCCAATTGAGAACTAGGGCATCCAGGGGGGGCTGAGCCCAATACTGGGGGCCTGCAGCAGAAGAGGGGAAGTTGGTGCTTGTCTAGGGCTGCAAAAAGATCTATCTGTGGGGTGCCCCATCTGGAGAAGATCACCTTCAAAACCAGGGGATCCAAAGACCGTTCATGGTGGCCCTGAGCTATCCTGCTGAGAGCATCTGCCAGGGCATTGTCCTTGCCTGGGAGGTGTATTGCTGTAAGAGAGGTGTTCAGGGACTAGGCCAGAGACCATAACTTCATTGTCTCTGTGCACAAGGCCGTAGACCAAGTGCCCCCTTGCTTGTTGATATACCACATTGTGGTGGTATTGTCTGTCCTGATCTGAACTACCTTGTTCCGAACAGACTTGGAAAAACTTGAAGTGCTAGAAACACTGCCCTGAGTTCTAATAGGTTGATGTGAAGCAGAGATTCCTGAGGAGACCACAACCCTTGGGTGGTCAGGGGTCCCAAGTGTGCTCCCCACCCCAAGAGGGAGGCATCTGTAGTAAGGACTAGAGAATGAGACTGAGTGACAAAAGGAACTCCCTGTCTTAGGTTGTCCTGATTCAGCCACCACAGTAACGCCTGGATCAGGGTTTGAGTCACTGGAATTAGTTTGGTAAGAGGGTCCCTTCTCTGAGACCAAAAGGCTCTCAAGTGGAACTGAATGTCCCCCATTTGAAATCTTGCTCCCTGCACCACGGCTATAGAGGCAGCCATATGTCTTCGGAGTTGCAGAAAATGCCTTGCTGGCCGAGACACCTGAGAGGTGAATGAAGAGGCCAGTGAAATAATTGTTCTTGCCCTGTCCAGGGGAAGGAAGGCTCTTGCCTTTGCTGTATCCAGCTCTGCCCCTATGAAGGTGAGGAGCTGTACAGGCTCTAGAACTGACTTTGAAAGATTCAGAAGGAAACCTAGAGAAGTGAGCAGTTGCTGAGTTATCTGTAGGTGTAACCTGACTTGTTCTGGTGACTGGCCTACTATGAGCCAGTCATCCAGGTATGGAAATATGGAGATCCCTTTTCTCCTTAGGAAGGCAACTACTACTGCCATGCATTTTGTGAACACCCTTGGAGCAGAAGCTAGACCGAGGGCATTGCTCTGAATTGGTAGTGGCCTGAGGGCAGCTGGAACCTGAGGTACTTTCGATGGGAGCTTCTGATGAGAATATGGAAATAGGCATCCTTGAGGTCCAGGGAGACTAGCCAGTCCCCTGGCCTTAGATAGGGTAGAATTATTCCCAGAGTCACCATTTTGAACTTTGGCTTTAAAAGGTACTTGTTTAAATATCTGAGATCCAGGATGGGCCACCATTCTCCTATCTTTTTGGGGGTAAGGAAGTACCTAGAGTACAGTAATTTCCCTTTGTGTAGGGGTGGAACCCTTTCTATAGCTCTGAGAGTCAAGAGGGAAGAGACCTCTGCCTCTAGGGCAAGTGTCTCTGAAGGATTTGCAGGTGGAAAGGATCTGGTTCTCATCTTTGGAAATTTTTTGAAGCTGAGAACCAGTCCCTGGCTTACTACTTCCAGGACCCATTTGTCTGATGTTAAAGACATCCAGTCCTGGACAAAGTAAGCCAGCCTGCCCCCTACAAGTAGTGGAGAATCGGCCCTGGCAAACCCATCAGGGTGCCTGTTTGGCAGGGGCTTTAGGTTGAGGGGTGGAAGCAGGCCTACTTGTACCCCTTCTGCCTCCCCCTCTAAAGAACCCCCTATGAGAATAAGCAGAAAAGGAGGCATGGGCTTGGTAGAAAGGCCTATGAAAAGGCCTGCCCCTGGGATGCTGCCTCTCAGGAGTGGCTTGACTTTCCTTGGCCTGAGCACTCCTGGGGTGGTCCTTACTCATCCATTTTTCTTCATGCAGTTCTCTGTTTGCTCCCCAAACAGAGAATTACCCACAACAGGAAATCCATGACCTGGTCTGGTATCCTGAGACAGGCTACTACATCTGAGCCAAGCCACTCTTGAAGGGCCACAGATGTAGCCATGACTCAAGATGAAACATCATTGGAGTCCACTGCAGCATGGAATTGCACCTTGGATGCCTCAATACCATCCGCAGCCACCTGCTCCAGCTCCTTGGCAAGCTGGCCAGGGACCTATTTAAATAAAGCCATTACAGTGTCCCATCTAGATTTCTGATATCTAGCTGTATAGGCCATATAATTAGCCTGCCTGAGTCCCAAGGATGCTGCCATGTACTGCTTCTTTGCCATGGCATCAATCCTCCTGGAGTCCTTATCTGGGGGGTGTGAAGCCAAGGGTATATTTGCCTTATCACAGGCTGCAGCCTGCACTACTCCAACATGGCTGCATTGCTGGGTGAGGAACTCCATATCTGAGCCTGAGAGAGTATACCTCTTGTCCATTCTGTTATCCACAGGAGGTATAGAATTAGGAGTCTTTAAAATTTTCATTGTCTGTTTCCCAAAGGACTTATGAAGGGGAATAGACAGCCTACTGGACTCTGGGATATCCATCATTTCAACATAGTCTGGCTCCTCCTGGTCATCCACAGCTTCTTCCATAGGAAGCTGAAGAGTTTCAGCTACTTTCTTGTAAAACATGAAATGGGAGGGGGACTCAGAAAGCCTAGGAGGACACTCCTGAAGGTCTGTCTGGGGAGATCTCCAGGTCAATGGGCACATCCAGACTTTCATAATCACACTCACTTTTCTCATACTCTCCTTCCTCCTCCTCCGGTTCATAAAATTCCTCTAAATCATAATCCGGAACCGGCCGAACTGACAGCCTTCCTAACGGTGCCGGTTCGGTCGGAACCGGGGATAGCGACTGGACAATTTTTTTCGCTTTGGCTATTTCATCAGTGGTCGGAGAAAGAATTTTTGGATCCACACCAGCTGATTTATCCTTTCTTGTTCTTTTAACCGGAACCGACTCCTCGGAATCGGTTCTCCTTTTGCCCAAAGAAGTTTCACCCTGGTCAGAGGGCACTCCTTCTGGTTCGGTTGGAACCGAACCGGGCTGGCCATCTGGGTCAGTGGACTTCTTGGCCTCCCTTTCCCTGAGCCTACCAACTCTTTTTTTCAGGGTAGCTGCAGGAAATGTTTACAAATCTGGCAGTCTGAATCGAGGTGGTCAAACCCCAGACAATAAACACAGGTGGTGTGGGGATCAGCCTTAGCAAAGACTTCCCCACACACACTACAGTGTTGAAACCCAGTGGGCCCGGTTTTTCTTTTGGGTTTCTCAGATATGGCCAGTCCTAACAAAAACTTACCCTTTTTTCGGCAATCTGCCAGGCAAGACACCCTTATCGGTTCCTGACCGTGTTACGGGTTGTGGAAAAACACGTGATAAAGTCTGTTTTTTTAGAACCGATAAGAACCGGCTACCACACTCTAAAAGCAGAATAAAGTATTTTTAAAACAACTTGATCGGTTCAAACCGAACCGATCCCACGTTTACAAGTTCCACACAGAAAATTAACAGAAATAAGCCTATCTAGTACTCACGAAACCACAGACAGAAACTGAACCGATAGGTTACGGTTTAAATTCGGTCGAAAACCGAGAAAAACTGTACTTTAACCGACAAATTGAACCGAGCAGAGGAGAATTCTCCTGAGCAACTGTTCAGTGAGGCGGAGTAAAACATCTGATGGTTTGAGTTCAAACAGCAACAGACAGAGTCTCAACTGAGCTCGAGCTCAGCGTTCCATGCCTGGCATGGAAAGTTAACTCTTTCATCTCTGGAGCAGTTCGAAGGTTGGACCTCACTGCAATTTGTCAGAATACATCAAGACTTCATGTTGTTTGAATCACCTTTTGGGATGATTAATGAAACGATAGTGCCAGTGTTCATGAGGTGGGCTCTCATGAAGCCTATGTTGCAAATTTGGTGGAAAAAATCCAAACAATGGCTGTTTTATGAGCGTGCATTGCGCAGTTGCTACACAAGCTCGTACCTTCACGAATTTGCAATATTTTCACTTCAGATTTTCAACACTGGCATTTTTCCAAACCTCCTTATGAACAGTAAAGCTGTCATTTTTTACATCTTGGCTGAAACGTGTTTTTACACTTGCGGAGCAGAATAGCATGGTCGCTGTGGGAAATCAGTGTTCAGGACATGTTAAGAAAATAACAGTGACACTGTTCATCAGCAGAAGTCCTAAAATGCCTATGTTGAAAATCTGGTGACGATACTCCACAAATGACTGTGTTACAAGAGTGCATTGCCCACTTTCCACGCACCCATGTAACTTCGCAGATGTGTAATATTGTCACGCCAGATGTTCAACACTGGCATTTTTTCACACCTCCTTATGAACAGTACAGCTGCCATTTTTCACATCCTGACCGAAATGTGTTTACGCACTTCTGGCACAGAATAGCACGCTTACTGTAGGAAATCAGTGTTCGGGACAGATTAAGAAAATGACAGTGACACTGTTCGTGAACAGAGGCCCTAAAATCCCTATGTTGAAAATTTGGTGACGAAAGTCCATAAAATGACTGTGTTACAAGCGTGCGTTGAACTGTTTCCACGCACCCTGGTAACTTCGCAAATTTGTAATATTTTCATGCCACATTTTCAACACTGGCATTTTTTCACACCTCCTTATGAACAGTACAGCAGTCATTTTTTACTTCCTGGCCGAAATGTGTTTTTGCACTTCTACGCAGAATAGCACACTCACTGTGGGAAATCACTGTTTGGGACTGATTTAGATCGAGTGAGTGAGAAGAGGAAGTGACTGAGCTCAACTGAGCTCTGTCAGGACTGCTGCTAATTTCTTTGTGGGCAGAAAAAGGCACCAATGCAGGCAGGAGCCCAGTACAAAAGGGAAGCCTGCAGCACTGGGAATAACAGAATGAGCAAGTGAGAGAGGGGGAGTGAGCGAGCTCAACGGAGCTCAGTTGGGACTGCTGTGAACTTCTTTGTGGGCAGAAAAAGGTGCCAATGGAGGCAGGAGCCCAGTACAAAAGGGCAGCCTGCAGCGCCAGGAGAAACAGAATAAGCAAATGAGAGAGGGGGAGTGAGTGACCTCAGCAGAGCTCTGTCAGGACAGCTGTAAACTTCTTTGTGGGCAGAAAAAGGTGCCAACACAGGCAGGAGCCCAGTACAAAAGGGCAGTCTACAGTGCCGGAGAAACAGAACGAGCGAAAGGAGAGAGGGGACTGAGCGAGTTCAATGGAGCTCTGCCAGGACTTTAGAGTTGCCCACCCTCCCGCCCAGGGCCCTCTGTGGTCTATATTACAGCAGGGTCTCTGGAGTGGAGACAAAGCAATGATTGGGCACACTTAGGATTGCTGTAATAATACAAATTAAGTTGAATGTTTATTTCTCTAACTGACCTAAGTAGTGAGCTATACTGTTATGATTGCTGTAATAATAATTATTTGTTCTTGCTTATTTCTCTAACTGAACTGAGTAATAAATTTGGTAGAAAAAATCCAAAAAATGACTGTTTTATAAGCGTGCGTTGCGCAGCTGCTAGGCACGTTCATAACTTTGCGAATTTGCAATATTTTCACTAAAGATTTCCAACACTGGCATTTTTCCACACCTCCTTATGAACAGTACAGCTGTCATTTTTCATGTCCTGGCCAAAATACATTTTCACACTTCAGGCTCAGAATAGCGCGGTTGCTGTGGGAAATCAGTGTTTGGGACACATTAAGAAAACTACAGTGACACTGTTCATGAGCAGAGGTCCTCAAATGCCTATGTTAAAAATTTTGTGATGAAAATCCATAAAATGATCTTCACACCATCTTATGAACAGTACAGCTGTCATTTTTCACATCCTGACCAAAATGTGTTTTTGCGCTTCCAGCGCAGAATAGCGCAGTTGCTTTGGGAAATCAGTGTTTGGGACAGATTAGGATTGAGCGAATGAGAGGGGGGAGTGACTGAGCTCAACTGAGCTCTGTTGGGACTGCTGTGGATTTCTTTGTGGGCAGAAAAAGGCATCAATGCAGGCAGGGGCCCAGTACAAAAGGGCAGCCTGCAGCAGTGGGAGAAACAGAACGAGCGAGTGAGAGAGGGGGAGTGAGCGAGCTCAACGGAGCTCTATTGGGACTGCTGTGGATATCTTTGTGGGCAGAAAAAGGTGTCAATGCAGGTAGGGGACCAATATAAAATGGCAGCCTGCAGCGGTGGGAGAAGCAGAATGAGTGAGAGAGTGAGAGAGAGAGAGGGAGCAACCTCAATGGAGCTCTGTCGGGACAGCTGTGAGCTTCTTTGTGGGCATAAAAAAGGTGCCAATGCAGGCAGAAGCCCAGAACAAAATGGCAGCCTGCAGTGCAGGGAGAAACAGAACAAGCAAGTGAGAGGGGGGAGTGAGTGAGCTTAACGGAGCTCTGTTGGGACAGCTGTGGATTTCTTTGTGGGCAGAAAAAGGTGCCAATGCAGGCAGGAGCCCAGTACAAAAGGGCAACCTACAGCATCGGGAGAAACAGAACAAATGAGTGAAAGAAGGGGAGTGAGCAAGCTCAATGGAGCTGTGTCAGAACTGCTGCAGATTTCTTTGTGGGCAGGAAAAGGCTCCAATGCAAGCAGAAGCCCAGTAGAGAAGGGCAGCCTGCAGCATCAGGAGAAATAGAACATGCAACTGAGAGAGGGGGAGTGAGCGAGCTCAATGGAGCTCTGCCGGACTTTACAGTTGTCCACCCTCCAGCCCAGTGTTCTCTGTGGTCCTATATTGCAGCAGGGTCTCTGGAGTGGAGACAAAGCAATGATTGGATACTTTAGGAATGCCGTAATAATACAGATTTAGTTGTTCTGTTTCTTTCTCTAAATGAGGTAAGTACTGAGCTATACTGCTCTGATTGCTGTAATAATACATATTTATTTGTTCTCTATATTTCTTTAACTGAGCTGAGTAATACTTGGAGTGCAATAGGATTTCTAACTGGGCTAAGTGAAACTATATGAGAGCGGAGAACAAAAAGTATGGTAGCTGAGGGGTGAAAAATGGACAAGGAGGCTTTAGGATTGCTTCAGTAATACAGTATTTAATGGATGAGACTTGAGACTGAATTTCCCTGGTCAGCAAGGGGTCAGTAGGGGGACTAGTGTGGGGAAGGAATTTGAGTAAATAGGGGCCTAACAGTTGTAGTAGGGTATAGAACCTAGGAGTAAGAGCCCGTAACATATGATGGGGGCCAAAATGGGGCAGGTGCCACATGTCAATAGGGCGGGCTTCTTTGGAAGGGTGGAGAGGTGTACAGGGTAAGAGTATACCATGATCCTGGACTGGGCTTGGAGGATTGGGGGGTGTATGGTGTGTATGGTCTCTAAATAACTGGCTAGTTTTAGAGAGGAACTGTGGAGGTTAGGGAGGAGTGTAAGTGGCAGGGCAGATGAGTTTGGTAAGCATCTTGGGGTGGGTAGGGGATGGCAAAGGGGGATGGGGGAAGAATAACTAGGGACTGAAACCGACCCCAGTATCTGAGGCAGTAGCAGAAAAGAGAGAAGAAGGAAGGGGATGCTCGAGGCGAGGGCAGGGGCCTCCTGATGGGGGAAGAAGAAACCATGAGGAGTACCAGGGGAGAGAGCAGATGGCTGCGGGTAGGAAGGGACCCGGGTGGCATGGAGAGAAAGAAGTAGGGGGGCGGACTGATAGGAGGAAGAGATGTAGGACAGGTATCAACTACAAATAGATTTGAATCTTTGCTATGGGAGAGAGAGGGAGAGCAGGAACATACTGAAGAGGGGAGGACAAGTGGTGCATGAGAGGGATGGCAACAGGTAGGGGAAGAGATAATGAGGAAAAAAGGGTGGAAGGGGACTAGTAAGGAAGGAGGGGTGGCTACTGAAGGAGAGAAGGCTACAGGAAGGGGGAAGGATGGTAGGGGCATCACTATCGGGGTAGAAGGGAATGGGGGCTCTAAATCGACAGCAGCGGGGATAGGAGAGGGGTTGGAAATCTGCAGCGGTGAAGGGGAGGTCAACATGGGAAGTCCAGTAGGAAGTAGTCAGGGTGGGAAGGGGTTCAAGGTGGCTGGGAGGAATAAGGCACAGAAAAGGGGTGAGGTAGAAGTAGGGGGTAGAGATACAGAAGTCACAAGGAGTGCAGTTGGTGGGGGTAAGGGATGGGGAAGAATGAATACTGGGGCAGTGGAAGAGGCATTAGAAGGGAAAGGGGGTAAGGGGTGGGAGGGTACTCGTCCTGTGGGATTCTATGCTGAAATGGGTGCGATGGGGCAGAAAGGGGGACAGGCACAGCCACATTTGGGTTGAAGCTGTCCCCAGGTTGACTGCAGGAGGGACAGGGCAGTCACTGCTCAAGCGTACAGCGAGGGGGAGGAAGAAACCTCATTTACTGTTGCATGTGGGTACAAATGACTTGGTGGGGGACACTGTGGAAGTAGTGAGGGGGAGGTTTGAGTACTTGGGCAGGCAGTGTGAGGGGTTGAGAAAGTTGGTGGCATTCTTGGAGGTACTGCCGGTACCATGCGTAAGCATGGGGAGGAAGGGTAGGCTTGAGGAGTTCGAGTGGCTCAGGAATTGGTGCCACATGAAATATTATGGGTTACTGACTAACTGAGGTAGGGTCTGGGGGGAATAGTGACTTGTACGCAGGGGACAGGGTACACTGGAGCAGGAAGGGAAGGGGAGTATTAAAGGCAGCATTGCTGCCGGGCCACTGGCACTGAGGGTTGAAGCGCTGGATGCCACACCTCGCACCATGCTGGTGACTAGGGTTCAGACACATGCCTGGGCCACCAGGGGTTGGCAAGGGGGGATAGGATTGAGCATCTGGAGGACTGTTCTCCTATTCCGAGGTTGGATCCAGGGACCCACCGCTCTGTAGTAGCCTCTGGTGACAACCACAGGCACTACTACAGCAGTGCAGTAAAGGGTGGCAGAGTGAGGTGGACATTGCCATGCTGTGCCTAAGCATCATTGCACACCCACATTCTGCAAAGGGGAGAAAAGTGGACAATGGGCTATGGTCAGGCAGCAAGAACTTCCAACCTCCACTGCCCGCCCTAAAAGGAGCCTCCTCAGCCAGATCCTGCTCCGGTGGGTTGACCTGGGAATCTTCTCACCATCCCACTATGGAGGTAATCCATGGAGGTGAGCAGCTCAGCCTGATGTCAGGGGCATGGCTACAGAGGTCGGTCAGGATGACCAAGCCGACTGTAGCCCAGTGAGAAAATATGTTAAAAAAAAAAAACAGGATTAGAGGAGTATATCTCTACTAAGGAAGATTTAAACAAATGGGGGGAGGGGGCAAAAACCGAGGTTGGTAGAAAGGTCTGGGTAGGGGAGCCTGATGAGTTGACCACCCTAGATATAGGTAAAGGCGGAGGCATAGTAACCCTGGAAGGGGGCAGGTAGAGTGGTCTGAGTGTAATACAGAAGGCACCACCACCCATTAAGAATAAGGAGGAGAAAGGGTGATGACTACTGGGAGGAGGGACACAGGCCAAGGAGGAGAAGGGTGAGGAGAAGGAGGTTATGGGTGGAAGGTGGTCTGACTAAATGGGTAGAGAACTGGTTACAGGGAAGGGTGCAGAGGGTGGCAGTGGTGGGGTAGCTCTCGACACCCAGAGCAGTAACATGCAGGGTGCCAGATGGCTCAATGCTTGGCCCAATGCTATTTGGGCTCTTTCTCTCAAATATAGCACATGGACTGGGGAGTAGGGTAAGTCTGTTCACACATTATACCAAAACAAAAGCAAATAGTTATAGTAGCAGAGACCCCCCCACTTCACACACATACACACTCCCCAAAAAGCTGCTTAAAAGCCTGCAATTCATTCAGTTCAATTCCATTTTCTTACTTACTTGGGGTTCAATGTCAACAAGTGTAAAATCATGTACCTAGAGCATAGGAACCCCGATTCAGGGTGTAGGATAGGGAGAGGTACTGATACTCACTATACATGAAAGGGTCCTTGAGGTTATTATATCAGAGGATCTCAAGATGGAAGTACAGTGTGACAAAGCTATAGGCAGGGCAAATTGGATTCTGGGGTGCATAAGGAGTGGCATCTCTAGTAGGAGGAGGGATGTTGTGCTGCCATTGTATCACTCCCTGCTAGACCCCCGGCTGGAGTACTGTGTCCAGTTTAGAGTCCACACTTCAGGAAGGACATAAGGTGGAGGTTTTCCAGAGGAGCGCAACTAAAATGGTTCAGAATTTTCACAGGAATCCCTACAAGGAAAGGCTGAAGAATCTCAACATGTACACTCTGGAAGAGAGGAGGGCGAGAGGTGACATGATCAAGACCTACAAAGTACCTCACAGGGGTAAAGAGGGCACAGTTGGGGAGTTTCCTTCAAATGAGGATGAGCACCCAAACCAAGGGAAATACAATGAAGCTGGTGGGGGGGGCATTCAGGATAGATGTGAAGAAATATTTCTTTACTGAAAGGGTGGTAGACGCCTTGAACAGACTGCCAGAAGAAGTGGTGGAAGCTAAAATGGTAGGGGGCATGAAGCATGCATGGGATAAATATAGAGGTATATTAGAAAAAGGGGAAGGAGGGGGTCAACAGAGATCAATAGGGCTATAGAAGTGGAGTAGGTTCAAGTTCATTGCAGGAAAAATCCATTAAGCAAGCTCATTCACAAGGAGGTCCTGATGAACGCAGGCAGAGTAAGACATGCAGTAACATATGCAGGCAGGAGTTACAAGTAAGTAGAGAACACTTGGGCAGACTGGGTGGGCTGAGCGGTCCTTTTCTGCTGACAAATTCTGTGTTTCTATGTCACCATGTGTTAATTCTGGTGCAGTGTTTATTTAAAGTTGCCCCTACCATACATCAAGATATTAGGTACAGTAAATTACCAAATTAGATGCAGCCCACTTACAGTACAATAAACAGAACCCCAGTGCTTCAAGAAGCCTTTACTATTCATAAGGCTGGTTAAAGAGCTGGGGTTCTTTTTGCATTGTTCACACCAGTATGCTAATCTTTAAATTGACGCCACATCTGAATGAGTACTTGATTCTTCCTCACTCCATTTCTTCCCCACTTTGAAATCTGCTTGTCCTCAGTTAGTTTTGGGCTGGCAGTGCCTCGCCTGTGTTGGAAGATGACCAATGCATGGCATTGAAAGATGTCAGACTTCACAGACTGTGAAGGCAGATGCTCACGGACAGACATAAGGCAATTCTACTGGGGGTAGGAGGAAGTAAGCTGTTGATTAACTAGAACCTGCAGCTTATCCATCAGGTAGGGAAATTGGCAGACTAGGGGGGCCAAGCAGTCCTTATCTGCTGTCAAATTCTCTGTTTCTGTTTCTCACCCACCGTCTTGCCAAGAAGAAGGCTGCAGCTGTGGCCACTGATGGCTGTTGGGGTGTGGGGATGGGGGGCCAAAAGGGGACAGATATAAGGAGATAAAATCATAATAAAAATTGTGAGACCTTCACCACCTTTCCAAAATGCTTTCCAGTAAAAGAACACTCAATGAAGTTTTTCAAATGGCAACACAAGCTGACGAGCCCTCTGTCTGCCGTCTGACACCAGGCATCAACCAGCATAAAATTGCCCAAAGGAGGTAGTGTGGTCATGTTACTGAAATAATGGAGATTGCAGATGTATAAGAACAAAAGAATATCACACAGGATCTGGCACATGTGCCTATAGCAGCTGTCTCCTGCTTCTCAGTAGTTATATTTATACCCTTGATGTACTTAAATGTTTCTATCATACCCTTTCTTTCCCTCCTCTCTTCCAGTGAGTACATACTGAGGTCCCTAAATTTCTCCTCAAAAGTTTTGTGTTGCAAGCTCTGTACTTTCTCATTCACCCTTCTATGGACCATTTCCAGCCTGTTAATATCCTTACGAAGGTGTGACCTCCAGAACTGCACACAGAACTCCATGTGAAGCCTGACCATGGTTTTATATAATGGCATCATTACCTCCCTCCCTATGCTGGTGATACCCCTGCCTATGCACCCCAGCATGTCACTGGCCCTCCCAGCTGCCTTACCAGTTTGACATTTTCAGGTCATCTGAAATAAGAACCCCCAGGTCCCTTTCCTTCTTTGTGACTGTCAGCATCTCCCTTCCCCCATCCTGTACCTTTCCCCAGGGTTTCTGTGTAGCAGGTGCATAATTTTGTACTTTTTTGAATTGAACTTCAGTTGCAGTCCTCAGACCATTTCTCAACCTTCCCCAGGTCCCTCCTCATTTTCTCCACCCCCTCTGGGGTATCCACTGTGTTACACATCTTGGTGTCATCTGCAAACAGGCAGACCTTTCCCTTCAGCCCTTCTGCAATGTCACTAATGAAGACATTGAACAGGACTGGCCCCAGGACCAATCCCTGCGGCACCCCACTGGTCACCCCTCTTCCCAGACTGCACCCCATTTACCACCACTCTCTGCCTCCTGTCTCTTACCCAGTTTCTAACCCAGTTTACCACCCTTTCCCCCATGCCCAGCCTACTCAGCTAGTTTATCAGCCTTCTATGTGGGATGGTGTCAAAGGCTTTGCTTACATCAAGGTAAGCATTGTCCACTGCCCCACCCTGATTTACTTCCTTTGTCACCCTGTCAAAGAGATCAACCAGATTTGTCTGATGTGACCTCCCCACTGTGAATCCATGTTTCCTGTGGTCCTGGTCTCCGATGGCTTCTATATGCCCCACTATCCTTTCTTTAACCAATGTCTCCATGATCTTCCCCACTACAGAAGTGAGGCTGACCAGTCTATAGTTCTCTGCCTCCTCCCTACTGCTGGATTTGTATAGAGGGACCACATGTGCCCTCCTCCGTTCTCTGGTACCACCCCTGTGATGAATGACTCAGCATGGCTGCCAGAGGTACTGCTATTTCCCTTCACAGTTCTTTTAATATCCTTGGGTGTATGCCATCTGGTCCCATTGCTTTGTCCACCTTCAATTTACTCACCTTCTGCAGGATTCTTCTGCCTGTGAATGGACTATTGTCCACCTCTTCACGCCTTTGCAACTGTTGTACTGCTGTGCCACTTCCCTTCCCCCTCTTCCGTGAATACTGAACAGAAAGATACAGTGGATGTCTTGGGGGGGGGCACATGACAGTTATTAGCCATGGCACTTTCCCTTCCAAATACCTAAACAGCATGTATACAGTAAGCAATCAACATTCAGCATTGACAAATGCTTGTTTTTAACAGAGAGCAGCAGACTTCTAAAAGTACTGTTTCAAATGGCATACTCTATACATTCTCACTTTTTCTTTACTTTTTCCACAGCTCTGGGAACTGCCAAACAAACAAAAACCCTTTCCAAGACATCTGCAATAAATTTGGAACCAAAATGAGAACTGCAAAGAAAACCTAACTTCCTACATCAAAGCTGCCTTATTCAGCAATTTCAACTATTTGTTTGAAATGTTTTTTTTTTTTTGGAGGGGGTAAGGAGACTCTATATTTCATAGTGATGATGCAACTGCAAAAAAAAATGTTTCTGTGTACTGTCACCTCTTCATAGAAGATTGGTTTATATATTTATTTTATTTATTCATTGAAAAGTTTCATTAGGAAAGGCACACTGAACAATCAAAGTTGCTCATCTCACAGTGCGTCCTGGGGGGAAGGGAATTTTGAGTACACAGTCATGCAAATACATTAATAGTGTAAGTGACAAGAACATTTGGAAACAAAAATACATACATGCAGCCAGACATGCATACAGTACAATTGTAGAGAAAAGGGAACATCATATGGGATAAAATCATCACCAGAATTACGCTTACATTTGTAAGCTAATACTGAGTACATATAAGAGTTTAACAATAAATTAACTTACGACTAAGGTAGTGCAGGTAAGAATAAAGGAAGGTAGAAAAGGGAGTAGAGAAACTAGAAGCAGTTGCAGTTTGGAGAGAAGAAGTTCTGCAGCGAAAAGGAAATGGACCGTGGGGAGGAGGAGTGCCTGATTTGTTGGGGTAGCGAGTTCCATAGTTTAGGGATCCTGTGCTAGAATGCAGATTGCCCTACAGAGGTAGAGCAGCAAGGGATAGCCAAGGTATGAGAGTGACTAGATCTTAGAGAATGGTGGGGGTTGGGGTGGGGGGATGGACAGAGAGGTGGAGAGGTGGGGGTTGAGAACCAAACCAAAATTTAGAGATGAATTTAGCACAGTGGGAGAAAAGTCTGTTGTCCAGTGAGGGGAGAACAAGAGAGTGATACAGGTTGCAATGCTGGGTGAGAAAAGAGGTATCCAGAACGAATCAACAGAAAGCATTAAAGAGGGAATCCAATTGGGCTAAGGAAGACTTGGGAGCAGCACTATAGACTAAATAGTAGTAGTCAAAGATAGGCAGTATCATTTTCTGGACAAGTTCACGCCTAGCCGATAGGGGTAGGTAGCTTCGGTTTCTGTAAAGGGCACCAAGCTTGGGCGTAGCTTTTTCAGGATGGAATACACATATCCAGAAAAGCTGAGGTGCTAGTCCAGCCAGACCCCATGATACCTAAATAAGGAGGTGCCCTCAAGGGTAATCCCATCAAGGGTGTGGAAGGAGGACAGCTTAGATAGCCTGAAGCGCTTTTGCCTAGACACCAATGACTACTCTTTTTAACAAATCATGGGAGGATGGTGTGGTACCTGAGGACTGGAGGAAGGCAGATGTGATTCCCCTTCACAAAAGTGGGAGCAAGGCAGAGACAGGAAACTACATACCTGTTAGTTTGACCTCAGAGGAGAGAAAATGATGGAATCACTTCTGAAAGACAGAACTGTTGAGTACATAGAGGCCAGAGGGGCACAGGACCCAAGGCAGCATGGATTCACAGCGGGAAGGTCATGTCAGATTAATCTAATTAATTTCTTTGACTGGGTGACCAAAGAAGACCAGGGAGGTGCTGTGGACATGGCCTACCTAGACTTCAGCAAGGCATTTGACACAGGCCCACTCAAAAGATTAATAAACAAGTTAGCCAACCTGGAAGTGGGTCCCAGGGTGGTAGCCTGGTTAAAACATTGGCTGGACAACAGGACACAGAGGTTAATAGTAAATGGAGTCCACTCTGAAGAAAGGGGGGTTACTACTGGGGTACTGCAAGGTTCAGTATTGGGGCCGGTCCTCTTTAATGTCTTTATAAGTGAGACTGCAGAGGGACTGGAAGGAAAACCATGCATCTTTGCAGATGACACAAAGATCTGCAACAGGGTTGATACACAAGGGGGGTGGAAAGGATGAGAAGGGACTTGGCATGGTAGAAGGAACGGTCAAAAGTATGTCAGCTTAGATTCAATGCAAAGAAGTGCAAAGTAATGCACTTGGGAAACAAGAACCAAGTGGCAGACTACACAATGGGGGGGGAGGTACTAACAACAACAAAAATGAAAAGGGGCCTGGGGGTAGTCGTATCAGATGACCTAAAGATAGGCAAATAATTTGAGAAGGCAGTAAGGAGGGCTGGGAGGATACTGGGGTGCATAGGAAGTGGCATCACTAGTAAGAAACAGGAAGTTGTCATCCCTCTATACAGGCAGTTGGTGAGACCCCATCTGGAGTACTGTATGCAGTTCTGGAGACCCCATCTCCGCAAGGACATAGACAGGATGGAGGCAGTCCAGAGGAGGGCAACTAAAGTTGTCCAGGGTCTGCACCAGAAACCATACGAAGAGATACTAAAGAAGCTTCATATGTATACCCTCAAGGAAAGAAGAGAGGGGGAGGACATGATAGAAACTTTCAAATACCTCAGGGGAATCAACAAAGTCCAGGAGGGTAGCATCTTTCAGAAAAAGAGATGTGCAAGAACAAAGGGGGAACAAGTCTGAAGATAAAGGGGAAGGGGGACTGCTCACAGGCAATGTGAGGAAGTATTTTTTCGCAGAGTGGGTGGAGGATGCATTGAATGACCTTCCTGAGGAGGTCGTGGGGTCACAAATAGTGGGAGAATTCAAGAATGCACGGGACAGACATAAAGCAATTATAGTGGGGGGTAGGAGGAAGTAGGCTGTTGATTAACTAGGATCTGCAGCTTATGCAATGGGTAGGGAAATGAGCAGACTGGGTTGGCCAAGCTATCCTTATCTGCTGTCAAAGTCTTTGTTTCTATGTTTCTAGTGCCAAAGATAATGGAGACTGTCTTCTTGGTGTTGAGAAAGAGCTGATGGGAGCTTAGCCAGTGCTGAACGATGTCGAAGTCATGCTGAAGGCTGGCTCCAACATCAGGAGAAGACTGGCTGGAGGTGTACAGGACAGTGTCATCAGCAAACATATGGCTCAAGGATGAGGTGCATACTGACAGAAGATGATTGAAGAAGATGGTGAATAATAGTGGCCCAAGAACTGAGCCTTGTAGCACACTAGTGTTTATTTGGAGTGGAGGTGATTGGCATTTTTAACTGACTGGGTCCTACCTACTAGATAGGATCTGAACCAGTTTGTGTCAGAGTCAGAAAGGCCAGCTGAAGCTAGGTTGCTTAAAAGGAGGGGGTGGGGTACTGCATTGAAAGCCTTGGCGAGGTCGGCACAAATGGCAGAGGTAATTAGACCACTGTCCATCCCTGAGAGGATGGACTCCGTGTGCCTAAGCAAGGAAGTTGTGGCAGAGTGATTTTTCTGAAAACCAGATTGCGAAGGTGTGAAGAAGAAGGAATCGGAGCGATATGAGAAGAGTTGCAAGAGGACCAAGTGCTCCTGAAGCTTGGCCAGGATAGGCAGGAGCGATATGGGCAGATAGTTCCCTGATGAGGAGAGGTCACCTTCCTTAGGTGAGAGGAGGAAAGTGGCATGCTTCCAGGCATCAGAGATAGCTGCAGATGAGAAGGAGAGGTTGAGCAGAGCAGTCAGTGGTATAGAGATAGTATTGGCAGAATGATATAGGAGCTTAGTGTTGAGACCATCAGGAGAACAACCTTTTGATGGGTTGAGTGTAAGGAATGTGTTCAGTGTGCCAGTTGGGGAGACAGGGAAGGAGAAGCGCTCACATAAATGGGGAACACTAGAGGTAGTGGTGATAGAGGGCATGATTTGGGGGAGAGGAGGGAGGGAGGCAAGAAGAGCAGAGGCACAGGACGTAAAGAGAGTTAAATTCAACTGCAACTGTAGGATGATCAGCTATAAGTACATTGTTTACTTTGAGGAGGGGAAAGGGTGGTTTTGATGGGAGGGCAAAGAGAGTGTGGACAACCTTCCAGAATTTTGAGGGGGTGCTTATGTTTGACTGGAACATGTCGCAAAAGTATTCAGCCTTAGCCAAGTGGATTGCTTTAGTACAGGAATTCCTGAGGCCATGGTATTTGTCATGGTCCCCTTGCAACTTGGCAGCTTTATGAACCTCCCATGCATGGTCTTGCTCATGCTGATAAGCCAGTAATTCCAGGTTGACCCATGGGAGATGGTTTCCACAAACTCTGGAACGCTTTAGCTGATCTTGTTTGTTCCAAATGTTTAGGAGATGAGACTGGAAATATTCCAGAGCTTCATTGACAGTATTTGTGTAGGTTATGGGTGCCCAGTCTGTGTTGGCAGTGTTGTGGTTTGGGGGGGAGTTCAAGTGATTTGTAGGTGCGGACTAGCAGGATTTTTTTTATTTTTACTTATCGAGATCTTGGATAATACCTGTGAGCGGATGCTCATTGATAGGTTCCACGTCAGATACATTAGACAACAAGGTAAAATACTGTGGATAAATATACAAATACTGAGAAAAATATGCATGGCGGTTGCAGAATTCAAACATAAAGCATTAGGTATGCTGAAGCATTTGTGCAATGTATGCCCGCGTCAAAATGATAAGCAGACAGGATAGGGAAGGATGCATTGGGAGTGGGAGGGCTAGGTGAGCAAAGCACAGAGGGCAGGGAGGGAGAAGGGTAGGGATAGGTCAAGGGAGGCAAGGGGAAGAGCAAAGAAGGGGTAGGGAGGTGGGTGAAGTGTTGTGGTTTGACTATCCTGTCATGACAGAGGCAAAGATAAGTGCTAGAGGCCTATTGTTGCTGTGTGTAGAGCCGCAATGGAGAACATGCAGTTACTCGTATCAGTGAGATGCAGGTGCAGTCTATGTTTAAAAGTGGTGCACCCCTTTTCGTCGACACTCCAACGGCGAAACTGGAAAAGAGACCATTACGGCGACATTCGCGGTAATGGTCCTTTTTCCGTGTTTCAACTTCCCCCAGTGTTCCGCACCTTCCTCGACCAACTCCAACCTGGAGTTGAATCCTAAAAGTCTGGAGGGTGCGGGGGAAGAGCCTCTTATGGGGTGTGTGGGGGCACAGCCCACCACAGAAAACACCTTATTTCAGATGCGTATACCCGCGTCAATATTGTGCCGTCACTGTGGGGGAGGTCAGCATTCTCGCTGATGAGATAACTTGGTGCTTCCGTTTAAAAGAACCAATTGTTGTGGAGCTAGAGATGTCAGGGGGCGGTGTGTTTACCCAGAGGGGTGCACGGTGTGAGAACACTCTCTGTGCTATTGTAGTGCGGCATCTGGGCACTTGGAAAATTTGAGTGGCGGAGCTTCTGGTTTGTCTGGTATTCATAGGCAGAAACAGCAGTTTCTGCACCCCTGTTGGAAGCAGATTTAATGCAACTTTGTTGGCGAGAAGGCAGGTTTGATACCTGATTCTGTCATTCAGTTGAAGCAACCATCCCGGGCATAAAGTTCACAGGTGTGTGTGAGTCTTGGTGCACTTGTGAGTAGGTGGCAGGCTTTGTTTAAGGCAACTGAGACCCGTTGGATCACCGTGTTAGTAGCAGAACCATATATGGCCAGCCCATAGTCTGAGGGAAACAACTGAGCTCCTGATTGCCAGATTTACTGCTTCATGGGTTAAACAATGCCTGTGGGGGTAGAGGATCCCGATTCTGATATTAATAGCTCTTGCAGTGATATCAATATGCTGGGAGAAGGACAGGGAGGAGTCGATTGTAACCCCCAGGTATTTGAAATGTGGGACAAACTCCAGTGTTTCAATGCTGTCATTCATTATTGCCAGGGGGTAGCTTTTTAGCTTGTTTTGGTCTGTGAAGTAGAGCATAGTCTTTGTTTTTTTATAGTTCATGACCAGTCTTTGCTGTTTAAACCACTTTTCTGCAGATGCAAAGCCATTTTGGAGATCAAGTTCAAGGAGTTCAAGGTGCAGGTTGCTGGTAGAAATCACCACATCATCAGCATACAGGAGCATGTGGCAATGGCAGGATGCCAGGAGATTATTTAAGAAAACACTGAACAACAACAGCCCCAGAGTGGACCCTTGTGGTACACCAGATCTGACAGGTCGGCTGTCTGATAGAACTTCCCCAATCCTGACCTGCTGGGAGTGGCTGCTCAGGTAACTGCTAAACCATTTGACACAGTCCCACACAAAAGATTAATAATCAAGTTAGCCAGCCTGGGAATGGGTCCCAGGGTGGTAGCCTGGGTTGCAAACTGGCTGCACAACAGGACACAGAAGGTAATAGTGAATGGAACACATTCCGAAGAAAGGGGGGTCACTAGTGGAGTACCTCAGGGCTCAGTACTGGGTCCAGTCCTCTTTAACATCTTTATAGGTGACATTGCAGAGGGTCTGGAGGGAAAGGTATGCCTCTTTGCAGATGATACAAAGATCTGTAACAGAGTTGATACACAAGGGGTGTAGAAAGGATGAGAAGGGACTTGGCAAGGTTGGAGGAATGGTCAGACATATGGCAACTTAGATTCAATGCAAAGAAGTGCAAAGTAAAGCACCTGGGAAACAAAAACCCAGGAGAAGAGTACACAATAGCAGGGGAGGTACTAACAACAACAAAAATGGAACGGGACTTGGGGGTAGTCATATCAGATGATCTAAAGGTGGGTAAGCAATGTGAGAAGTCAGTAAGGAGAGCCAGGGGATATTGGGATGCATAGGAAGGGCATCACAAGTAGAAAAAGGAAGTGGTTATCCTCTGTACAGACAGTTGGTGAGACCCCATCTGGAGTACTGTGTGCAGTTTGGAGACCCCATCTACACAAGGACATAGACAGGATGGAAGCAGTCCAGAGGAGGGAACTAAAATGGTGCAGGATCTGCATCAGAAACCATAGAAGAGAGACTAGAGAGCTTAATATGTATACCCTTGATGAAAGGAGGGACAGGGGGACATGATAGAAACATTCAAGTACCTCAAGGGAATCAACAAAGTCAGGAGGTAGCATCTTTCAGAAAAGAGATGTGCAAGAACAAGGGACACAATTTAAAGATAGAGGGGACAGCTCAGGGTAATGTGAGGAAATCTTTTTTCACGGAGAGAGTGGTGGTTGTGTGGAACTGCCTTCCTGGGGAGGTTGTTGGGGCTAAAACAGTGGGGGAATTCAAACATGCATGGGACAGACTCAAGGCAATTGTAGTGGGGGGTGGCAGGAAGTAGGCTGTTGGTTACCTAGAATCTGCAGCTTATCCAGTAGGTAGGGAAATGGGCAGACTGGGTGGGCCAAGTGGTCCTTATCTCCTGTCAAAGTCTATGTTTCTATGTTACCAGTTCACAGTTTCAGGTGTGAGTCCAATGTCAGATAGCTGCTCGAGGAGGAGCGCATAATGAACCATGTCAAATGCCTTTTTGGTCAGTGAAGACTGCTCCTACAAGGTGGCCTTGCTCTAAGGCATTATGGATGAATTCAGTAAATTCGAGTAGGGACGTGATGGTACTGTGACTGCCCCAGAACCCATGTTGCTCTGGGCATAGAAGCTGGTATTGATTAAATTAATCCATCATCTAGTTAGCCATAGTCTGCTCGAGAGCCTTGGAGAGCAGCAGGAGTATGGAAATTGGTCTGTAGCTATTGTGTAAGGACCTGTCCCCACTTTTGTGTACAGGGGTTACTGTAGCAGACTTCCATCTTTGGGAGAATTGGGAGTGGAAGAGGGATAGGTTAAGTATTCTGGTTAATAGTCCAAGTATTTCATCCAGTGCCAAGTGAACAAATTTGAGGTCCAAGGAATCTCCACTGCACTTAGATTTTCCAAGAACCTTTTCAAGGTATTTCCTAGCATCTGCTTTAGAAGCCATTTTGAAGCAGCATAGCGGCTGGTTAGGTGGTAGTGCAGGCCACCTCATATTCTCCCTTGGGTTGGAGATATTGAAGGCGTCCCAGAGGATCACATTACTGAGGTCATAGGTGCCGGAACCGGGTGAAAGGGGTGGTAGCCACTCCACTTTTTATTTCTGTATGGCAAAAACTAGTATAGAAGAAGTGCCCTTTGTACCCTCATAAGTGCCCTCTTGATTCTCAGTCCCCCTCAGCTTTTACCATCTTCTGGCACCCTTGACTGAGGTCAGTGAAAGCATGATTCAGTGAGTTGGTAATAAGCATGGGGTTCAAGGTTGGAACCCCCTCAACAGTAAGCATAGCAGGGGCAATTTTGGGGTCTTTCCCTGTGATGTCATTAAGGTTGACTCAGAAAGACTTGCTGCTGTTCCATGAGTTAGTGAGGGCTTCTTTGTAATATGTACTTTTTGCATAGCGGATAGCTTTCCTACACTCATTGCTGGCCTTTTTATATTGTTGAATGTTTGCTGTAGTCCCCTGCACTCATGCTATTTACCAGATATGATCTCTTAAGGCAAGTTGCTCCAGGAGTTCAGGGGTTATCCAGAGGTTAAAGGGCTCTTTGGCTTTTCTTTGTAGTAACTGGTGCGCGTTTGTCACAGACATCATTACATTTTGATGCAAGGAGATCAAGTGTAGTGTCCACATCATTGGTTTTATGGAGGTCCATCCAGTGAAGGAGTTTTAGGTCCGACTTTAGCTGTGAGAGGTGACCTTTTAGTAGCAGACAGTTTTTTATAGTTCTGGTTGGGGAGGCTGCAGTAGTTATTGTTCCAGTTGCATTTGACAGGGGAGTGGTCACTCAAAGAGTCGGGGAGAACGGTGAGATTGGAGATATGAGCAGGACGGTTGGTGAGCACCCAGTCCAGCAGTATGCTGGTGCCAGTCATGTAGTTGACTCATGTCAGAGTAACAACCATTTGGGAGAAATAAATAGCAGATAGGGTATCCTTGATAAAGATGGAGGCAGGTGAGAGCCAATTTATATTAAAGTCACCTAGCAGAACAATTTCTGTGTTTAGACTCGAGTACTGATGTAATCCAGCAGGATGCTGACACCAGTTGTGGGTAGTTTAGGTGGAATATATACTGACCGAGAGCAGAGTAAGCACTCTATTGTGTGCCCTTAAAAGCAGTCTAATGTCCAGAGCTTGCAGGTTGTCACTGCTACACGGGGGGAAGGGGCTAAGACATGTCCCTGAAGATAGTCTTTAGCGTAGCTGACACAGCCCCCACCTCTTGTCGAATGTCGGCCCTGTCTGTACAAGGTGTAACCAGGAAGAGCGATGGCAGTCTCTGGTAACTTCAGGGACAACCAGGCTTCCACTACAGATAGCACGTCCTACTTATAACGAGAGACCCATACCTTCTGGCAATCCATTTTGGGGAGGATGCTGCAGATGTTTAGAGAAGTGAGCACAAGTCCTGTGGTTTTTCGTGGTCGAGCGTTGGGGTCATGTGGTGGGCCAGGGTTGGGGTGCAAATTGTCAGACATCAGAAGTCGGAGTAGTAGTAGGCAAAGAAGTTGTTCCAATATAAGTTTATTATGTAGAGACCGCTGTCTTTTACTGGGCATACGGCCTTTTGTTTTACCAACGTGGATTGCAAAACCACTGAGGAGTGGTACCACGGAGGGATCCTTGAATGGGTATTCCAGGCCTGTGATCATACAGGGTAACTGATGGAGTTTGTAGGTTTCATCAGGGTAGGGAGAGGTAATTGTTCCATATACATTTAGGACTACTGCCTCATGAGTGGCTTGAGTAGATATGATGGGTCCATTACAGGGGCCATGGAAGCGGTAATGGTGAGTACAATGAGGCGTTGCAATAATCCAGTGGAAATGGGAGACATTGTGGGTCCACAGGGAGGCAGTGAGTTTGGTATTGGGGTAAGGCAGCAGGAGAGGATTTCTCACACAAATTAGTCCCAGAGAGCTTTTGTCTGAGTTAATGGTTAGAATAGGAATGGGAGCAGTGAGCGAGATAGACTTTTCCAAGTAGATGGCTCAGGGGGATGAATGCCCCAAGCAGCAGCAGCACAGGCTGTAAATCAGGAAGTTACGGGATAAGCAGAAACTGATTTTCTCTGCGTTAGGAGGCTGAGTATGGCCGGTGGGTCCAAGGAGTAAGCCATGGCTACAGGTCTGGAGGAGGGAGCCCTGTCAAGGGCAAGTTTCTGATTTTCTCTGCGGTGGGAGGTTGAGTACGGCCAGTGGCTCCAAGGAGCAAGCCACAGCCACAGGTCTGGAGGAGGGAGCCTAGTCAAGGGCAAGTTTCTGATTTTCTGCGTGGCAGGAGGCTGAGCATGTCCAGTGGCTCCAAGGAGCAAGCCAAGGTCGGAGGTCTGGAGGAGGCAGCCTGGTCAAGGGCAAGTTTCTGATTTTCAGCGTGGCAGGAGGCTGAGCATGTCCAGTGGCTCCAAGGAGCAAGCCAAGGTCGCAGGTCTGGAGGAGGCAGCCTGGTCAAGGGCAAGTTTCTGATTTTCTGAGTGGCAGGAGGCTGAGTATGGCTGGTGACTCCAAGGAGCAAACCACAGCCACAGGTCTGGAGGAGGGAACCCAGTCAAGGGCAAGTTTCTGATTTTCTGTGTGACGGGAAGCTGAGTATGGCCAGTGGCTCCAAGGAGCGAGCCAAGGCCGCAGGTCTGGAGGAGGAGCCCGGTCAAGAGGAAGTTTCTGTGGAGGGAAAAGGGGTACTTTCAGCCTGTGGATTTTCCGGACTATATAAATCATATGGTGATTGCTTAAGGCATCGGGAAGTAGGCCAGAACTAATAACCATGTGCGGATGCCTAGTGAGAACCCAATTGATAAAGGAATGATTTTGTGTTTTGAGGTTTAGGCAAGTAGGCTTACGTATCATCTGGGTTAGATTGTGGCTAGTTAGGTCATTTCGTGTTTTGCTTAGGGAGGAGGACAGCCAATTTTAGTTTAAAATCCCCAGAATTTTTATTTATTTGCAAAATGTTTCACCAGGAAAGACAAAATGAGCTGAGAACAGCTAATTTCCAGAAGCAACCGGGGAGGGGTTACAAAGTTGGGAGAACTAACAATTACAAATCAGTTAGTGGAGTAATACAAGCACAACTGACAAAACAGGCAACATATTCATTGTACAGAATGATTACATAATAAATATAGGAGTACTGCAAGCACAAACTATCCAAAAGACATCAGATAGTCATATAGCTGAGTGACCTAGGCCTCCCAGACAGAGCAGCAGGCCATGTTTGAACTAGCAACAATAGCAACCAGTGACAGAGTTGCAACTGACAGCAGGATGTCCTGCAGGGTATGAGTTAGTGGAGACAGTCAAAGTTGAAGTGCTAGAGGATGTTTGAAACTAATGATGAGAAGTGCTTTAATAGGGCTAGGGGAGGGCAGGTTTAGGTGGCATGTGTAAAAAAAGGAGGGCTTGTTTGGAGGAGAGAAAAGGAGGGCAGTGGTAAAAGTTGGGGAAGGGGAGGAGGGTTAAGTTAGGAGTGAATTTAAGGCTTGCTGAGAATGCAGAGAATCTACAAGGGGTCAGGACCGGAAGGGGAGGATGGTGACAGGAATAGAGAAGGGAAAAGGAGAGTAGGCTAGACATGCACCCCTTCAGGATGTAGAGAGCCCTGCAAGAGGGTCAGAGTGCTGGCAGAGAGAAGCCATAAGGAGAGGGGTCAGAAAGAGGGAGGAAGGGTTGAAGTTTGGGAGCCATGGAGGAGTGACAGAGAGATAGAGGAGAGAGGGGGTGGGGGATTAGCAATGGGAATGGGATGGGGGGAGAAGCAGGGCCAGGTGCTGGTGTATTTTTGTCAAATTGGAGTGCAGCAGGACTGGGGAGAAAAAGGACGGTGGATAGAGGTGGGCTAAGGGCAAGTACAATTAGGGGAATAGAAGTTATGAAGGGTGACAGAGATAGAGGATACAGACAAGAGATCAGATAGGAGACGGCAGGGAGTTCCAGAGCTTTGGAAAGTGGTAGGAGAAAGCTAACTGACCAGTGGTGGTGGAGCAACAAGGAATAGCTAGAGTGCGAGCATCAGTGGACCTGAGGAGGTGGGAGGAGCGAGCAGGGAGGAAAGAGAGGCAGAGATAGGAGGGGAGAGTCCCAAGGCAGTATTAAGATGTGAACTTGGCACAGTGTGAGAGGCACCTGTATTCAAGGGAGAGGAAGGCAAGAGAATGGTACAGGGAGCAGTGGTGAGTGCAGGAGTGGGCACCAAGAGCAAAGCAACAGAAGGCATTGAAGAGGGCATCCATTATGGTGAGGGAAGACTTCAGAGCAGCACTGTAGACTGTGTCACAATAGTTTTATTTTTATTTTATTTATTTCTAAGAATCAGTTTACAACCTTTGAGCCAGAGGCTCGTTTCCAAAGGTACTTCGTCACATAAAGACATACATTGTGTTTTTGGTTACATAGCAAAGATTTGCAAAACAATAGGCGTTCAACAGAGGCGCCACGTCACACTGTGGTCAGACAAATACAATTGGGTACAGGGTACATGTAATTGATAACAGGTGTTGGCACAAGTTGGTATCAAGTGAGCAATCTGATCGGTAAACACTGAAACAGCTGGCACTGGCCAGGTTAAACCTAGGCATGGTGTACAGGGAAGTGGTGGAGGGGATGGTTAGGTGGAGAGCTGCCCGGGGGGCATTGTCAAGAGAAGCAGAGGTGGAGGCTATGTTCAGAGACAGGAGCAGTTACGAGTGCTGAAGATGTGGTTCCGAAGGGTGGTTTTGAACTTGGAGATGGTGGTGGCATTGGTGATGGGGGCAGGGAGAGAGTTAAACCAGGTTGGGCTCTATAGCAGAAGGACCTCTGCAACGGCTAGTTCTTGATCTGGGGACCTTTAGAGTGGTCTTGTAGGAAGACCGTGTTGCAATAGTGGGAGGCTTTGGTGGATGGAAGCCCATTCCCAGGGGAGAGCCGATAGAGTTTTTGTGAGGGAGACAGGCTTGTATCGGAGCTGCCTCATCCAGGGTAAGCAGGTTAGCATCGACATACAGCTGACAGGTGTGTGTGAGCCTGGGGCACCAGTAATCAATCTGCAGGCTTTATTCAGGGTTAGGTGAATGTTGAGTGCAGTGGTGTCGGCAGCACCATATACTGGTAGACCATAATCTACAAGGACAGAACGGATGATGTAACAGCTAGCGGAGAGCATTTGGGGAAGGCAGGTTCTATGGCGGAATAGGATGCCAAACGTGTGATAGTTAGGCGGATGTTAGAGGCATCGATGTGGTTGTGAAATGTGAGGGCTGAGTCGAAGGTAACTCAAAGGTATTTGTGAGAGCAGACTTGTTCCAGTGGCTGATTGGTACCTTGGAAGGATAAAGAGTGGGTGGTTGTAGCTTTGTTTTGGGGGTGGGAAAAGAGCATAGCTTTGGTTTTATTAAGATTGATGACAGTCTCACGCTCCTAGAACCAAGCCTCGCACTGTTGAAAGACTGCTGTAGGGAGTCCTGTAGGGAGATGGGATTGCGGTGGGTGGCAAAAGGACAGCGCTATCCATAGTGAATTTTGCCAGGGCATGCACTGGGCAGGTGTTCAGATAGAGCGAGAAGAGAAGGGGGCCCAGGATGGAGCTCTGGGGACCCCAGAGAATGGAACGGGTATCGAGAGTGTGTTATTAATTTTACACACTGGAGATCAAGTGTCAAGATAGCTGAAGCATCATGCCAGGGGCCAGCTGAGAGACCAGTGTGGCAGAGTGCATTCAGCTGAAGTGGATGGGACAGTGTCAAAGCCTTTGAGAGGTCGATGAACACTGCACCAGCTAGGGAGCTGGTATCCAAGGAGGAGTGTAGAAAGTTGGAGAATTAATAAGGGCAGTGCTGGTACTGGGACCACGCACGGAAGCCATGTTGCTCTGGGCATAAAATGTTATGCTTAGCCAGATAATCAGTGATTTGAATGGCCACCACTTTCTCCAGGGCTTTAGAGAGGGAGGAGGATGGAGATTGGCGGTAGTTGTTGGCCAATGACCTGTCCCCTTATGAATAGGTGTGATAATGGCTGTTTTCCAAGCTGTGGGGAATGTCCCAGGCAGAGTGACTGGTTAATTAGGCTGGTGAGTGGGGCAAGGACTTCATCTAGCACCAGCCTGAGGATGCTGGGGTCCAGTGAGTCACTGCCGGGATTGTTGCCACTGAGAGCTTTGATTAGGATGGGTCTGGCTTCCCAGGTGGAAATCTTTCGCAGGTGGAAGCTGGGGTGCTGGAGGACAGGGGGAGGTTGGCTGGGGGGAGGGTCAAAGAAATTACTAGGGAGGACTGAGCTAAGGTCAGTGAAAGTGGTGTTGAACCAGTTAGCTATGGTGGCAGGCTCGGTGGAGGTGGTGTCATTTCTAGTGAGCTGGGATGGGGCAGGGGAGCAGGCTTTACCATTAAGTTGCTTAACATTATCCCAGAAGGTCTGGGCTGAGCCCCAGGAGGAGGTAAGGAGGCCTGGTAATGGCTGCCTTGGCTTTCCTGGATGGCCCATGAGCACTTATTCGGGCTGCATTGTAGGCTTGCTCTATCAGACAGACGACCTGTTTCAGTGGCAAGGTGCCAGAGGTTATCCCGGTTTCTAAGTAGTTGTAGGAGGCCAGGCTAACCCAGGGTGCGTTTCTGTTTTGGACCGGATTTTTGGTTAGGGGTGCAAAGAGATCACAGGCCATGTTGAAGGTGTGAGTGAAGAAGGCGAGGGCAGTGTCAATGTTGGTTGCATGCTGAATGGGGACCAGTTTATCTGGGTGAGGAGTGCTTAAGTTTTTCAGCCCACCAGGGCGGAGGCGCCTCATGAGGGTGGTCTGGGCTTTGGGTTTGGGATTGGGGCTACCCAATGAAATAGATAGGGAGTGGTCACTTAGGAGTCTGGGAGGACCTGGATGTTTTGGATTTTATGGGGGTCGGTTAGTTATAATAATATCCAGAAGGGTGCTGTACCACCTTTAGGTTAAGTCTCGTGGGCTGGTGACGAAGGCCAGATCTGGGCGGCAAATGAGTCTCTGGTTGCGATGAGGAGGTGCTGAGCCAATTACATTAAGGTCCCCACTAGGATTTGTTCTGCCTTATGGTGGAGGGTGGCAGGTAGTCCGTTAAAGATACCAGGGCCGGGTGCTGGTTCTTTGGGGGAACGTAGGATGTGGTGGGATAGAGAGGGCTTCTAGAGGGGTCTGGGGTGAGTCTGAGGGTAAGGGCCTGGGCCCCATTTATAAGGGCAGGGGTGGGGAGTGCATGTCCGGGTATTGTGTCCCTGGTGTAGATTGCACAGCCTCCCCCTCATTTGCCTACTCGGTCCTCCTGGTATAAGGTATAGCCTGGGACAAGCATTTGTCAATGCCGAATGTTGTCTTGCTGCCGTTGGCAGTGCAGGAGTTAGAGAGATGCTGCATAGGGGTGGCAGTCAAGTACTGAACTGATGCCAACCCACCCCAACCCTGCAGAGAGTGAGAGGCATTAGGGTGTCCTTGTGAGTGTTTGGTAATGCAGGAAGGGAAAACATGCTGGGCAGGATGTGAAAAGTGACAGCTGCACAGTTCGTAGTAGAGTGTAATTAAATGCCAGTGCTGAAAATGTGGCATACAAATACACGAAATTTATGAGTTGCAAAGTGCATGGGAAATATGCAAGGCACGCTTGCAGCACTGCCAGTTTGTGGGCGTTTGGCACCAGATTTTCAAAATAGGCATTTTAGCACCTCTGCTCATGTACAGTATCACTGTCATTTTCTCAAAGTGTCCCAAGACGTGATTTCACACAGCGACCATGCTATTCTGCACTGGAAGTGCGGAAACATGTTCTGGGCAGGATATGTGAAGTGACAGCTGTACTGTTCATCAAAAGGTGTGCAAAAATGGCAATGGTGAAAATCCAGAGTGAAAATATCACAAATGCACGATGGTACGAGCATGCATGCAATCTACCAACACAGCTCGTAACACAGTCATTTTATGGAGTATCAGCTCCAAATTTTCAACATATGCATTCTAGGAGCTTTGCTCATGAACTGTGTCACTGTCATTTTCATAATCTGGCCCAAACACTGATTTCCCACAGCAACTGTGTAAATGTGCGCCAGAAGTGCGGAAACACATTTCAGGCAGGATGTGGAAAATGACAGCTGTACTGCTCACAAGAAGGTGCACAAAAAATGCCAATGCTGAAAAAAGTGGCGTTAAAATATTGTGAATGCGTAAAGTTACGAGCCTGCGTAGCAACTGCACAACACACACTCGTAAAACAGGCATTTGTTGTTTTTATTCCACCAAATTTGGAACATAGGCTTTTTGAGAGGCCACCTCATGAACACTGGCACTGTCATTTTGTTAATGGATCCCGAAAGGTGATTTCACGCAGGGACTGCAAAATCACCTTTCGAGGCTGATTAACACCATAACAGTGACAGAATTTATGAGGAGGGGCCCCAAAAACCCCATGTTGAAAATTTGCTGCCAAAATTCCAAGAAATGCCTGAGATATGCAGCAAAGTTGAAAAAACCCTATTCATTGCATTATTCAGCTTACTGGCATTTCCTCAGTTCGCGGTCGGCTTTGAAGAGTGCAGACATGTTCCCAGTCCACAGAAGATCGTCGCGTTGAAGTCCGGAGGTAAGAATGGGGTGAGGGGATGAGGGAGGCAGGTGCGGATGGGTGGGTGCAGGTGAGGGAGGGGGCATCTAGACTATGAGGGACGGTTTCATTTGCAGGTGAAAAAAAGGAAAACCATCTTAGGACAGTTTTTGCATTACAGGGCATTTGGCACGCTGGGGTGGGCTCCCAGTGTGCCACCTAAACAGGTTTTGTGGGGGTGTCCAGTGAACACGGGGATTGGGCACACTCATCGTCACACAACACGGGGTAATGCCGTGGGGAATTGGGCACCCCCGACAAACAAAGAAAGTAAATGAGCTGGTAGATTGGGCACCTCAGCATTCCACATTTGCGGGGGGCAGATGGGAGGGGCCTCATCGCACACAAACACAGGAGGGCTGCCGAAGGGGGATTGGACACCCCCGATGTTGGAAAATGTGAGGCGGCCACCCGCTCGCCGACCATGGTCATAATGGCAGCAAGCAAAGGACATCTGCATATGACGAGCTTTGCTTGGATTGCAGCAGATCTTTGCTTTGATGTACTCGCCCCATTATGAATACATGGTGTGGCGGTGGCATGCAGGCTGATTGGGGAATGAGGGACATACCTACTGATGCGTGCCTTGCATTCGCCCAAGAGCAGCCGCACCCCCAAGACCCACACTGTTGCAAGATGTTTTGCTTGCGCATGCACGCAAGCCAACATAAAAATAGGGAGTATAATTTTCTGAACAAGATTGTCAGAGGTAGGGAACTGCGTTTCGAACCCCACTAATACTCAGATATTCATAACTTCTGCAGTGACCCTTTAAGACAAAATGTCCCAGAGAGAGAATGGAACACATGCAAATGATTGATCCTTTTGACCATGACAACTTTTCAAATACTGCCTTAGTTCTAAACCCCCCCAGATTTCACGCTCTGCCTGTCAAGTCTAGATGCTCAGAGTTCCTCTCCTCAACACCTTTCTGTGACCATATGTAGACAAACGTTTAGGTGTTGGTCCAGGAAAACACCCAGGTATTTAAAAGAGGAGGTGTCCTCTAAAGTAGTCCTATCAAGGGTGTGGAAGGAGGGGAGGGAGAGCAGCCTAGAGATTCTCTGCCTAGTGCCAAAGGTCATGGAAACTGTCTTCTTGGCATTGAGGAAACATTGATGCGATCTTAGCCAGTGTTGAACATTTATGAAGTCAAGCTGTAGTCTAGAAGATATATCGGAAGGAGATGGGCCAGAGGTGAACAAGACCATGTCATCAGCGTACATATGAATAGCAGATGAGGAGCAAACTGACAGGAGGTCATTTAGAAAAATTGAGAATAAGAGTGGGCCAAGTACGGAGTCTCGAGGTACACCAGCAGAAATGGGTAGCAGAGGGGATGTAGAGACAGCTATTTTAACTGATTGAGTTCTACCTATCAAGTAGGCCTGTACCCAGTTACTGACCAATTGAGACAAGCCAGCTGATGATAGGGATTCAGGGAGGAGGGAGTGGGAGACAGTGTTGAAGGCCTTGGCAAGGTCGACAAAGATTGCAGAGGTGGTGTGACCTTTATCCATGGCTGTATGGATAAAGTCAGTGAGTCTTAGTAGGGAGGTGGCTGTGGAATGGTTCTTCCGAAAACCAGATTGGAAAAGAGTGAAGAAGGAGGAGACAACAAGAAAGGAGGTGAGCTGGGAGAGAAGAAAAAATTACTCACCTTAGTGATGTTGTTTCTTCTAATGGAGTCTTGCTATATTATAGACATTAGCAGTTTGATCCAGCTCTAGAACTGCCCCAGAGTGAAATGGTTAAAACCATTCCAAAATAGAATTTTGGCAGGAGAGCAGCTCTATCTGTGTCATTTCAAACTTGAACTGTCAGATCTTTACAAGCCAAACTCACTAAGGTCTGTGTGAAGCTGTAACCTACACTAGCCAAATGGCTACCTAAATAATAACAACCATTGATGGTCCCAACACCCAAGACTCAAGTCAGGGGACCAGAAATACTAACACCATTCTAATAATATGAAAATGGAACATAAGTATAATAAAACACACACACGCAGCATACACACACACACCAAAGTCCCAAAGGGGACAAAATGCTAACAGGACATAAGTAGTGCCCACACTAAGTTGCCCGCACCCTACCAAGTAGAGGTTCTGAGAGGGGCAGGTTGGGGGGAGGTCTATAATATAGCAAGACTCCATTAGAAGAAACAACATTACTAAGGTGAGTAATTTTTTCTTCAAACAACATGAAGTCTTGCTATATTATAGACATTAGCAGAATACACAGCAGTACCTCCATGGAGGAGGGGCAGAACCTACTTAGGAATAGGCTCAGAAGAACAGCTGTGCTAACCGAGCATCTCTCCTGGCCTGGACATCCAGGAGTAATGCTTGGTAAAAGTGTGTACTGTTTTCAAGTAGCAGCCTGGCAAATCTCTAATAAAGGATATCTCTGGCAGCAGATAGAGACGCAGCTGTACCCTGGTAGAATGAGCCCTCAAACCAGAGGGGGGAGGGGCTCTGCCCACTTTCTGATAACAAAATTGGATACAAGAGACAATCCACCTGGCTATTGATCTCTTAGTGGCAGGTTTGCCTTTCCCAACTTCACCATAGGTAAGGAAAAGTTGGAGGGATTCGAACCTGTGACCTTTGGTACACTCTATATAATAACTAAGAGCTCTCTTAACATCCAGTCTGTGCAATCTCCTCTCACCCGAAGAGGAGTGATCAGTGAAAAATACTGGAAGGGAGATAGATTGATTAAGATGGAAATCTGAAACCACCTTAGGCAAAAACTTCCTATTAGTCCTAAGGACTACCTTATCCTTGTGGAAAGAAATAAAGTCAGTCTCCACTGACAAGGCTTGCAATTCACTTATGCGTCTGGCAGAAGTGATAGCCACTAGAAAAACAGTTTTCCAAGTTAGGTACTTAAGCTCTGCAGAAGACAGAGGTTCATAAGGGGTTGCATTAACTGGGCAATGCAAACATTAAGGTCCCAAGCAGGGGCCGGTCCCCAAAGGGAGGATTAGTATGGAGTAATCCCTTAAAAACTTGAAAACACAGGATGAGAGGAAAGAGGGGATGACTTTCCTGCTGACACAAAAGCAGACACAGCTGCCAAATGAACTCTCAGGGTAGCTGGTCTGAGACCCAAGGAATTAAAATGTACCATGTAATCTAACAAAACGGGCAATTCAGCAGATTCTGGGGAAATATTTTTCCCAGCACACCAAATGGAAAACCTTTTCCATTTAGAACTATAAGTAGCCCTAGTAGAAGGCTTTCTGGAAGCCTTTAGGATCTCAAGAACACCCTGAGAGAGGTGTAAATCAGCAAACTCTAACTCCTCAAGAGCCAGGCCTTGAGGTTGAGGGATTTGAGGTCCGGATACCAAACCCTTCCCTGGGCACAAGTCAAGAGATTGTGATTCCTGGGAGGCACAGGGAAGATGGACTGTCAGAGACAGAAGGAGTGGGTACCAGGGCTGCCTGGCCTAATCCGGGCAATCAGAATCACCCTGCAAGGCTGAGATCTGATTTTGACTAGTACTTTGAATAGGAGAGGAAAGGGGGAAAGACAGAGGAACTTCCTCCCAATCCAGAAGAAGGGCATCCAGGGAACTGAGCCCAGCACTGGAGGCCTGCAACAGAACAGAGGAAGTTTGTGATTGTCTGGGGCTGCAAAAGATCTATCTGAGGGATGCCCCACCTGACAAAAACTATCCCCAGCACTTGAGGGATCCAGGGACCATCGTGATGGCCCTGGGAAATCCTGCTGAGGGCATCCGCTAGGACATTGTCCTTCCTGGAAGATGAACTGCTATGAGGGAAGTGTTCAGGAATAGGCCAGAGACCACAACTTCATTGCCTTGGTGCACAAGGCCAAGACCGAGTGCCCCCTGTTTGTTGATGTACCACATTGTTGTGGTGTTGTCTGTTCTGACTTGTATCACCTTGTCGTGGACAGATGCAGAAAAGCTTGAAGAGCTAAAAAGACAGCTCTGAGTTCCAGCAAATTGATGTGGAGCAGAGATTCCTGGGGGACCAAACTCCTGAGTGGAAAGGTCGCCCATGTGGGCTCCCAACCCAGAAGGAAGCATCGGGTAGTGAGAGTCAAGTCGTGGAGAAGGGAAATGAAGGGACCCTGCTCTTAAATTGCTCTGATCCTGCCACCACTGGAGAGCTAGGATCAAGGTTTGAGTCACTGGGACCAACTTGGAAAGGGTCTCTTCTCTGAGACAAAAGGTTCTCAAGTGAAACTGAATGTCTCTCATCTGAAATCTGGCCCCTGCACAACAGCTGTGGATGCAGCCATGTGCACCAGGAGCTGCAGAAAGTGTCTTGCTGGTCAGAGACCTGCAGAGTGAAGGAAGAGGCCAGAGCCACTAAATTCCTTACCCTTTCTGGGGAAGAAAGGCCTTGGCTAGCTTTGTGTCCAATCTCCCCCTATAAAGGTGAGTACCTGGACTGGTTCCAGAACCGACTTTGGTAGGTTTAGCAGAAACCCAGGGAGGTGAGAAGCTGCTGGTAACCTGCAGGTGAGATTTTACCTGTTCTGGGGACTGGCCTACAATGAGCCAGTCGTCTAGATAGGGAAAACAGCAATCCTCTGCCTCCTTAAGTGGGCCACTGCCACTGCTAGACACTTTGTGAATACCCTTGGAGCAGAGGTAAGGCCGAAGGGCATTGCTCTGAACTGATAATGACCTGAGGGCAGTTCGAATCTGAGGTACTTTCGATGGGATCTTCTGATTAGGACATGGAAATAGGCATCCTTGAGGTCCAGGGAGGCTAGCCAGTCCCCTGGCCTTAGGGAAGGTAAAATCATTGCCAGAGTTACCATTTTGAACTTTGGTTTCAAAAGATGCTTGTTCAGATATCTGAGATCTAAAATGGGCCGCCATTCTCCTGTCTTTTTTGGGGTAAGGAAGTATCTGGAATACAGACCCCTGCCCTGATGCAGGGGAGGAACCCTTTCTACTTCTCTGAGAGCTAACAGGGATGAGACCTCTGTTTCCAGAGCGAGGGTCTCTGAAGCACTTGCAGGTAGAAAAGTCTGCTTCTCAACTTGGGAAACTTTTTGAAGCTGAGAACCAGACCCTGGCTTACTACTTCCAGAACCCACTTGTCTGAGGTTAAAGAAGCCCAATTCTGACTGAAGTAAGCCAGCCTGCCCCCCCACTGGTACAGGAGAATCGGCCCTGGGCACCCCATCAGGGTGCCTGTTTCGCAGGAGCTTTAGGCTGGGGTGGAGCAGGTCTGCCCACCCCTCGCCTGCCCCTGCCTCTGAAGAAGCCCCTGAGCATAGGCAGAGGAGGCCTGAGTCTGGTAGAAAGGCCTGTGAAAAGGCCTACCCCTACCCCTGGGGCATGCCTTTGAGGAGTGGCTTGCCGCCTTAGCCTGGGCACTCTTGTAAGTAGTCCTATATTCATCCATCTTCTTCATGTAATTCTCTGTCTGCTCTCCAAACAGAGAATTTCCCACCACAGGAAAATCCATAGCCTTAGTCTGGGTATCCTGTGACAAACTAGTACACCTGAGCCAGGCCAACCTATGAAAAGCTACAGATGTGGCCATGACCCTAGAGGAAACATCATTAACATCCACAGCAGCATGAAACTGAACCTTAGAGGCTTCAATGCCATTAGCAGCCACCTGTTCTAGTTCACTAGCCAGCTGGCCATGGCCTGCTTGGCCAATTGCATAACAGTATCCCATCTAGATTTCTGATACCCAGCTACATAAGCCATATAATTTGCTTGCCTGAGTCCCAGAGAGGCTGCCATATACTGTTTTTTGCCATGGCATCAATCTTCCTGGAATCCTTGTCAGGAGGATGTGAAGCCAAGGGAATATTAGCTTTATCACAGGCAGCAGTCTGAACTACCCCAACATGACTGCATTGCTGAGAAAGGAATTCTGTATCAGGGCCTGACAATGTATACCTTCTGTCCATCTTTTTATCTACAGGAGGCACAGAATTAGGAGCTTTTAAAATTTTAATTGTTTGTTTCCTAAAAGACTTATGTAAAGGAATAGACAATCCCCTAGACTCTGAATATCCATCATTTCTACAAAATCAGGCTCCTCTTGCTCATCCACAGCCTCTTCTAAAGGAAGCTGGAGGGTTTCAGCAACTTTTTTATAAAACATAAAATGAGATGGGGACTCAGACAGCATAGGGGGAGATTCTAAAGGTCTGTCTGGGGAGATGCCCGGTTCAATGGGCACACCCAGACCTTCCCAGCCACATTTATACTGTTCATAATCCTCCTCCCCCTCCTCTGGTTCATAAAATTCCTCAATATCATAATCCTGAACCACTGGGACCGAACGTACCGACCTTTTACCAGATAGTGGTGGTTCGGACGGACCCTGAGACAGTGACTGGACAATTTGTATGGCTTTTGCTATCTCTGCAGCAGTTGGAGATGGAATTTTGGACTCCAGACCTGCTGATTTTCTTGTTTTCTTTACTGGAATTGGTTCCTCAGAACCAGCTTTTCTTTGCCCCAGGAAGTCTGGCCCTGGTCAGAGGGCACTCTCCTCTGGTTCTGCTGGCACCAACCGGGCTGGCCATCTGGGTCAGCGGACTTTGCTTCTCTGCCCCTGAGCCTGCCCAATCTTTTTCCAGGGTGGCTGCAGGAAAATTTTTACATATCTGGCAGTCTGACTGAGGTGGTCAAACCCCAGACAATAAACACATGTGTGTGTGGTCAGCCTTGGCAAAGACTTCCCACAAACATCACAGTGTTAAAACCAGTGGGCCCGTTTTTCTTTTGGGTTTCTCAGACATAATGCCAGCCTAACCAAAACTGCCCTTTTAACGGCAGTGCCAGGCAAGACACTATTGGTTCCTAACTGTCACGGGTATTGGAAAAAAACGTAATAAATCCGTTTTTTTTAGAACCGATAAGAACCAGGAACCGCACTCTAAAATAGTAACTTTTAGTTTTAAATGAGTTTTAAACCCACTGATCGGTTCAAAACCGAACCGATAACTTACAAGTTCCACACAGACAAAATCTTCATTTACTTACAGTTACCACAGATAGAGCTTGAACCGAACGGTTTTGCGGTTAAAATAAAACTATTCTCGGTTAAATCCAACCGAGAAAACACTTTTTAAACCGAGAAATGAACCGAGCAGAAGGAGAAATCTCCAGAGCGACTGTTCACTGAGACGGAGTAAAGAATCTGACAGTTCAAGTTTGAAATGACACAGATAGAGCTGCTCTCGTGCCAAAATTCTATTTTGGAATGGTTTTAACCATTTCACTTCGGGGCAATTCCAGAGCTGGATCAAACTGCTAATGTCTATAATATAGAAAGACTTCATGTTGTTTGAACAAAGTGTTCCTGAAATTTTGCCAGATTGGGAGGGAGCAAGACAGGGCGGTAATTTCCTGGAGATGAAAGGTTGCCTCCTTTAAGCAGAGGGAGAACCGTGGCATGTTTCCAGGCAGTGGGGATAGACTCAGTGTGGAAAGATAGATTAAGGAGATCATTGAGTAGGAGGGAAGTAGCAGTTGCAGACAGGTCAAGCAGTTTAGGGCCAAGGCCATCAGGGGAGTATCCCTTTGATGGGTTTAGAGATACTAGAGCCTTTAAGGTGTCATTTGGCAAGATGGGTGAAAAGGCAAAGGTCTCTGCTGACTGGTGATGTAGGAGGCCAGGGGGGATACAGGGTGGGGTGGGAGGGAGGTTAAGAGGGAGGAGGCACAGGGGATAAAATAGGAATTAAATTCTGCAGCAACTGTGGGGTGGTCGGCATTGAGTTGGCTGTTTATATTGAGCAACGGGGTCTGGAGTATGGATTGTGGAGAGACGAGAGCGTGAACGACTTTCCAAAATTGTGATGGGTTATTAACGTTGGTATTAAAGGTGGACTGGAAATATTTTGCCTTAGCAAGGCAGATGGCTTTGGTGCAGGCATTGTGTAAGGTACAGTAGATGGTGAAGTCTTGGAGGAGTCTGGAGGACTTATGGGTTTACAAAGCATTGTCCTGCATTTGTTGCCAGGCCAGGAGTTTGGGGGTAACCCAGTATAGGTGGCTACAACTTGCTTTAGAGAAGCATACTTGTTCCAGATATTAGTAAAGTTTGTGTTGAAATACGCAAGGGCATGATCTATAGAATCTGATGAGGATTTGGGGTCCAGTCTACTTGAGTGAGGTCATGATGAAGAGGGGCGAGGTTGAGTTTTTTTATAGGAGTGGATTGTCATAAGCTTGTGGAGGCCTTTGGTCTATGAATTTTTCTGACTAAGTAGATCATATGATGGTTGCTTAGAGTGTCTGGCAGAAGGCCTGACTGGATGACTCTGTGGGGATGGGACGTGATGGCCCAGTCGATAGGAGTATGGTTAAGGGTTTTGTGGTTTAGACAAGTAGGTTCCTTGATTAATTGGGACAGGTTAAGGGCAGTTACAGAATGTCAATGTGGGTTTTGTTAAGGGTGAGCGATAGCTAATTTAGGTTTAGATCACCTAGAAGAGAAAGCTTACCTGAAGAGGTAAGAGACCCTATGGAGGTGATTAGGTCAGTGGCAACAGAGTGGTGAAGGTCAGGATGACAATAAGTACCAGCAATAAATACGGGTACGGAAAAAGGGAAAGAAAGTTTTATGACATGAGCTTCATAAGCATTTGGGTCAGTGGATCAGTGGTATAAAAAACAGTAGTGGTATGAAGAGAGGAGTAGAAGTAGATAGCCACACCCCTTCCCCTACCTGTGTGGCCCAGAATATTCATAACCAGAGGATGTGAGGTTTACAATGTGCGCAATGAGGTCTGAGGCTATGGAGGAGGAGAAGCCAAGACAGCAGTATATCCCAGCTATATAAATGGGGACTGAGAAAGGCAGAGACAGTCTTAGGACGAGAGCCTCATAGGCTGCTGGGACGGATGTAAATAGGATGGTGGTAGCTTGGATAGAGGAGGAGGTGTAGATTGCCACACCGCCTCCCGCACTGGCACGGTCTTGATGGGAAATGGTGTAGCCTAGGATAGCGATAGGATTTTGTGTTTTACTATTTAGCCATGTTTCAGAGAGGATGAGGATGTCAGGGGCTAGCAATACAGTGGGGGGGGGGGCTGCAGCAGGTCTAGTTTAGGTAGGAGGCTCCATATGTTTAGATGGAGGAGTTTTAGACCATGGAGGAGAATAGATGAGTTTGAGGGGGAGGATTTAGAGTAAGTGTGTTCACTGTGGGCTAGCACTGGTGTGTGAGAGGGAGGAGGGCCAGGATTAGGTTTTATGTCACCAGTGGATATGAGTAGGAGAAAAATAATGATGAAATGAAGTTTTGTACTCTTATGCCAACACTGAGATGTGGAAGATTTAGTAAGAGGAGGGGGGGGGGGTAACAGGAGAATGAGAACTGGATTTTTAACAGGCATAGTAAAGCATATGAGTTAGGCAGGGAGGTGAAAGATGCACAAGGTAGGATGGGGAAGTGGGATCATGAAAGGTAGAAGGGGGAAGGGGACCCGGCATGGGAGACCATGGTAGTTTGTGGTCGGGGAGAGAAGTAAAAGGGGGGATCGTTCTGAAAATAGGGGAGGGACGAGATGGAGAGAATAGGGAGAAAAATGAGGAGTAGGCAAGGAGAGGCACTTTTTGTAGAAGGCATAGTGAGGAAATTTAGGTAGCTGATAGTAAACTTGGATGAAGTTGGAGAGGGGGGGATTGAGGTAGAGAGGTGAATAGAAAGAGAAGATAGGACTTAGTTTAGGTTGTTTGAAATCCTACAGTAAGTTGGTTGATATGGTTATGTCCTGTAATGAAAACCCTATAGTAACACAGTCTTCAAGGCTTTCATTTCTCTCCTGCCAACATGCAAATAAAAAACTAACTGACATTTACATAATCTGACTACTTCTTTCTAACACACTTTCCACATTTTTGTGCAACCTTTAAATAAATACCTTCCTTTAAAAAACTAACAGTTTCATTAATCCTACTAAATCCAGGCACTAACCCACTAACATTATTCTTAGATTATCAAGATGTTAAATTTTAAATAGAAGGTTACAGAAAAAGTGAATAATTTTAGAAGTTAAATATTTGTACTTTTGAGTTAAATAAAAAGTTTATGCAATGTCTTACCCTGTCATCGAAGTCTCCAAAATGCAGCAATCTATCAAGGATATGCCCAAAAATAACAAACAAAAGTAATAAAAGCAAACATTGAACAGAAAAAAAATACAATTAAAAAGGAAAAAAACAAGATCTACAGGAAGTATTACATCCAGTGACAGCTGCAGTAATCCAGGAGCGTAATCCAAAGAAATGACGACAAAGGCCCAAAAATAAAAAAAGACTTAAAATAAAAAAATACGTATATTCCAAATATGGTCGACTCTTTCTGTTGTAATCCACAAAGGTGCTGAAGACTCTCTAGTTCCTGATAGCGCCATCTTGCCAAAGAAGAACATTCCAACTTGGCAACGCTTCAAGAAGAAGACCACTGACCAACTCCACTCTGACCACTGATTCCATCGCTGTCCTCCAGCTGAAGAAATCCATGGCCTGGATCCCAAGTCAACAACTTCTGGTACAATCTCCTCCTTGCTGTCAATCACCTCCTGTTCTGCCACCACTCCCTCCAGTTACCGTCTCCAGTCCTCCATCAATCTGTCTTCTTCACTGACCCTTGATTAATCCATTTTCCGACTTCCAGCACTGTCTCTTATTTATTTATTTATTTATTTATTTAAGAGATTAACCGGGCAGGCATGCTGAGCGGGGAACCACTTGTTTCCAGATGCAACCTGGGGGAGCCACATAGGTGGGTAATACAATACAGGTTTACAAGATAATAACATAGGTACAGATAATAATTACAGACAATGGTTTACATTGAGGAGCTCACAACAACAAGAGAAGGCACTCAATAGGAACAACAGAAAAGCTAGACACAAGTCTTGGGTAGCCCTTTATGAACTTAGGGTGTAGCAGAGGACACAGTGGGGCATTACATGTACCACTTGTCAGAGGAGCATGAGGCTTAGAAATACATGACTGGCTGGAAGCAGGTGCATGTGTCAGAGAAGTGTGCATGTAGGAGTGGGTTTAGGAGTCTTGGGTTTGTGGTAAGCCCGATGTCTGCAGGTAGATCATTCCATAGTTTGGGCAGGTGATATTTGAATGCTGATTGGCCCTTGGAGGTATGCATGAATGGTACTTGGAGAAGCCTGGAGTTAGTGCTTCTGAGTGAGTTGGCTGGGGAAGGCAGGACTGACAAGGCGGAGATGAGATGGGGGGGGGACTAGGACCAGAATTTTGCTATGAGTCTGGAGCAGTGGATCAGCCTGTGGGACGTGAGTGAGTGTAGTGCTAGGGAGCTGTATAAGTCACAGTGATGGGTCATTGGGGGGCAGCCCAGGATGAATCGACATAAGGAGTGAAAAAGTGTGTCTAGGCTGGCCAGGTTGGATGAGGGTGCAGAGCCATAGACCACACCATCATAGTTAAGTATTGGGAGAATCATTTTTTGCACAATTTCCCTTCGGACTGGGAAGGGCATGAACCCTTTGTTACGGTATAGTGCACCCAGTTTCAGGTGTCATTTTTTGCGTAATGATTCGATGTGTGTGGAGAAATCTAGGTGTTGGTCAAGCCAGACACCCAGGTATCTGAATGAGGTACAAGACTCCAGGGGTGAACCGTCTAGGGTATGGAAGGTGGGGCAAGCAGTGAGGTGGGAAAGCCGAGGTTGCGTACCGAAAGTTAGGGAGACTTTTTTTTAACATTAAGGAATAGCTGGTTGGACCTGAACCATTGCTGAATGGCATTGAAGTCCTGCTGTAACGCATTGGTCACAGCTCCATTGGAGGGACCGGAGGCGAACAGTACTGAGTAGTCTGTGTACATTTGTATGGCTGAGTGGTACAGGCCAGCGGGAGGTCATTTAGAAATATAGAAAAAAGTAATGGGCCCAGGATTGAGCCTTGGGGGACCCCCATGGAGACTGGGGGGATGTTTAGGAGCCAGTTTTCACCGATTGGTACCTGCCTGACAGGTAGGCCTGAAACCAGCTAGTGGCAAGGCTGGAGAGGCCAGCGCCATTAAGTTTGGCTAGTAAAGTGGGGTGAGAGATGGTATCGAAAGCCTTGGCCAGATCTATGAAAATCACTGAAGTGACATGCCCATTGTCCATTCCGGAGATGATGTCATTGGTGAGTCTTAAGAGGGCGGTGATGGTGGAGTGGGACTTGCAAAAACCCGATTGGTAGGGGGTGAAGAAGGCGGTAGAGTCAAGAAAGTGGGAGAGTTGGGCAAGGGCAAGGTGTTCCTGAAGTTTGGCCAGTATTGTGAGTAAGGAGATGGGGCGGTAATTTCCTGGTGCAGAGGGGTCACCACCTTTTGGGAGGGGGATGCCAACCACCTGCTTCCATGCAGCTGGGATTTTAGCCAGGGAGAAGGAGAAGCTGAGGAGGAGGACGGTTAAAGGGGCGGCTATGGCAGGGGTGAATTAGTGTAGTAATTTTGCCTAGGCCTGAGGCGTATTTACCTTTGTTGGGGTCTAGAGCACACAGGGCTTGAAGGACTTCAGCTGGGGTTACTGGTCGGAAGGAGAAAGAGGGGACACAGGTGGAGTACAGGGATTTTGGTGTTGAGCTTGGTGTGGGTAGGGAGTGCGGGAGGGTTGGTAGAAGAGACCCTGCGCTGCTGGTGAAGAAGGTATTGAAAGCAGAGGCAACTTCTCCAGGGTCAGTTACGGTCTTGCCTCGGATGGAAAGGGTAGGGGTTGTAGGTTGGACTGTTGGGGAGAGGAGGGATTTGATAGTCTTCCAGAAGTTCGTAGGGTGGTTTAGGTTGGAGTATAGGGCAGACGAGAAGTAGTTTTTTTGGGTCTGTTTTATAGATTTGGTGCAGGTGTTGCGGAGGGTGCGGTATCTCAGTAGAGATTCTTGGGAGGTAGATAGCTTGTAATTTTTCCAGGCCAGGTCCCTTGAGTGGCATCTGCTAATGATGTCAGCTGAGACCCAGGGAAGATGGGAGCCTTTTACCCATGAGCTTCTTAGCAGGGCATGGAGGTCCCATACAGAAAGAAACCTATTCTTAAATGTGTCGAAAGCATAGTCGATGGAGGGTGCCTTCTGAATGAAGGACCAATCAACATGGGCCAGGTCATTTAGGAGGGAAGGTAGGCATAGGGATTTATAGGATCTCGTGAGGAGCATCCTAGAAGGGGGTTTAGCGGGTGTGTGCACTTTTCTTACCATGTGGTGATCACTTAGGGAGTTGGGGAGGAGACTGGCTTTAATAATCCTGTGTGGGTGGGATGTGAGGGCCCAGTCAAGGAATGAGTGGTTAAATGTTTTGTGGTTCAGCCGGGTGGGGTGGTCAATTAGTTGGGAGAGGTTAAGAGTGTTTATTTTGGTCCTTAGTTTAGAGCAGTCAGTGGCTACCCAATTGAAGTTGAAATCACCAAGGATATGTAGCTCACCGGCAGTGGCAGCAGTCTTTAGGTGGCCAGGTGGTCTATGACACCTGGCAAGGTGGTAGTAGGAATGCAGTAAGATCCCGTGACATACACTGGGGAGGAGTACGGGAGCGTGTGCTTGAGCATAAGGATTCTATTAGTGGGGTGGTGGTAGGGATTTGGACCAGGGTGAACTGGAGCCTGGAGGAGATACACATGGCAATACCTCCACCTTTTTTCTTGTCTGCACGGTCCTGCCTGATCACTGAGTAGCCAGGAATGGCTATAGCAGAATCTGCATGGCGTGACTTTAGCTGTGTCTCAGATATAATGAGGATGTTTGGATGAAGAGATAGGCCAGTGAGTTGTAGCTCGGGAATTTTATTCAGAATGCTACAGATGTTGAGGTGCAATAGACGGAGGCCCTTGGGGAGAGTTAGTGGAGGGAAGGGATTGGGGGTGGTAGGATTTGGGTTGATTTCAACACCCCCTGCCAAGAGTAGAAGCAGTGTGAGACAGTGCAAGGTTTTGAGCCATCCGGGTCTGGGCCTATGGCAGGAGAGGGTTACTTGGGGAGGCGAGGTGGCTGGCAGGGGAGGGTTACTTGGGGAGGTGAGGTGGCTGGCAGGGGAGGGTTACTTGGGGAGGTGAGGTGGCTGGCAGGGAGGTTGCAGGGAGGTGAGGTGGCTGGCAGGAGGTTACTTGGGAGGTGAGGTGGCTGGCAGGGGAGGTTACTTGGGGTGAGGTGGCTGGCAGGAGGTTTTGGGGAGGTGAGGTGGCTGGCAGGGAGGGTTACTTGGGAGTGAGGTGGCTGGCAGGGAGGGTTACTTGGGGAGGTGAGGTGGCTGGCAGGAGAGGTTACTGGGAGGGAGGTGGCTGGCAGGAGGGTTACTTGGGGAGGTGGCTGGCAGGGAGGGTTACTTGGGGAGGTGAGGTGGCTGGCAGGAGGGTTACTTGGGGAGGTGAGGTGGCTGAGGGAGGGTTACTTGGGAGGTGAGGTGGCTGGCAGGGGAGGTTACTTGGGGAGGTGAGGTGGCTGGCAGGGAGGTTACATGGGAGGTGAGGTGGCTGGCAGGAGGTTACTTGGGAGGTGAGGTGGCTGGCAGGGGAGGTTACTTGGGTGAGGTGGCTGGCAGGAGGTTGGGGAGGTGAGGTGGCTGGCAGGAGAGGGTTACTTGGGAGGTGAGGTGGCTGGCAGGAGGGTTACTTGGGGAGGCGAGGTGGCTGGCAGGAGGGTTACTTGGGAGGAGGTGGCTGGCAGGGAGGTTACTTGGGAGGTGAGGTGGCTGGCAGGGAGGTTACTTGGGGAGGTGAGGTGGCTGGCAGGGAGGGTTACTTGGGGAGGTGAGGTGGCTGGCAGGGAGGGTTACTTGGGAGGTGAGGTGGCAGGCAGGGGAGGGTTACTTGGGGAGGTGAGGTGGCAGCAGTTCCCAGGTTACGTAGGACAGGTAGCCCTGAGAAGAAGGAGAGGAGGAGGATGGCAGCACTGAGTGCCCAGTTATGGGTGGAGAAATGTGACTGTTGGTGTGGGAGGGTGGTCGATGGGGACGGGGAGTGGGGGAGGGTGTAATAGAGGTGGTGGTCTGGATGACGCAGTGGATCGATAGGTGGGGGAAGAGAAACAAGGGGAATCAACAAGGAGAACAGCGGGAGAAGAAATAGGAGCATTTTGCCTAGTTCCTGCAGCAGCACGAGCTGGTGCTGGGTGTAGTGGCCGCTAGTGGTGACAGCATATAATCTGCTTATGGGAGAATGGACTGATTGGTTCTGTATGTCACGTGAGAACACGTATAAAGCCGACAGCTGACCAAGGGTGGTGGTGGTGGGGAGCCGGGGCACAGCACCTGCGGGGTCAAAACCACATGCCGATTTCTGCAGCCTGGCGCTGCGCGATTCATACTTTGCTGCTCCGGGGGGGGGGATCTTGGCTAGTGCTCTGGTGGGGAGGGCAATCAGCTTCAATGTCCTCACGACCCTCGTGAACCTCTTGGGGAGGGCTGGCAACTCCAGACCCTCTTGACCCTGGCTTGCTGTGAGAGAGGAGAGAGAGGATTAAACTTATATGCTGCCGGGGAGGCGGAGCTTGCACAGCAGGTAGGTCACTGTTAGCACAATAGCCCTGTCCAAAATGGATAAATCTTTACAACTGTAGGAAGGCCTAACCTTAAGGTAGTACAGATTTTGGCTGAACAACTGGGAAGGTGCATAGCTTAGATCCTTAACAAAAACCTTAAGGGTTGCTGAACAATTTGGGAGGTGCCTAGCTTAGAATCCTTTAGAAAAATCAGCTTCTTAGAATCCTTCACAAAAATCAGCTTAAGTCCCTACTGAACTATGCGTCTGGTGAAGCTTGGCTTCCCTTGCTACAGCGAGGTGACTGGGTAAAAGATAATTCAGTAATTAAGTTACCCCCTTAAGGGGGCCAACATCTTTCTCCTAGAACTCTATACCATGCCATACCTACTAAGTCTTTGCACGCTGCCGGCAAGAACCACTTCGAAAGATGCCTCCCGACCAACTGAAAAAACAACAATGCCACATAAATCAGCCATGACCCTCATGCACGTAACCACATCCCTTAATGAATCACGGACATTTTCCTATACCCTCTCATCCAATCACCAAACACTTACATCATACATTTACATTAGTCAGTCACATTCTACAACCAAATTCCCATCCACAACTGCCTTATACAGGCAATAGTAAAAGACAACACAACAAAAAGTCAGAGAAAGAAAATTAAACATTTTTAAAAACGACAAAACTTTTTAAAAACACAATTTGCTTGACAGATGGACCCTACTGCATAACTCAGATATGGGATGGGGATGGTGTCAGATAAATTATTTATTTTAACTCATTCATAGTGAACTCAGCTAAACCACTTGTGGCTTTGCGATGCTCTGCCACTCATGAGGTTACCCAAGTTCACTATGAATTCATAAAAATAAATTGTTTATCTGACAGACCCCTTCTCCTATCAGATAGACAGATAGATAGATAGATAGATAGATAGATAGATAGATAGATGGAAAGAAAGAAAGAAAGACAGACAGACATAGGTAGATAGATAGATAGATAGATAGATAGATAGATAGATAGATAGATAGATAGACAGACCTACCAATCTGTTTAAAATCACAAATTATAGGAAACAAAACAATTATTACAAAAAAGGGAAAAGTATTTTCAAGTATCAGAAATATTACTAATGTTAAAAAAAAACAGGATATCCTTAACTGTTCAAATAGTCTGATTTTCTAGTGACAAATTATTAATAAAATTATTATCATCTTGGAGTCACTGCAGCATATATTGTATCAGTCGAGTCCACAGACTAGTCCTTAATCTCATTATAGTTCCTGGGATCAATAATAGGTTCAGTACTTTATTTTGGTGACATTTGGCATCAAACTGCACTTGGTACTGTGAATTATTCACTGGGCTGAGGATTTTCTATTGTAAGTCCTAGTGCAGGTTAGTGGGTTGTGTATTTGACCCAGACATTGACTCAGGTGGTAGAAACCGGTTTTCACTGATTGCCTTCAGAGCTCAGACCACCAGGTTGTATAAAGCTGTGTCAGGGCACGCTTACATCATAGGTATTGGACTCAACTGCTTTATTTTTCTGTGATTGAAATTGTTTTGTGCTGGGTATATTTTCTGGTAGATTAATGTGCAGGTTATCTTGCTGAAAGGAAGGAAAGCACTCACTGGGGTGCTGGGTCAGAGCTGTAGCTGATTGTTTCTGGAGGGCACGGGCTTGGGCCCCCACCCTGCCCCTCACTCTGCCCACACCAAGGATGTCATTTCCTTTATACTAGGGGTTCTGATATCACTTCCCCAAAAGGGCAAAGGACATACACCTGTCATATCCTAAGCAGCCCAGCACACTGCATAGGGGTAAATGCACACACACACACTAACAAAACAGACAAAAAACCCCAAGAAAAACAATTTAAATAGGAAGGGTGAGAGACATGTGGGTAGAGATGCAGCAAAGTTTTACTTCTTTAGTGAAGTATAGGCAAAGTAGCCCACGTAGCATCCATTTGGGGCTACTTGACGTCTCCATTGAAATGAACTACTTCGAGCTGGCCCGCTGGTGCAGAAACATGGTGGCTATCTGAGGCGCCGACTACCCAGGTTTGGGAATGGATCTGGGTGTCGGAGGGCCGGCTGAGGGAGCAGGATTGAGCATCCGTAGGACTGCTCTCCTGCTCTGGGGGGAGGGGCTTGAGTGCTCTGTGCAATGTGGACCCCCATCGGAGGCTGGAGGTATCACAAGAGCTCGGGCACCTGCTGAAAGGGGGAGGGACAGACGCTGGCTGTCATTGCACGTCCCCGCCCCCGAGGAAAAACAACAGAAAAAAAATCTCTCGGCTCCCCGCTAATGAGCCGGCTCTAGTACGCTGACTTCTCTGGCCACCTAACTCCGCCACGGCGGCCTCTTTCGGGAGAGGTTAGTCCCGAGCATGTGGGAGTTGGTGGCTGGTGCAGGGCAAACCCCATGAGCGGGGTTACGGAAAGCCGGGGCCAAAAAAGAAAAAAAAAAAAGAAATGAGCTACTTCGTGTTGCTGACTTCATGTTCACTACACCTCATTTTCAGAAAAGGCGAAGTGTGTGAGAATTGAAACAGCCCACAGATCACATAACTCACAGTCTCATAGTCTGCAGGTCACATGTTGTAGGTAGGAAGTTAATCAAGCAAGGAAGTGAATTTGTTTCACTTTAGCCTTGCCTAGTCTTGGAGAAGGAGCTGTTTTGTGTGGTAGAAAGAGAGAGATTTAGAATTTTCAATCAAATTTGCAGATTTTTTTGTAGTTTAGTTGCCTATTTCTTGTTTGGAGTTGTGCCCCTTTTGATTTTGAGTTCATATTCCACCCCTGATTCCTTAGTTTACCTCTTTGTATTTTTGTTTCAGTAGTTGTTAATAGTTTAATAATTACTGGTTAACGCTTTTTCCCATAGGGAAATCCGGTTATAATTTGCCATTATAACCAGCTGGCTATAATGGCAAACATGCGCCGGGTTTGCCTCGGACTGCGCATGCGTTTTTCTCCACTCTTCCTCCACTCTGTGCAGTTTCCCAATGCCATTCCTTTTTGCCACAGACTTCACTGCCCGGTGCCTTTCTCAGTCGGCGGTAAGTTACTTACCCCCCAAAAAAGGCACTATTTTTCCTCTTTAAACAGAAAAAACAGAAAAAGGAAAACAAAAAGAAAACTTTCATTTTGGCCAGTTGCTTTAGGGAGTACCGTGGACCACGCTGACATCTAACAGCTGTCTCTCGGTTTCTTTTATATAATTGCTGCAGCAAAAAAATGCTCCCCAGCAATTGTATTAAATAAAGGCTGGGTAGGTGTGTAAAACTGGAATTCTATGCACACTCTAAGTGTGGGATGCCATAATAATCCCTCAAGCTTCACCCTCAGGGTTTATGTGGCATCCCACACCTCAGTGTGTGTGTGTGTGTGTGAAATTCTCGTTATAACCCCCTACCCAGCTATTATTCTCTATTTTATTTTTTTGTGTTTGTAAAATGGAGAGAGGTGGGTATGTTTCTTCTGGGGCATGTAGAGGACAGCTTATTGGGCCATGTATGTGTGGAGGCATCACGCGTATAAATCGCAGCACTGTGTTTAGTGCTGGTGCCTCCCTCCCTGAAAGAGAAGGCACTGGTGTCATGCAAGCACCCCCACTGGTGGCACCTACCACTGCCCCTCCACCACCTGCCATGGCCCTAGCGGATCAGCAGCAGCAGCAGCAGCAGGAAGTCACCCAGATGCCACCGCAGCAGTCTCAGCAGCAGCAGCAGCAGCAGCAGGTTGTCCCCCCAATTGTGCACGAGCAGCCCATAACCATAACACCTGGGCCCCCCACCTGTGCCCGGTCCACCCCGCAGCTCTGTTGTATGGGAATTCTTTAATTCACTGCCTGGTGACCCCAGTGTTGTAAATTACAAGATCTGCAGTGTGCTTGTGCATCATGGGCCCAGGGGTACTCATCTGAGGACAAGTGGGAGCACATGTACCCACAAACCACCACCATGCAGAGTGGGAAACTAAGGCTGCAGAACGTGCAAGGAATGCACCTGCTGTGCAACAGGTGGCAGCATGGCCTTCTCCTGCATGGGGTGTGAAGCATGCAAGGGCCAGGGAGCAAGTGGCTGCTCCAGAACCTGCACGTGACTCTGGAAACCCTGCAAAAACACCTGCCACACAGGCTAATTTGGGTGTTATGTGGAATAAGGTAGACCACCTTAACAACAGGGTGGAGAACCTTGAGCAGCAGTTGGAGCATATGGAGGGTCACCAACTGCAAATCATGTCCATGCTGTAGCTGCTACTGTCTCACCATAATTTGGAACCTTAGAGTTTTTGTTTTGTGTATAATTTTCATTTTGTGTCCTTTTTTTCTCAGTCATAAGCCTTCTTCCCTCTCAAAAATTTTAGAAACACCCCCTAAAAACAGTTTAAAGAAAATAACCTAAAAAATGCTGTCCTTCCCATCTTTATATTCCTAGTTAATAATCTCTGTTTACAAACAGGAAATTAATTTTTTTTTGCAGTAATGTTTTCTTCATGTCGTTTTATTTTTGTTAAAGCAGCAGTGCAATATTCTGTTAAAGAGCTGGTGTGCACTTTCAGGTACCCAGTCCCCTGCAAACATACATGATAGATGACTTTGTCCAGTGCTGATGGTATTAATAATATAGCATGCGGTCCCGTCTATTGAAGTATGAACCATCAGTATGGCTCTCAGGCCCCTAATCACAGCTTAATAATCCACAGCAATTGCAGTGGAATACATTTCCCAAAAGTTTATTTTACCAGCATGCAGATAGAGGCACCCCTCCCCACATAGCAATCTAAATGTTGTTGCACGGTACCCACGCTGTGTCGAGGCTGAGGTGGTAACTAATGTGATGTGGAATTTATCCTACTGCAATGACTGTGGATGATTAAGCTGTGGACAGTGACTGAGAGCCATACTGACTGGTCTTCCTCTTCCAGTCAAACAGTTCTAGCACCCTGAATGTGTACCCACAGAAACACAGAGGCATTTCCTGAACCTGCTGACATGCCACCATGCAGGCAGGCACCCCCGTGTTAATTTTGTGACGTTAGAAAATGAATGGTGAGTGTACACTCCATTGACCTGTATGGGCATGATCTTTCTTTAGCTGTTAGTGCCATTTATAGTTGCAGTTTAGAAAACTGAAAGCAACTGCTGTAGTAAGAGTTACTGTTACTCCACTCCTATGGTTGCTTTGATTTCTGTAAATTTCAGCACTAAGTTTTTTTAACCTGGTATAGCACACTAAGCTGAAAGCTTTTTTACAGGAGCGACCTGGGAGCACAAGTGACTTGCTCAGGGTCACACAGTATGCAAGTGGAAGCTGTGGGATTCAAACCCAGGTTTGGTCTACTGGATGTCACCAGATTTGCAGCTCAGAGCCTTAGACCACTGCGCTATACTGCCCCCAAGTAGTACAAGACGCTGTAGAAAAATTGAGCCCATACATGTCAGTGGCATGCATACTTTCATTTCATTTACTGACGTCCCCAAATTAACATGGGGGTGCCTGCCAGGGGGTTGTGTCAGCTGGTTTTGGACACTGCTGTGTTTTTCTGTTGGTACACATTTGGGGTGCTCTAACTTTAATTTAACTTAACTTGGTTTAACTTGGTGTTTTTAGACAAAGTAGGCTAAATGCCCATTAAATTGTCTCCCACACATAGTGGGTTTATTTCCCCAATCCTTTCCCCAATAAGTAGTTGTCTAACCTTTTTTTAAACATATCTAAAGTGGGTGCCTGAATAATACTATCTAGTAAATTGTTTCACTTTTTGTAGTACGTACATTGTAAAAATGTAAACGCTTAGCCATAAATACTCTTGGTATTTCAATTTGTTTATTATGTGACCTGGGATTTATCATTCTATGTAGGTAATTTATTTCACATTGTTTCATTAGTGAAGAGTCATTTATAATTTTGTACATAAGTATTAGATATCCCCTTGTTCTTCTAATTTCTAATGAAAATAAATAAAGTTTGTCCATTCTTGAATTGTAATCCAAATTCTTTAAACCCTGACATGATTCAGTCAATTTCCTCTGTATTCTTTCTATTAACTTGATGTCTTTTTTAAGATAGGGGCACCAAAGTGGTGTTTCATAGTCTAAATGAGGTATAATATATGATTCATAAAGCTTCATAATACATTCTTAGTCCCTGGAGATAAAGGTTTTCTTTATTGAACGAATAAGCTGATTACAGTTCCAGGCAATCTTATGAGAGTGGGTGGATAAAGATAGATTCAAGTCAATCCATATGCCCAGATCTTTCTCACTTACACTGTATTTAAGTTACTTACCATTGAGGCAATACTGGTAACTGGGGTTATTTTTACCAAAGTATATTACAGAACATTTTGCTTTGTTGAATTTCACATTATTAATAACACCCTATTGTTCTATGGTCTGGAGATCTTTACAAAGTAGCTGGTGTTTTTTGAAATGAGGATACATCTCCACCTATTTTTGTGTCATCTGTAAACTTAGAGATGACACTACCAAGCCCCTTATCCGTAACTTTCTTACTGGACCGGACTGCATGGTACTATTAATACCCCTCAACACTGGAACACGTCAGCTATCATATATGTTTGAAGGGTGCTGGGTAATAATAACCACATGACAATGCACACCTGCTCTTGAACAATTTTGACCTATACAGTTTTATTCTATTTTCAATTGTCCCTTATTGATTGACTTGCTTGTATCATACTATTCCTTCCACAATTAATGTTCTTCTGCATTATAAAAAGGTCATTAATGAAAGTTCAAATGTGATGACTTGCCATTTGGCAAGAAGTGTCACCTGGCCATTCATTAATGCCCCACTCAAACAACAGTTGGCATGCTTGTTGTAAAACAGTTTTTATTTTTTGCGTTTTACAGTTAGCTGGACCGTTTCATAAGTGCGATATAACTCACTCCAGCCCATGGGTGTATCAGGGCATTAATGAACTTCCCAACTGGTGTAACTCACTCTGGCAAGCCTTCATGCTTTGTGTCACACCCAGGATATGCATGAATGCCCTGACACACCCATGTTCTGGCGTGGGTTCTTTGTACTGTGCTTACTTCCTTTTCTCTGTTATGAAATAACAGTAGTGCTCTTTTGAATCTTGTTCTGAACTACTGTGTTAATCAGTATACCCAGCTGTTTTTGAACACCTACTGCTCCCTAATGCAATGGCGGTGTACCATGTCCTGCTGGACTGCATGGTACTTTGTTTGAGTCCCAACATAAAGGATTTGAAATGATAAATGTACAAAAACCGGTGTGAATATTGATGAAAATCTGCTGCAAGCAAGATTAAAAGGCACACTGTTTATTAAGTCATATGTGAAAAAATGTAGTCCAGCAGTTGTAAATTTTGGAAATAAGGTTATCATATAGACAAGTCAGTATATAACAACTACCAATCAAAAACTGAATAGAAAAATACAGGTAAAAATTGTCAACCGATTATTGCACTGCTGCGGTAGTTGTCATACAATATAAGTTGTTGGGTACTGTTGACTGTGTTCTGTTTTCTTAGCACACCCACAACACCAATACCCTACCATGACCCAACACAATTACTGTACAACCCCCCGCCGAAAAAGATTACTGTGATATGTGAAAGTAGCATGTTTATACTGCTATCTTGCCACATCACTCAGCATGCAGTATTAGTGTCCCGACTCCCGATGAAGAATAATCACATGAGAAAATGTGCTGAAAAGTCACAATTATTTCAGGACACACTGATTAAAGTGTGCACCAACAGCCACAACTCTGCATAAGTGTGCCCACTAACATGATTGCTGTTAAACTGTCAAGAAAAGCCCAGACCCCAGATGAAGAAAACTCACACAAGAAAATGTGCTGAAAAGTCACAATTATTTCAGGATGCATCCTGGATTTCCTTAGCCCGAGCTCTGCTAGGAGGGTCTCATATTGGGATAAGGTGTTGGCCCCTCGGAATTTTGCTTGGGATAATATATGGGAAAGCATCAAGTATAATATTATACCCAAATATAAGAGTATGTAATTTTTCATTGCTTCTAATTTGTATTTTACTCCTGTGAAACTATGCGACAGAAACCTGAGACAGACAGACCTGTGTTTTAGCTGTGAGAGGGGAGCAGGAGATCTATTACATGTGATCTGGGGATGTAGCAAAATATCGCCTCTTTGGGGGGAAATTAAAAGGCGCACGGACCCAATGCTGGATTATTCCACATTTATAACACCAGAGATATGTGTTCTGGGTGACTTTTCCCAAATCTCGGGTGTTATACCTAAATATCACCTCTCCTTGACAGCGGCGGTAGTTAAAGCTTTTCTATTAAGACACTGGAAAGATGATCATGTATATCCTTATGATCAATGGGTAAAAGATTTAATGGGAATGTTGGATAAAATAAGGAGATATCTATATATGGGGGAGGGAGATTATATGTTAGAAGATGGGTGGTGTTAGATGCAATTTATTCCCTCCAGGTCACAAATGTTCAAACACAGGCCTGTCTGTTGGATGGGGAATAGTGGATGCAATTATCCTGGAATGTGAAATTGCTGTTTCTGATCCTATTTTTATTCTCATGGAGATGTTTATGATATATACTCAAGGGTAGCTTCTTGATGGTACGGGTCTGTTGGTTTAAGAGGGGGGATGGGGGACTCTCTCTCTCTCTTTCCAGGGGACACAGCCGGGTACCACCATTTGAGGGGAAGACCTCAGATAGGAAATGGGTTTTGAAGTTGATAATGGGGTAATTACTGTAAGGGGGAGTCAGAATACTGATGGGTAGAGTAAGTTTATGTACACACCTGCTGCGGCAGGGTATGGACAACATGACAGATTTGGACTGTCCTTGGGGTGGTTTATCTGCTGTGGGTGTATATAGGTGGGTTGTACATAGTTCGCACAGTCAGTTTGAGACTGTGTAACCTGGTTTCCCCAGGTATCTGTATGTTTGTCTGTCTATTGTTCCTTTGAAATCAAATAAAGATGGTTTAAAAAAAAAAATATTTCAGGATGCACTGATTAAAGCGTGCACCTACAGCCACAACTCTGGCACCTGCTGCTGCAGCATTTGACATGGTAGACCAGTGTGTGTTACTTGACCATCTGAGAGAACTTTGAGGGCTCACTGGCACTGTCATCTGCTGGTTTAAGTCCTATCTCAGGAACAGGATGCAACAGGTTGTGATGGGGAATTCCTCTGCCTCCCCTTTCCTCTGGTCATGTGGAGTACCTCAAGGCTCTGTCCTGTCACCAGTGTTGTTTGCCTTGTACATGCTGCCCCTGGGAGAGCTCATTAGGAAGTACAGTTTGGGTTTTCATTGCTATGCCAGTGATACCCAACTGTATCTTTCCTTTGTCCCCAGGACATCAAATGCGGTGGAAGTGCTAAATAGATGCCTTGCCAAGATAAGTGATTGGATGGCCTCCAGCTAGTTGCGACTGAACCACAATAAGATGGAGGTACTGGTGGTGGAGTCGAACAGAAGGTGTGATAGGATGGCCTCTGGCACAGCTACCAGGTTATTCCTGGGATCTATGCCATTGAAGGCCTCCTCTAGGGTGCATGATCAGGGTGTGATATTTGACAGTGCACTGACATTTGAAGCACAGGTGTCATCCATTGTCTGGACCAGCTTTTATCATCTTAGGAACATCGCCAGGATCAAGCCCCTAGTTCTGCCTCTGGAACTGCCCACCTTGGTACATGCCTTTGTAGCATCTAGGCTCTACTTCAGGGTCACATGAGGTATCCTCTGCAGGCTGTAGCTAGTGCAGAATGCAGCTGCCAGGTTGTTGACAGGGCAGCATAGATACTGCCACATCACCCCGGTGCTGCGTGAACTGCACTGGCTGCTGGTCAGGTGGAGGATCCTCTTTAAGGTGGGCTTGCTCACCTTTAAGGCCCTACATAGGCTGGGCCCTGGATACTTGTTTGACCTTCTAACACCCGCTGCCTCTATCAGCTCCCTATGTTCCTCCTCCAGGGGCCTCCTTGCAGCTCCTAGGTTGAGGCTAAAGACCGCCAGTGACAGAGCATTTAGTGTCACTGGCCCTGTCCTATGGAACTTTCTGCCTTCATTGGTAAGGGAGGCCCCTTCAGTGGAAGTATTTAAGACCCACCTCAAAACCCTCCTGTTTAGTCAAGCATTCCCAGACACTGTCTTTTAGTATGTATTTCTAGTATAGCAGTATTGAGGACTATTAGCATTATTAACTGTTCTTATTGTAACCCCCCTGCAAATAGGAGTTCCTTAAAATCCGCTGGTAACTTGCCTAAAGGCCACAGGTTGGATGGCGTTCGGCAACTAAGCCATTTTTCAGTGAGTGCTTTTAAAGTCACTAGTGCTGTCTCTTTAAGAGTTGTCAGCTCGCAGACCTAATTAGTTTGCATGGGGGGCTGAGTGTTCTCCTGCTCAAGTCCCGCTTGAGCCGCTTACCAGGGGCTTCATTCTTACCGTTGCGAAGCAGGCAAAGTGAGTACTCCCCAGAGATATAATTGTTTGCTAGCAATATGTTAGAGTGGTAATGAAAATGTACTTTGTCTAACCTGCCTTTCTTGCAGTTGGGACTCTGTGTGCTTTGCCCCTTCATTTTGGATCGGAACTGCAGGCTGGATCCAATAGGAAGGAAGGGGGCGCTTAAAATGGAGTACTGAGCAGCCAACCAGAATAAGGACTCTCTCAGGAGCCGACTGCCAATGAGGGATATGGCCAGTGATTCTGGGAAGTGGAGTTCTGGACTGTGGCGCCTTTTTGCACCAATGGGGGAAGTTGTGAGTGACTGGTATCTGAAGCCCTCCAATTGGGTCGGGTGGCGCCCGAGTGTGATTCCCTGCCCAACGGCCGAGAAGGCAGAGTCGTTGTGGCCTTGACTGAGGAAGGAGCTCCGGGCTTCTGCGCTGCCGAGTTTAGCACGGGAAGCACGTGTGGAGGCCGAAAGTCGGGCGGCTCGTTCGCAGTGGTGATTCAGACTGAATCCGCTGTGCATAAGGAACAGAGGAGGCTGTACAGTCAGCAACCAGGCTCACCATGTAGGGGACTGGAGAATCTGCTTCATCGTGCTCGGTCTGTCAGGAAAAGTGAAGCTGCACTGTGACTACCCGGGTTAGCAGTAAGTGTGATTGGGATACAAAAGCAGCTTCCTGGTATGGTAACTTTCTTTTACATGTAAATGTGTGGTGAGTGTTCTGATCACAGGCCTGTGTCCCCCTGCGGTGTGAAAGGTGTCCTGTCACAAGAGTTGTGAGTAAAGTCAGGATCCATTGAATAGCAAGTGTTGCATCTGCTTCCTTTTTCTTGTTTCACGAACTGAGCCTACCGGCTCTGGATTACAAATTGGGTAAAGTGCAAGTGTTTTCCATCACAGGGCCCCAACCAGCTGCACCGATTCTGGCTAGCCCCCCACCATCCTGGGTACCCAGTTAATTGATGTTTTGGGACTCTGAACATGGGCATAGTACTGTGATTGCTAATGTGTCTAGACTAATTAACCTGATTTTCCCCTGCCCCTGTTACTCTCCCCTAAATAAATCAGATTTGGTTATTTTGTAAAGTACACTGCTTGAACTGCAAGTCTGTGTTGAAATACTGTACAGTGGCTATTGTATTACTGCACCTTACTTTACAGGGGTTCCCCAGAGTCAAGCTGATCGAATCAATCCTGGGGGTAAGTGTATACTGTGAAGGTACTGTTGTTAACTTGTGTGGGCCACTAGTGGGAAGAAAGGGGGGTTGCAGTGACCCAGAGGGCTGTGACTAAGTCATATCTGACTGTCTTAACCCCGACCTCTGGGTGGAGGCACCCGCCATTGGACCTAGGCCCCTTAACCTGTTAGTAGTTACACAGGCAGGGGTAGTAGCCCTTGGGATAGCGCCACCTGGGGGTTACATCTTGGAGGCACCACTGGGATTAGTGTCCTCTAGTGGCCAAGTGGAAAAAGTACCGCATTATGTCCAAACTAAAGGAAAAACTGGAGGGGGACGTTACGTCCAAGCTAAAACTCGATCCCATAAAGATGATGGTGCATAAATTAATGGGATGGGGTGAAGTTGAGGATTTGGACTCCCAAAAGACTGTGTTACTGTTAGATGTCCCCTTAGGGATTAAAAGCGCAGACATCGTCTCTGTTGTCGAGCGTGTTAAATGTTTGGGTAAGGTGGAAGTAAAAGGGCGAATTGCTGATTTACTTGATCAGACCCTGCAGGTGCTGCTGTCCTGCAATTTTTCCCGAAGGTGCTCAGAAGGGATGAAGGGTGGGACTATGCTACGTCCTTAGTACAAGAGTGGCAGTGCTCTGAGGGAGAGAAGAGAAAAAGGTTGATGGAAAGTCTGAGGGGTCCCGCTCTAGAAGCCATTTGGTTCTTGCGGGCCACTAGTCCCGAGGCCACTGCAGTAGAGTACCTTTCCACCTTAGAGGGGGTGTTTGGTAGTACAGAGACAGGGGAAGACCTATTATGGAAATTCAAGTCAGCAAAACAGTGGAGAAATGAGAAATTGTCTGCCTTTGTTACCAGAATGGAAAGGGCCCTGCAAAAGGCTCACCGAAAAGGGGGAGTAACTGCTCAAACATTGAACTAGGTCCAATTAGACCATATATTGAAGTCAGCCCGATTTTCCAGTGTGATACTACTGAAACTCAAATTGCAAGACCGATGGACTGACCCTCCTGAATATTGTCAATTAATGAGAGATTCGTGAAATTGAAACTGATGAAGAGGGGTGGGAGCCCTATGCAGGGGCTGTGAATCTGTGCCAGACTCCTGAACCAAGTGAATCAGATAAGACCCATCAAGTGAGAGGGTTGATCAAGGGGATGACAGAGACTTATCGGGAGCCAGATCTGTATCAAGTTTCCCCTGAGCCCAACAGTGGAGTGGGAGTGCATGCTGTTTCTTCTGATCCCCGGGTTGAGAGTAATTTGAGAGCGGAGATTAGAGATTTGCGGGAGATGGTGAGGGAGCTGCAACAGCCTGCTATCACCCCCCCTAGAGTTGGTGGACCTGAGTTATCCCGGGGTAAATGTCCCATTCAAGAAGAGCCATTTAGAGCCCCTGAAGTGTCCTGCCAGATGAGAGATCCCCTTCCCTCCAAAGACCATTGAGATATTAAGTTCTGTTACCGTTGTGGGGAAGATGAACATTTTCAGACTGAGTGCTGGTTACCAGAAAACTTGAGGAAAGTCACCAGCAGGTTAGTGGCCTGGCATCACAAGGCCTGTGCCCGGTTACCAGGGGGCCATAATCGAAAGAGTTTTGCCACCAGGGCCAATGCCAGCGCAACCTCTCAAGCAATGCCCCCTGAATGGTCTGAAGTAGTGGGCCTCTTAATGGAAACTACAGTAAAAGTGAATGGGGTGTCCACCAGGGCTGTGTTAGACACTGGCTCTCAAGTGACCATCATGTTTCAGGACTGGTATCAGAAACATTTGTCTGATGTGCCCCTGCAACCTTTAGAGGGACTACATGTATGGGGTCTGAGTGAGAAGGCCTATCCCTACTCTGGATATATCTGCATTTGGTTGTCTTTCCCTACTTCCATGGCTGGAGTGGCCGAACAAGTAGAGATGCTAGCCTTAGTGTGTCCCCCCACTGGACTGTATGATGGGGTCCCTTTGTTGATTGGAACAAATGCTCATATGTTTGGGCGATTGGCGCAGCTGTGTTCTAAGAAACAAAAGTACAAGACTGGAAGGGCTCTCAGAATTCCAGCTTTAATTAAGCAGGCCTTATGAAGCATAGAGAAAAGCTGGTAGGATGGAACCTGAGGATCCGGTGGGGGTCATCTGGAAGAAGGACCCAGAGTCTTTGCTGCTAGCCCCAAATGCCCAATGTGTTCTACAAGGGGAAGTCCGTATCAAGAAGGATGTAAAGAACAAAATATTAATGCTGGATGCACCAGGGGAAGGGAAACTGCCCGAGGGGCTGCTAGTCAAACCCAGTATCTTGTCTGTTAGAGCTCATTCTTTTGCCAGAAGAGTAATGGTTCAAGTTCACAATGTGTCTGATAGAGAGATTCGAGTAAATCGAGGTTGCACCCTGACCACTGTGCGCTGTGCGGATACTGCCATCCTGCTCAATAATAAGAGTGTGGGGAAGAGTGACAACGTGACCCCTGACTTGTTTGATTTCTGCGACTCCCCATTGCTTGCAGAATGGAGGAAGAGGATCAGTGAGAAGCTTGCCCAGAGATACCAGGTGTTTTCTTTGAAGGAATGGGATGTAGGATGTGTGCAAGGAGCTGAACGCCGCATCCAGCTACATGATGAGAGGCCATTTCATGAGAGGTACCGACGCCTGGCACCTGCTAATATAGATGATGTGAGACGACATCTGCAAGAGATGCTTCCAGCCAGGGTAATACAGGAGTCCAGGAGCCCCTATGCATCACCTATCATGGTGGTGAGGAAGAAGAATGGAACAGTCAGGATGTGTGTGTGGATTATCGTACTTTGAACCGGTGGACTATACCAGATCAGTACACCATGCCACGCATTCAAGATGCGTTGGACTGTCTGAACGGTAGCAAGTGGTTCTCAGTACTGGACCATTGCAGTGGGTACTATCAGATCCCGATGGCCCCTGAAGACCATGAAAAGACTGCTTTTATTTGCCCACTTGGTTTCTATGAGTTTATGAGGATGCCCCAAGGGATTTCGGGTGCTCCAGCCACGTTTCAGTGCTTAATGGAGTGTGCAGTGGGAGATATGAACTTGTTAGAGTGCCAAGTATACTTGGATGATGTCATTGTGTTTGGTAGCTCCCTAGAGGAACATGAAAGTAGGTTGTTCAAGGTGCTGGACCGACTGGAAGATTTTGGTTTCAAGTTGTCCATTGATAAATGTCAATTCTTTCAAACATCAGTAAAGTACGTGGGACATATAGTGTCCACCGAGGGCATAGAGACTGACCCCAGTAAAGTTAAGGCATTGACCACCTGGCCCCAGCCAAAAAAATCTGAAGGAGCTGCAGAGATTCAAGGGTTTCTGTGGTTATTATAGGCGCTTTATCAAGGACTATTCCCGAGTGATCCGCCTTTTACTCAACCTTACTTAAGGGTATCCCCCAACTCACAAAAAGTACAGGAAAACAGTGCCCACTGAGATGGAAAATAAATATTTCCATCCCAATGAAGTATTTGGAGCCAGATGGACACCTGATTATGAGACTGCTTTTCATGAGATCATATATCAATTTACCCATGCTCCAGTGTTGGTCTATGCTGATCCAACAAAACCTTATGTCCAGCACACTGATGCTAGCTTGCAAGGGTTGGCGGCTGTGTTGTATCAGGAGTACGAGAATGGCCTGAGACCAGTGGCCTTTGCCAGCAGGAGTCTAACCCCATCTGAAAAAACTATCCAGTGCACAAATTAGAGTTCCTGGCCCTGAAGTGGGCCATTGTTGATCAATTTCATGAATATCTATATGGTGCCAAGATACTGGTAAAAACTGAAAACAGTCCTCTGACCTATGTACAAACCTCAGCTAAATTGGATGCCATGGGTCATAGGTGGCTCTCTGCCTTGTCTACCTACAACTATGCCGTTGAGTACAGAGCAGGTCTGAATCATATCGATGCTGACGCTCTCTCCCAGAGACCAGTCTCTCCACATAATTGGGTCCGGCTGTCAGAATCGGACATTCTAGCTCTCTGCCAAAAGTTTGACAAGGAGGAACAGATGTCTCCTGATGCAGTGGATTGCATGGTGGATTGTTTGGGCCCCTCTGAGAATTGCATACCTGCCGCTTATTGCCATTTTTCTGCATTAGACACTGGTGCCTTGCCTTGCCTTGCCTCAATTCAATAATGATAGCCTTCAGCGGGCTCAATCCCCAGACCCCATGATAAAAACTGCTCTAGAAGCCCTCCAAGCAGGAAAAGATGTAACCAAATTATGTTCCCCTGACTTGAGAACCGCATTACTATATAAGGAAGGCCCTAAATTGAGACTGAGGAATGGGTTGTTGTACAGAGAGACAATGGATAAAGGGGGCCAGCTGGACAAGCAACAGCTAGTTTTGCCCACTGCTTTCCAAGAACTGGTGTTGAGGTCTCTACATAATCAGATGGGGCACCTCGGCACAGACAGAACCCTTGATTTAATAAGATCCAGGTTTTATTGGCCTAAGATGGGGGCTGATGTGGAACAATACATTAAGAATTGTACTTGATGCTTACAGCGAAAGACTGTGCCCCAGAGGGCTGCCCCCCTTGTTAACATCACCACTAGTGCACCCATGGAATTGGTCTGTATTGATTTTCTGAGTCTAGAGCCAGATCAAAGAATTATCAGTAATATATTGGTAGTCACTGATCACTTCACTCATTATGCTCTAGCATTCCCCACCGAAGACCAGAAAGGAACTACTGTGGCTAAAGTCCTTATTGAAAACTTCTTTGTTCACTATGGGGCCCCTCAAAGAATCAATTCTGATCAAGGGTGGGATTTTGAGAGCTGGATGATTAAAGAGATGCTTTCCTTGTGGGGGATACGGAAGCCAAGAACTACCCCTTATCATCCCCAGGGAGATCCCCAGCCTGAACGGTTTAACCACACTTTGCTTGACATGCTGGGCACCCTTCAACCAAAAGACAAGCCCAGATGGAGCCAACAGATCAGCACCCTGGTACATGCCTACAACTGCACCAAAAGTGATTCCACTGGATTTTCCCCTTATAGATTAATGTTTGGAAGAGAAGCCAGGTTGCCAGTAGATGTTTGTTTTAGAGTTTCATCTGATGGGGTTCAAGCAGCCACTCACCTACAGTAAGTGCAGAAATTGAAGGCCCAATTAAACCATGAATACCAGCTGGCTCAGACCATGACTGCCAAAAGAAATCTAGCCAATAAGGAAAGGTATGACAAGAAAGTGAAAGCAATGGAACTCAGGGAAGGGGATTGAGTGTTGCTGAGGAATCTGGGACTGCATGGCAAACATAAGATTGCTGACCGATGGCATCACCTCCCTCACATTGTAGTGGGTAAACTAGATAATCTACCTGTATACAAGGTATGGCCTGAGAATAATTCGAAAGCTGTGAAAACTATGCATAGAAATCATTTGCTGCCAATCGGACAGATCCTGATAGAGGCTGAACCCCCAGGTGACACCCCCTCTGGACCAGTGACTAGAGCCACTGCCAAGAAAAAACTCAAGACAGACTGCCCCTGCAGAAGTCAAGTTAAAGGGTTCCTCCCCACCCCTTCCAATTGAACCTGACTGCTAGCCTGTGTCAGGGGACAGTGAGTGTAATCCTGAATATTACCCTTCTTATGAATTGAGTCAGTTGTTCCGGGGCAATCCCCTAGTCAACCCAGGGGATGAAGCTGGGCCTTCTGGACTGTCTGAGCTCCCAGCTTTGTCCTTAGAGTCAATGCTCCCGGAAGATGAAGTACGTAGCATCAAATCAGAAGATGTGGATTCATTGTGCGTGGTTGAACTGCCTGACTTTTCAGAAGGAGGAAGTGATGTAGGGGAGCAAACTGGTGATATACCCGAACAAGAAGAGTATTTTGAGTGCCATGATAGTTCCCTGCCAGTACCAGAAGTCTCCACGGCTGATCCAAATGTTGACAGTTCAGAAATGGTGAACCAGGGAACTGAAATTACCCCAGACTCTAGCTCCCCTGCCCCAATAGAAACCCCCTCGGCAACCACCGACAGGGCTGAAAGTGAGTCTAATCACGTAGAAACTGTGCCCGTTACCCCCAGAAGGACTGGACAAGAAGTGAGGCCTGTAGTGAGGTTGAGTTATGAGTCCCTGGGCAGACTCGTAGATCTGCCCCTGAATGTGGTCCATAAGCAAGTGTATGTGAGCCCGAGCTCACTACCCAAACTAAGCCTGGGAGCTAATTCCAGATTACTTGTTCTGCCCTCTGAATATGGTGCCCCTGCTATTCCCAGCCCCAAGGTGAGCGATAGGGATGAGCCCCCTTTATCCCGGTTTCAGATGCAGGAAATGGTGCCCTGAGTTACACTAGTTGTGTGTGTGTGTGTATATATATATATATATATATATATATTTTTATGTATGTATCATTAAATGATCAGTAGTGTCGTGCATAATATAGTGCACGTTTACCAAAGATCAACATGTTGATTGCTGTTTGAAAACTAAAATGCAAGACAATGTAAATGTTCTAATTAAAACTGACTTGGGGGTATAAGCTTGATGTGGACGTCAAGCTTTTCAGGCCAGGAAGGGTGTAAACCACTGCAAATGGGGGTTCCTAGAAATCCCTTGGTAACTTGCCTAAAGGCCCCAGGTTGGATGGTGTTCGGCAACTAAGCGGTTTTTCAGTGAGTGCTTTTAAAGTCTCTAGTGCTGTCTCTTTAAAAGTTGTCAGCTTGCAGACCTAATTAGTTTGCATGGGGGGCTGAGTGTTCTCCTGCTCGAGTCCTGCTTGAGCCACTGACCAGGGCCTTCGTTCTTGCCGTTGCCAAGCGGGTAAAGTGAGTACTCCCCAGAAATATAATTGTTTGCTAGCAATATGTTAGAGTGGTAATGAAAATATACTTTGTCTAACCTGCCTTTCTTGTAGTTGGGACTCTGTGTGCTTTGCCCCTCCATTTTGGATCGTAACTGCAGGCTGGATCCAATAAGAAGGGAGTGGGTGCTTAAAATGGGGTACTGAGCAGCCAACCAGAATTAGGACTCTCTCGGGAGCTGGCTACCAATGAGGGATATGGCCAGTGATTCTGGGAAGTGGAGTTCTGGACTGTGGCGCCTTTTTGCACCAATGGGGGAAGTTGTGAGTGACTGGCATCTGAAGCCCTCCAATTGGGTCGGGTGGCGCCCGAGTGTGATTCCCTGCCCAATGGCCGAGAAGGCAGAGTCATTGTGGCCGTGACTGAGGAAGGAGCTCTGGGCTTCTGCGCTGCCTAGTTTCACGCGGGAAGCACGTGTGGAGGCCAAAAGTTGGGCGTCTCGTTCACCGTGGTGGTTCAGACTGAATCCGCTGTGCATAAGGAACAGAGGAGGCTGTGTAGTCAGCAACCAGGCTCACCCTGTAGAGGACTGGAGAATCTGCTTCATCGCGCTCGGTCTGTCAGGAAAAGTGAAGCTGCACTGTGACTACCCGGGTTAGCAGTAAGTGCAATTGGGATACAAAAGCAGCTTCCTGGTATGGTAACTTTCTTTTACATGTAAATGTGTGGTGAGTGTTCTGATCACAGGCCTGTGTCCCCCTGCTGTGTGAAAGGTGTCCTGTCACAAGAGTTGTGAGTAAAGTCAGGATCCATTGAATAGCAAGTGTTGCATCTGCTTCCTTTTCTTGTTTCACGAACTGAGCCTACCGGCTCTGTATTACAAATTGGGTAAAGTGCAAGTGTTTTCCATCACAGGGCCCCAACCAGCTGCACCGATTCTGGCCAGCCCCCACCATCTTGGGTGCCCAATAAAGTGACATTTTGGGACTCTGAACATGCACGTAGTACTGTGATTGCTAATGTGTCTCGACTAACCTGATTTTCCCCTGCCCCTGTTACTGTCCCCTAAATAAATCAGATTTGGTTGTTTTGCAAAGTACACTGCTTGAACTGAGAGTCTGTGTTGAAATACTGTACAGTGGCTATTGTATTACTGCATCTTAACATAGAAACATAGACTTTGACTGCAGATAAGGACCACTTGGCCCACCCAGTCTGCCCATTTACCTACCTACTGGATAAGCTGCAGATTCTAGTTAACCAACAGCCTATTTCCTGCAACCCCCCACTATAATTGCCTTATGTCTGTCCCATGCATGTTTGAATTCCTCCACTGTTTTAGACCCCATAACCTCTCCAGGAAGGTGGTTCCATGCGTCCACCACTCTCTCCATGAAAAAGAATTTCCTCACATTACCCCTGAGCCGTCCCCCCTCTAACTTTAAATTGTGCCCCCTTGTTCTTACACATCTCTTTTTCTGAAAGATGCTACCCTCCTGGACTTTGTTGATTCCCTTGAGGTACTTAAAAGTTTCTATCATGTCCCCCTGTCCCTCCTTTCATCAAGGGTATACATATTAAGCTCTCTCAGTCTCTCTTCATATAGTTTCTGATGTAGACCCTGCACCATTTTAGTTGCCCTCCTCTGGACTGCTTCCATCCTGTCTATGTCCTTGCATAGATGAGGTCTCCAAAACTGCACGCAGTACTCCAGATGGGGTCTCACCAACTGTCTGTATAGAGGGATAACCACTTCCCTTTTTCTACTTGTGATGCCCCTCCCTATGCATCCCAGTATCCCCCTGGCTTTCCTTACTGACTTCCCACATTGCATACCCACCTTTAGGTCATCTGATATGACTATACCCAGATCCCTTTCCATTATTGTTGTTGTTAGTACCTCCCCTGCTATTGTGTACTCTTCTCCTGGATTTTTATTTCCCAGGTGCATTACTTTGCACTTCTTTGCATTGAATCTAAGTTGCCATATGTCTGACCATTCCTCCAACCTTGCCAAGTCCCTTCTCATCCTTTCTACCCCCCCTTGTGTATCAACTCTGTTACAGATCTTTGTGTCATCCACAAAGAGGCATACCTTTCCTTCCAGACCCTCTGCAATGTCACCTATAAAGACGTTAAAGAGGACTGGACGACACTGAGCCCTGAGGTACTCCACTAGTAACCTCTCTTCTTCAGAATGTGTTCCATTCACTATTACCTTCTGTGTCCTGTTGTGCAGCCAGTTTTCTACCCAGGCTACCACCCTGGGACCCACTCCCAGGCTGGCTAACTTGATTATTAATCTTTTGTGCGAGACTGTGTCAAATGCCTTGCTAAAGTCTAGGTAGGCCATATCCACAGCCCCTCCCTGGTCTATTACTTTGGTCACCCAGTCAAAGAAATCGATTAGATTTGTCTGACATGACCTTCCTGCAGTGAATCCATGCTGCTTTGGGTCCAGTGCCCTGCTGGCCTCTAGGTACTCAACAATTCTTTCTTTCAGAAGTGATTCCATCATTTTCCCATCACTGAGGTCAAACTAACAGGTCTGCAGTTTCCTGCTTCTGCCTTCTCCCACTTTTGTGAAGGGAATCACATCTGCCCTCCTCCAGTCCTCAGGTACCACCCATCTTCCCATGATTTGTTAAAAGTGTGGTTAGTGGTGTCACTAGGTCCTCCTTAGCTCTTTAGGATTCTAGGGTGAATCCGTCAGGCCCCATTGCTTTGTCCACCTTGAGTTTTAGAAGTTCTTTCAGTACTCTTTCTTCTTTAAATGGACTGGTATCAACCCACTATCCAGAGTGCTTCTACTGTTTGGTTTAGGTAACTCCTCCTCTTCTTCTTTTGTGAATACTGAGCAAAAGTATTCATTCATTATCTCTGCCTTTTCACTGTCTCCCTCTGCCCACCTCCCCTCTCCTTTATTAATCTTCCTTATCCCTCCCTTAACCTTTCTATGTTCCCTAATGTACCTATAAAAGGTTTTATCCCCCTTCTTAACTGGTTGGCTATCCTTTCCTCAGTTTGGGCCTTTGCTTTTCTGACTGCCTTCCCCACTTCTTTCTGCTTTAATTGATACAGTTCCCTGTCGTGCTCTGTCTGTGATTCCTTATACTTTTTGAATGCAGCCTTTTTCTCCTTAACCTTCCCTGACACTTCTTTTGAGAGCCATAGTGGTTTTTTATTCCGCTTTGTTTTCTTTATTTGTTTCACACAAAGGCTTGTTGCCTCCATGATGGCAGTTTTGATTTTTCTCCATTGTTCTTCCACCCCTCCTTTCTGGCCATTTGCTAATGCATTCCTCAGGCATTCACCCATTTTGCCAAAGTCAGCCCTTCTAAAGTCCAGTATCCTTGTATTTGTATGGCTTGTCTCCATGGTTGTGTTTATTGTGAAGCACACTGTGCAGTGGTCGCCTACTTTACAGGGGGTCCCCAGAGTCAAGCTGATTGAACCAATATTGAGGGTAAGTGTATACTGTGAAGATACTACTGTTAACTTGTGTGGGCCACTAGTGGGAAGAAAGGGGGATTGCAGGGTTGCAATGACCCAGGGGGCTGTGACCAAGTCATATCTGACTGTTTTAACCCCGACCTCTGGGTGGAGGCACCCACCATTGGACCTAGGCCCCTTAACCTGTTAGTAGTTACGCAGGCAGGGGTAGTAGCCCTTGGGATAGCGCCACCTGGGGGTTACATTATCATCTGATGTTTTCATTCGTATGTTGTTTCATTGTGTTGTATTTTATGAATAGCGTATATTTGTTTGTACAGCACCAAGAGCCTCTGGGATTGGGTGTCTGAAAAATAAACTTTGCCTTGCCTCACCTTGCTACTGTTGTCCTGTTTTATTTTGCCCGCTGCTGACTGAGCTGATGCACAGTGTGTTGCCAAATGATGATAGCCACAGATGACAATTGGGCGAACCATAATGTTATGTTCTGGAGAGCCATTAAACTGCTGTGAAGACTGAAACAAGCTGCCCTATGTGTGCATATTCATACCACCATTGGTAAGTTACTGTACATTTCAAGCCCAGGTGTTTTCAGAGACCCAGACATTTACTTTCTACATATGTAATCATTTCCTTTTTTTTTTTCTCTCACAGGTCATAGAGCCCTACTTCTGTTATGCACATTTTGGCTTGCTGCTGACTTTGGCTCTACGAAAACTGTCAAGCCATGAAAGGTAAGTATTACTATTATTTGGAGGGGGGAGCTGGGGCATCATTTGAAAATAAGTTTCAATAATGGTTTTGTCTTCTTTACATGTTTTATGTTTACCCTCCAGATTTATACAAGTTGCACGTGTTCTGATTTGAAGAAAGCACTGATGGCAGCACACAGCACCTAAATGTTACCTGCAAACAGACAAAAAAAGAAATTATTCGGACTTCATTGCACTAGCACATTCTGTTCCAAGTGTTGCTGTTCCTGTGTTTTATAACCAGCTTAAAATACCAAGCTATTAGTAAGCCACTACAAGACTAACTAACAAGTTTAGTGCGTGTGACATGCACTGGCCCACTATCTTAACTTAAGTTTCATGATGTGTTGTCATGACCAGGATAAAAACTAGTGCAACCCTAGTGTGTTGAACTAAGCCAGTGACAGATGCACATCAAAAATATATTATCTGGCCTATGTGTCACCTCCATTGTATGCTTTACACTGGCTTGAAAAAATGAAAGACAAAAAAGAACAGATGAAGTAAGACTACTTACCTGAAAATTATATCCTTTGGGTGGTTGTAGTACTACAGTACTCCGAGTCCTGTCCTGTTACACTATTTTTAACTGCAACCTGCGTAAAAAAAAAAATCTGTTACTGGTATTTGGTGAGAAAGGCATCTATAAAATGGTTAAGGAAGCATTCATACAGTTCAAGGAAAACCCATAGTATGTCTAATTAGTACATACTCACTGTAAACTATGTAAACGACGATAATAGGAAGCATGGTGGCTGCGGGTGGCTGCGGGTTCCTTCTAGGCATGGGCACAGGTACTCATTCTCTGTCTGTCACTGTCATGTAGATGGGTGGCTTGGGCTGGCTGCAGGTTCCTTCTGGGCATTGGCAAAGGTACACATTCTCTGTCTCTCACTTTTATGTAGATGGGTGGCTGTGGCTGGCTGCGGGATTGTTCCTCGGGCATGGGCACAGGTACACATTCTCTGTCTCTCACTCTCATCCAGATGGGTGGCTGGATATGGTGTGTTATAGTCTCTCAGTGTCAGGAGGAGGATATCTGTCATTTAATCAGCAGGATTTAAGTTGTGTTTATCAGGCTGACTGTGCATCTGCAGCTTATCCAGTTGGTAGGGAAATTGGCAGACTAGGTGAGCCAAGTGGTCCTTATCTGCTGTCAGAGTCTATGTTTCTATGTTTCTGTGTTGTTTGCTAATGACAGCAGCACACATTCTGTTACATGTACCCAGAAAATCTACCAAAGGGAAGGTAAAATAGAATGATGGGTCATTATTTGTACATATCTGTCATATGGGATGAGAGTTAAGGACACTGTTTTTCTTTTATGAAAGACAAAAAATGTTAACATTACAGACATGCAACAGCCTTTGAACCCATTACACATTACCAGCACCATCATCCTCATCCTCTTGATCAAAGATGAAGCTGCCTTCACAGTCGTCAAGTTCGGAATTGTGCCCACTCGGGAATTCTTTTTCCATGACAGAATCATCAACCTCAATGGTAGACCATTTGACACCGCCACCGGGATGGTCTGCTTCACCCACGTCATCAGCACAACCATCATCGTGATGGGTACAAACACAGTTGTGGTAGTTTGACTTGGTATGTGACCTTCATTCATTTTTATAAATGTGAGAGGTTAGCAGGATGGTCATGCACTGTTGCCCCCGCAGAACTGAATACCCTCTCCGCATGTACACTGGACGGTGGGCTGGTCAGGTACTTCAGTGCTGCTGAAGTCAGCTCTGGCCATTCATTCACCTTGCCACTCCAGTACTGCAGAGGATCGTCAAGCACTGACAGATACCTGTTTTCTGCCAAATAGGCATCAACCATTCTCTGTGCTGCATGCAGTCCCGATGATGAGTCATCCACCTGTTCACAGGATTCATCGTGGTCACAGATTCCTACTTTATTTATTTATTTATTTATTTATTTATTAGAACATCAGTTTAACAACCTTTGAGCCAGAGGCTCATTTACAAAGGTACCTCGTCACAGAGAGGACAAAACAGTGCAAGCAACAAACATCAGGGCAGACAAAAAATCAGAGTACATTTAGGAATCTTGAGACTTGAAACAAGGCACTCCAAAGTGGATTAATGGCAACCTGGTTTGGTGACACCCCCTTCCCCACCCTGCAGCCACCTTACTGGATGTGCTTACTCCACAGTGACCTTCAGCCTTGTTATTCTGTGATTTGCTGAACTTTGCACGTGACTTCTGTGCCCCATGAACCAATCGGACCCACTGTCTAGTCAGATTTTTAACCTGATCAGGCCCTCCCTCCAGTAAGGATGCAATGCCATGTTTGTATCGTGGGTCCAGCATTGTTGCTATTCCAAATTCCGCCCACTGCTGAATAGTGGCGCTATGGCAATTGGAGCTGAATACTGTAAGCATGTGTTTCAGTAATGCACTGCTTGACCTATCTCCAGACACATCAGTGCTAGGCTGCAGATTCAACAAAGTCTGCCTCAGCACCCACAGCAGTGGAACGGCTTAACCAATGGATGCACTGTCACTACTCACTCCCTGTGTGGCATGTTCAAACGGCCTCAAAATTGATATCCCTGAGTCCATGAGGCACCACTGTTCAATTGTCATAGACACAGAGGCCCCTGAACTGCTACGGCTAGTATGCATTACTAGGTATTCCGAAATGGCTTTGTACTGTTCATACAACAGCTCTGCCATGTCAAGTGTAGAGTTCCAGTGTGTAACAACTTCATGCTTGAGACAGTGCTGAGGGGGGCTATTTTGAATCTGCAGCTGCCTAAGTTGGTCATTGGCCTTTCCAGAGCGTGCAAAGTGGGCACAGAAGTGGCGTGCAACTATCAGCATTTGCTTGATGTCATGGTGCTGCAGAAACTCCTGTACCACAAGACTTAAACAGTGCGCCATGCAGAGAACCCACATGAAGCCACCATTGTTGATACATTTAACAACGTTTGATCCATTATCACTAGCTATGAAGCCAGCTTTTAGGGACAGGGGGTTCAGCCACTCTTCATTTTCTGTCAGTAGCAAGTATAGCATGTTTTCACCTGTGTGGGACCCTGTTACACTGCGCAGTGCAAGCCTTTCATGCTGTCTAATTCCCTGAAGGTTGCTACCATGACAGTCAGACTTATTAAATTGATTTCCACCCCTGCCAGCACAAACAACCCCCGGTACCTGTGCCCAATGCGCAGTAATACACAGATAGGAACTACCTGCCGTTTTGCCACTTGTCCACATATCTATACTTAAGTGAATGTAAGGTGATGAGGAATGCTAAAGAGCATGTCTTACAGACTCTGTCACCATCCAATATAACTCCGGGACAGCATGAGTGGTAAAGTAGGTCCTAGATGGGACTTTCCATTTGGGACAGATGCATGCTGCAAAATGCTGGAATCTGGAATTCTCCACAAAGGAGCTTGGATGCTGTCCTGTGGAGAACATCTTCCAAGTCCAAACAGAGCCTCAGTATGATCATCCACTATTTCTTCTTCAATATTTGAATCGTTGGATGGCCCAGGCATAACCTCAATAGCACTGGAAACACAAGATTGTGATTGTGAGTTATCATCAGGATCAGAATCATGTTCAAACTACTGTGGGGATGGGGAGTGTGACATCAACTACACTCTGACTCTTGTCTTTGGACTCCACGATATTTTGGAAACCTGTTACCTTGTCACAGGTTGAACTTGGGGCAATACTCATGCCATCACCAACTTCACTACCACCACCAGCGGGGACAACAGCATCTCTCCAACCATCATTGAAGCAACTGATTGTGCTGTGAAAAAGGCAATCAGAGAAACCCCTTTACTGCCATCAACTATGCCCTTATGCTGCGTACTACCATGGCCACTCTTGCCACTAGCAGCAGTGCCATGGCCAGAAACATCTTTGCATGAACGTCTCTTTGTGGGCATTTTTGGAGATTACACTGGGATTACACAGAAAATTAACAACAAATTTAGATTTATGAACTTTGGGGTGGATGGGAAGCCAAAAAACAACAACTGTGGCTTGCAGATGGGGACTGGGCCCTAAACAGATGAAGACGCACAGCTGAATGGAGATTGAGCACTGAAGAGATGCAGCTGCACAGGCGCAACCACACCTGAATCAGTGGTCACAAATCCAAAACTGGAAAAATGATACTTTCTTTTGGGGGGGGGCAGCTTCAGTACCAGTCTACTGTCTAGATAGAATGAAGCAGTAAAAAATACAGCAGATGGATAAGAGTGTCAGAGTGTTGCAATTACGGTGTGGCGTAATAATATGTGTCTGACTTGATGACACACACACGCACACTAAAGATAATGTGAAGAAAATTTAACAGTTTAGTACACTACAACCAAATCTTTTAAACTGACTGAAAAAAGGCACAGCACCACAGCAAACAGCAAAAATTATCTAAACTTGCTACAAGTATTATTGTGTGTACATGAACACACAAATACTAACACACTAGCTACCCAACAACAATTAGAAAGACTGCCTTTCTCACTGTGAATCTCCCTTCACCACAGATCCTCCCCGTCCTCAAGCACAATTCTATAGTGTCTGTCAGTATATAGACTGAATGTTCTAAATTAACATTCAAAATGCACACAAAAACAATAAACACACTATGAGATATAAGCACAGGAGGGTTTTCTACAATCTATGTACAAAATTTTGACCAAATACATTGGCTCAAAAATGATTTTTGAAAGGTTTTTCGATGGTTTGCTTCACAGAGCTCTGAAAGCAAACTGTCTCCAGGTTTCCACTATACACACTATGTAGAACTGAGGCTGTGCAAGACAATCTAGAGCCCATGTGACCTGCCATCCCATGATTCACTGCAAACTTTGCCTCAAAGGCCAAAACGCCAAAGGCGAAGTCAGCGCGAAGTCCATAGGAAACAATAGGACTTCAAGTTAAAATTCAATGTGAAGTTATTCACTTTGCGTTGCGGAGTACTTTGCATAATTGTGGTTATGATGTGAAGTACTCCACATAGCGAAGTACATGGACTTTGTCCACCACTACATGTGAGGAGTGGTGCAATGTACTAGCTGTGGGATGGCAGTCTTCCAAGAGATATTTTGGAGGCTGTAATGCTGCCCAATTTGCAGGCACCTCTCTGCTCTGAGGGAAGAGGTTGCCCATCTCCAGGCTAAACAGGCAAGGAGTAGGGAAACCTCCTCCCCACCCACGGACAGCCAAGGCTGCCATCACTGCCTCAGAGGTTGCCAAGAAAGAGAAGCAGTTGGACAACGGTGGGCTCAGGGAGGGTGAGGGTGGTGGAACAGAGGTGCATCCCTCCAGTTATACCTCTCCACAATTCATATGCTGTTCTGGCAGAGCATGGTTCTGCTATGGAGGCACCTGCAGTGAAGATCAAGGAGGATGCTTGGAACTTCCACAAGGGAGACCCAAAGGAGGGTGGCATGGGACCCCACAGGGGAAAGAAACAGCTTCTGGTGGGGGACCCAATTGTTAGGGGGGTAGAAATGGGGAAGGGAGGGGAGGGGAGCTGTAGATAAGGTGTCTGCCCGGCACCATGGCTTGGGGGGACAGGAACCAAATCCTCAGGATCATGGAAGCAGCTGTACGGGAGAGGGAGCTGGACATAAATGTCAACCTAGGCACAAATTACCTAACTGGGAATGGGATTAGAGCAGTGCAGGAGGAGTTTGTGGAGCTGGGAAGGGGTCTTAGACAAGAAGCATGCACGGTAACCTTCTCAGAGGTGCTGCCTGTCTATGGTGTGAGTGAGGCTAGGGTACTCCACACCATGGGCTTCAATGAATGGTTGAAAAACTGGTGTGGAGCACAGGGTTTTGGGTTCATTGGGAACTGAGGGTCCACCTGAAGGGATACAGGCCTATACTGGTACCATGGTCTGCACCTGTCCAGGAGGGGAACCAGGGTCTTAGGTGATAGGTTTAAATGCTTTATAGGAAAGCTTTTAAACTAGCCAAGAGGGGGGAGGCACTGAAAAGGAACATGGAATTCCCAGCCTCCCCCCACAAAACAGGGTAGTTAGTGAAGTAAACACCAAAGTAGAGAAGTCGATAGGAAGCAGGACGGGGTCACTAGAGAAAATGGCAAAAGCAGTAAGGGCAGGGATGGGGCAAAAAGGGTAAGGCCATCGAAAAATGGAGGGTGATGAGTACCAATGCTTGTAGTCTGAATAAAAAGCTTCCTGAACTAGTGGTCTTGATGGAAGAGGGATGGCTGGATATTGTAGCAGTCTCAGAAACATGTTACACAGAGAACCAAGACTGGGATGTCAACATACCAGGGTACACAATCTACAGGAGGGACAGGGAGGATAAAAGAGGATGAGGAGTAGCCTCTACATAAGGGAAGGAATCAAAGCAACAGAACTAAAGGGTAAACAGGAAGGGGAGGAGGCACTGTGGGTCACCCTGGAGACAGGAAATGGCACCACAATCTGCATGGGCGTTGTTTACAAACCCCCATCTCAAGGGGAGGAAAGGGACAAGAAAATCATAGAAGGCATCCTTAGAATGGCAGAAAAAGGAGAAATAGTGTTGATGGGGGACATGAATATGCCAGATGTTAACTGGAGTACCTTTGCTACAGCCACATCCAAGAGCAGGGTCCTTCTCGATGCCCTACAGGGGGCATGCCTCAGAAAGCTAGTGTTGGACCCCTCTCAGGAGGGAACAATCTCAGACCTGGTACTCTCAAATGGGGATGAAGAGAGGATCTCAGATTGAGAAGTTGGTAGCCATCTGGGAACAAGTGACCACCAAGCAGTGTGGTTCACGATAAACACAGCCATAGAGTCAGGCCCAAGGCCCCTAGAATTCTGCGGCCGCAGAATTTTGTGCAGAACTTGCAATCTACCACAGAACTTCTTCGGTGACGCAGAATTCACTCTTCTTGGTGATTATTTATTAATATTTCTGTTTATCCATAGAATCTGGTTCCCTTCCCCTCTTTTTATATCCAAACCCCCCCCATATGTTCAGAATGTGATGTTATCATTGCTATAACATCATACATTAGCTAATGAAATGGCTGCATTCTGCAACAGAAATGAACAGTCACTTATCTACCACAGCTCCCACTGCCAGAGACAGTGGCACAGCACATCATGCATGGTGATATTTGCTCAACCTGCACTACAGACTAATACAATTTTCAGTCTTACATTATTGCACTAGGGCCAACTTAAACAAAACCTTGTCAATAGCACAGACTTAAGTCCATACATCACTTTGTACAAACCTATTTGTGCCTTTAAGGTATAGAGATGCTATCTGAAATGAATAACTGGTAAAATGAATTTAACTGTCATTTTTAAGAAAAATAAAGTAATTATGCCCAGAAAAGTGGAATATAATAATGTGTAGACCTGTTGAAAGACTAGACCTGTTAATAAATAATTGCACTGTACGCATTTTTGCCAGGGTTATTGATTACATATTGTCATTGGTTGATAGAATCACCTAAAAGTTATGGAGGAAATGTTGTGTGTAGGGACAGCTGTTGGGCCAGAGGGTAGCATGCTGTGTTTCTGTGCCGGCAACTCAGGTTCAGAGATTAGCTCTGGGAGCTGGCTGGGCAGCACAAGGACTGGTGGAACACATCACTGCTCAGTGCCTGGGAAGGTATGGTGAAGTGTTCTGTCACATGGTGGACACATTGTGATGGGCTGGAGAGCTCTAAATCACAATTGTTTCACATGTATGTCATGGCCTGAGAGTGTTACACAGTGTGTTAGGGTAAGCAGGTTGACATGAAAAATGAGTTTTGCAATAACTCCACTATTTCATTTCCAATGGGACCTGTATGAATGAGGATGCAAGTTCATGGAAATTAAAAAAATATATATACAGTATATATTATATATATACATACATACACACACATACAGTATCTCTGTCTCTCTCACCACACACTCACTCACACACACATGTTTGTATGTATGTTACAGATTGCATATAAATACAGGGTTTTAAATAATTGATTTGCAGTTTTTTTCTTGGAACTATACTAACTGTACAGAAAGTATTTATATAGATTTTCTAGAAGTGCTATGTTTGTTAAACACAGTAAGGCAAGAGCTAAGCATTTTCACAAAGATTTAGCACTTTTATGAGCAAAACGCTAATCAATTTTTAGAGTTAAATAAATCCCTGAAATATATAAGTGATACACAGTGGGAACCTCATGAGTGGTGTAGAAAGCACATACAAATATGTAAGTGATAGACAGTGGAAACCTCATTAGCGGGATAGATAGCATGCATATAGAAATACCTTATTTATCACATAAGATCCCCTCTGCATATGTCATTTATGCAACAGGCTAGGACCTTAAGGGAGAGACATTTGTTTTGCTTTTTTAGGCATACAATTATTTTTATGTCTGTTATTTTTTGAACTAGTGTTACTGTGTTTTCCACCATCCTGATTGCTATAACCACTGCCATGAAAGTGAAGTCGGGATAACAAGCTGACACTGTGATGTGGTATTTTCTTAGTGCTGCAGAACTTCTGCAGAAATTACAAACCACCGCCACAGAAGCTCTGCGGCAAATGGTAGTCTTGCCACAGAACTTGGTCCCACTGTGCCTCAGAAAAGTAGGGGCCCTGGTCAGGCCATACAAAGGCAAGGGTACCGGACTTTAGCAAAATGGGAGAGTGCATAAGGAATGCACTAGCAAATGGGCAGGAAGGAGGGGTAAAGGAACAATGGGGAAAATCAAAACTGGCATCACAGAGGCAACAAGCCTTTGTGTGAAATAAATAAAACAAAACAAAGGGAAAAAAAAACACTATGGTTCTCAAAAGAGGTGGTGGGAAAGGTTAGGGAGAAAAAGATAGCATTCCGGAAGTATAAGTAATCACAGAAGGAGCAGGACAGAGAGCTGCATCAGTTAAAGCAGGGAAGGCAGTCAGAATAGCAAAGGCCCAAACAGAGGAAAAGATAGCCAACTTGGTTAAGAAGGGGGATAAAACCTTTTATAGGTACATTAAGGAGCAAAACAAGACCAAGGGAGGGATAGCGAGGCTTAATAAAGGGGAAGGAAGGTGGACTGAGGGTGACAGTAAAAAGGCAGAGTTCCTGAATGAATACTTTTGCTCAGTATTCACAAAAGAAGAGGAGCGGAAGGTACCTAAATCAAATAATAAAAGTACTCTGGATAGGAGGGTCAATACCAGTCCATTCAGAGAAGAAAGGGTCCCGAACAAACTCCTAAAACTCAAGGTGGACAAATCAATGGGGCCTGATGGGATTCATCCCAGAATTTTAAAATAACTAAGGGGAGAACTCATGACACCACTGACTGTCCTTTTTAACAAATCATGGGAGGGTGATGTTGTACCTGGGGACTGGAGGAAGGCAGATGTTATTCCCCTCCACAAAAGTGGGAGCAAGGCAGAGGCAAGAAACTACAGACCTGTTAGTTTGACCTCAGTGGAAGGGAAAATTATGGAATCACTACTGAAAGAAAGAATTGTTGAGTACCTAGAGGTCAGCAGGGCACAGGACCCAAGGCAGCACGGATTCACAGCAGGAAGGTCATGTCAGATGAATGTAATAGATTTCTTTGACTGGGTGACTAAAGTAGCAGAACAGGGAGGGGCTGTGGATGTGGTCTACCTAGACTTTAGCAAGGCATTTGACACAGTCCCACACAAAAGATTAATAAAAAAGTTAACCAGCCTGGGAGTGGGTCCCAGGGTGGTAGCCTGGGTAAATCATTTGCTGGACAACTGGATGAAAAGGGTAATAGTAAACAGAGTTCACCCTGAGGAAAGGGGGGTTACAAGTGGGGTACCACAGGGTTCAGTACTGAGACTGGTCCTCTTTAATGTCTTTATAGGTGACATTGCGGAGGGGCTGGAAGGAACAGTATGCTTCTTTGCAGATGACACAAAGATCTGCAACAGGGTTGATACACAAGGGTGGGGGTGGAAAGGATGAGAAGGGACTTGACAAGGTTAGAAGAATGCTCAAAAGTATAGCAGTTTAGATTCAGTGTAAAGAGGTGCAAAGTAATGCACCTGGGAAACAAAAACCCAGGGGAGGAGTACACAATGGGGGGGAGGTACTAACAACAACAAAAATGGAACGGGGCCTGGGGGTAGTCAAAGCAGAAGACTTAAAGGTAGACAACCAATGTGAAAAGGCAGTAAGGAGGGCTTGGGGGAATACTAGGATGTATAGGAAGAGGCATCACCAGTAGAAAACAGGAAGTTGTTATGCCTCTGTACAGATGGTGAGACCCCATCTGGAGAACTGCGTGCAGTTCTGGAGACCCCATCTCCATAAGGACACAGACAGGATGGAGGCAGTCTAGAGGAGGGCAACTAAAATGGTGTAGATTCTGCACCAGAAGCCATATTAAGAGAGACTAAAGGAGCTTAATATATATACCCTAGAGTAAAGGAGGTAGAGGGGGGACATGATATAAACATTCAAGTACATCAAGGGAATCAACACAGTCCAAAACGGTAGCATCATTCAGAAAAAGATGTGCGAGAACAAGGGGGCAGAATTTGAAGACAGAGGGGGGCTGGGTCAGAGGCAATGTGAGGAAGTATTTTTTCACAGAGAGGGTGGTGGACGCATGGATCAGCTTTCCAGAAGAGGTAGTGGGGTCAAAAACAGTGGGGAATTCAAGAATGCATGGGACAGACATCGACAATTCTAGTGGGGGGTAGGAGGAAGTAGGCTGTCGGTTAACTAGGTACTGTAGAGTCAAAAAATATCCGCATACCAAAAACAGGCACTGCACACTATGAATAGATGTAAAAGTTAACAATTTATTTGTGGAAGTTCCAAAGTACAACCACAGGCAAAAACCTCAATAAGATGCTCCTGCGCTTCAACTGCTAGGTCTTCCTCAGGTGCGGGCTCTGGAGTACAATGAGTCTCAGTTGAAATGCATATTAGAGTGTGTTGTCATACTTAATAAGATTACCAGTATTCACTGTTATCAAATCAAACCAAAGACATATGTACACTTTTATAATATATGGAGAACCCTAATTAACCACTGAAAGTAAGCTGTTTACAACCTTGTAATCCCACTGTTGTGACATCAGAACCTTATAAACCCCTCTCATCTGTGTCATAGCAGTGGGTTCACAAAACGGAATGCCAGTGTTAATCAGTATTATACTATGTACATAAACTGACAGCCAATCATATACGCAGACTGGCACCTTAGCCCAGTTGTAAATCCTATGATAATCACTGGCAAAGGTGCCGGTCTGCCGCATGTTTAAAAAAAAAATCCGACCCCAAAATCACTGATGTCTGACTGCCATCTTGTTTGCCCACTAAGCGAGCATCACAAAACTACACCTCCACACATCGAAGTCAAAGAACGTTGAACTCACAGAGAACACACGGAATGTAGCAGTGGCACACCAAGTAGCGTTTTTTTTTTTCAACTCACACCAATAAACAATGACATAAAAAACTGTTACCTGACTTGTGTCAGAAATCATGCTCCATTCCCAATATTAGGCACCTGCCGTAGCGCCATGTCCAGACCACCTTCACAGTGTTACTGACAAAACTCTCCATTCCCACATAACAAAAAAAATAAATTCCATGTGTCTCAGGGGTTTGTTTGTTTGTTTTTTTTCTTGTCAGAAGCTTGTACCCTGAGGTGGTAGCTCTTAGCATTAGCGCTCCTGCGCACACCACACAAACTGCCTGCTCCTACGTAATATCATGCTGTCTCCTTCACAAACTGTAAGCAAAAACCCAAATGGCACATGACAGCATACTACGTGGCTTTGTGTGTAGACGGGAGGGAGAATCTGTGTTAGAAACTGTGCTGCAGCTGAAAGGAGGGGTGAAGCTGCGCAGCACATCTTCTGCCTAACAACAGGCACTATTTACTACAGAGGAAGAATACCTCACATTAAAATCAATAAAAAAACTTTTTTTTTTTTCAATATTTTTCTAATCCTTTACTTCCTTCCCATGGTATAATGCAATAAGCCACTCGGGGGATGTGGGTTATCGGAGGATTTACCCACTCGGCTGCACCTCGTGGGCAAACCACACCAGCCATGGTAAGTCCTCCGATAACCCACACCCTCTCGTGGCTTATTGCTAGACTTGGCAGTTTTCGATTTTTATTTTTAAAAAATTTCGACGGCTAAAATCGATGTTTATTTTAAGGTCTTTATTTCGATTAAAATCGATCTTTAAGGTAAAAAACATACGGAGACACACAGAGTTAACTAAGACGCTACAACATACACAGAGACACTACAACATATTGAGACACACAGAGTTATACAAAGACAATACCACTTAGTTGTGATAGGCTGTTTCCCTGCTGCTGTTCCTGAGCATTTTCAGTTTGGCAGTGAGAAGCGCTAGCCACGGAGCCCCCCCCCCCAGACAGTCAGCATTCCATACAGTTTTCTTTGTTTGCCCACCCACTTGGTCAGTGGACCTCCATGCAGACTCCGCACAGCGCACTCACTGCAGGTAGTTGCAATGTTTCCTCTGATCAGCGCAGTTGCCCAAAATGTCCAATGTGGCTCTGAGAAGCAGATCTTGGCGACCACCCCACCTACCCGCCCAGCAGACCTCATATACCCTGGCCACAGTGGAGGATTCTCACACAGTATCCAGCATCTCACACACTTGTGACAACCTCCAGTGGAACTGATTGTTACGGTGATTCACCTCTGCTGCTGCTGCTAATGATGTTTGTGTACAATCCGAGTAACTTAACTAGAGTTTTACTGCAGTCCCAAGATTCGGTCCCCACCCCCCCCACAACCCAAATATCAGTTTCAACTTACTGGAATGTGGCACACAAAGTGCAGAAAACACACTGATTGGACAGTAAGTGAATATCATGCTACCGTCTGTTTACTACAGTGTGTTCCGTGAGCAAAAGTGAAGGCAGCATAGCTGTTAGAGAGAGACATTGCAAATTGGAAAGTGAGGGGGTACAGTTGCTAAGTGCAAATGCCTGGTGCAGCACAGTAAAAAGTAATTGTGGAGAGAGCGAGCAAGCGCTGTGCACACACACTTTGTGACCCCTACATGTAAGGCTGTGCTGTTCCTAAATGTCACACTAATGCATGCACACTTTGGAAATGTGGGGGTGATTTTTTAGAGTGGAAGATGCATTTAAAAAGTACTATTTCACTGCAAGAAAACAGTGTTTCCTATGGTTTTGGAATTCGGAATAGGGAATCACAAGCTAAAGTAAAGCAATGAGAGGCAGGGCAGTTTACGATTTAGATCACCATGCAATTATAATTTCAATCAGAATGTTTTCAAGTGATGCACGAAATAATAGCATTTCAGTAGAAATCGATGAAAAAAGATTTCCTTCGAAATTGACAAAACAGCACGTCTCGATGTAAATCAACGGAAATCGATATTAATCGCAAACTGCCAAGCCTACTTATTGCTTAATTATACAATGGCAAGAAAATTTCCTGGACTCTGATTGGTCTGTCTGGGGCTGGACCCATGATGTTATCCTAGCCTAACATCATGGATCTTGCCCCAGCACACTCATGACCGCATTGAATGTAAAAAAAAAAAAAAATCAGTCCACGGCTGTCCCTGCCATCAGCAACAGAGCTCCCCGCTCCCAGCCAAAGTGAAAGCTGTGTTCCCGATCTGCATCGGCTTCACATACTACTGTAACTGTCTACCCTCACAACATTCACCCAAAGTTTCATCATCTTAGTTTCAAAAAAAAGATAACCAATCAAGTAAAAGCTGATCAGCTTCACAGCAGCCCCACATGCTACTGACAGTCTCCGCTCCTTCAACACGTAACACCATTTATTATCATTACATTTTTTTCTATAGAAAAAAAAATTTCTGATATTGAAACCGTCACACTTTACAATGTAATGTACCTCTGCCAGTGTGTCCTGCTCAGAAACGTAAATGCCATCATGATCCTAATGAAATAAGGAGTGGAGATCGGCTTCACAGAACTCCTTCGCGCTCTCCTTGGAGCACTGGCACAGCAACTGATCATGTGAGCACTCATATAAGCCCGCACTTTGCTTGCTTATGCAGTCACCATTTTCTGCATTCAATACTTCCTCCTGATAACAAAAAACCTGTACTGGGATCAGACACCGCTGCAACAGTAAGACAAGGTTGGGGGGGGGGTTCTCCAACTTCCAAGCTACAGAGCACAAACAACTCAAATTCTGATACGGCGGGAGGGGGTGGGGTACAAATCTCACTTCCACAAGTCAGCAGAGACAGCAAAGCATGGGAAAGAGACAGAGAAGTAAACCTAAACTGAACATTTAAAATTAAAAACATGGGGAACAACACACAAAAACATTAGTATGGGGACTGCAGAGCCACAGTGACAGCAGCACCACCTACTAAAGCAGTAAATCAGGACTATTTTTTCAAAAAGTATACCTACTCATTGGGAAAAAACACCAAAAAAAATACTTTTTCATCTTTTTATTTTTATTTTTTTATACACAAGCCACTGTATAATAGGAATAATGCACTCCAGGGTGTGTGTCGTGCTGGGATAACGTCACTTCTGTGGGTGATTAGTCACACTCGGCCTGCGGCCTCGTGCCTAATCACCCCAGGCATGACGTTATCCCAACACCCACGCACAACCCGTCGTGGCATTATTCCTTTATTCTACACACCCAGAATGTGATTGTTAGTCTCAGTACAATAGTCAAACAACATATGGGATAGTGCATGAGTAACGGTCAACAACGAGCTATTCTTTCACCAGTTGAGTACTGTGGATTACCTCGAAGGCGCAGCTCAAGAGGTAATCCGTTATCACAGCTAACAAAGGTGAAAGAACACCCTGCCATTAAATGTTATGCATGCACTGTTCTGTATAGTGTATTATGGAATGTCACCCCCAAAAAGCATTACCACATCTTTCTTTTTCAAATCATTTTTACTGAGGCTGTGTGTGTGCCCTGTCAGTATGCCCTAACTGTCAGGTTGCTGCTCAAGAACACAATGTGTGACGTCCACACTGCAGCAGAATGAAAAGTTGTTCTGCTGTCCTGCGGACATCACTTTTTGGTTCTGCTGCACTGCGGATGTCACTAGTGCAGCAGAACAACATTTTGAGGTAGATGGATTTCGATGAACAATGACGTTCCACAATACACTATATTCCAATTGTCTCAGTTTACTGTTACTGAGTCTAGAGATCACTATGTCTGATAGAGATTTTAACTTTGGTGCTATTTCAGCCCACTGTTGTTCAATTCGTGTAACCTAATAAATTATTTTCCTACACAATCATGTGTGCATCGTGCAGATTCAATAATAAGGTAAGGTAAGGCTAAATTACTTGTGTTCGGGGGGTATAACTTCTCTTCTCATGCAGAGTCCCATACACTATAAATGACAATGCCTGATGTACAGGTGATAACCACGGTGTAATCACCTCTCGTGGTTGCTAGTGCAATGGTAAACCTCTCGAGCTGCGCTCTCGAGGTTTACTGATGCCCTAGCAACCACTCAAGGTGATTACACCATAGTTATCACCTATACATCAGGCATTTTCTCTATATATTTTTTTTCATTTTTTTCTTGTCTGCATAAACATTGTGCAATAAAATACTGTACTCATAAAATACAATAGTTGTAACAGTGACAGTGTATGTATGTCTTTGGTTTGATTTGATAAGAGTGAAAATTGGTAATCTTATCAATTATGACATCACACTTTATTATGCATTTAAACTGAGACTCATTGTACTCCAGAACCCGCCCCCTATGGAAGACCTAACGGTTGAAGCGCAGGGGCATCTGGTCAAGGTTTTTGCCTGTGGTTGCACTTTGGAACTTCCACGAATAAATTGTTAACTTTTGCATCTATTCATAGAGAGCAAGCTTTTGTGTCTGATTGTTAGATTGGGAGAGGCTAGGGGGGGGACCTGGAAAAGTCAGAGTGCCTGGACGATAGACAGCATGGATTCGTCCCGGGGAAATCATGTCAGACAAACCTTGTGGAGTTCTATGACTGGGTGTCGAGTGCCTTGGACCTGGGTAGACCAGTGGACGTCCTCTTTCTAGACTTCAGCAAGGCATTTGACTCTGTTGCTCACGTGGGCCTGTTGGATAAGCTGGGAGAAATGGGGGTGGGGAACCAGATGATCAGATGGATAGGCATTTGGCTCCAGGACCAGACCTAGAGGGTTGTAGTTGGCGGGATAGTCTCATCCCCAAGGAGGGTCATTAGTGGGGTCCCACAGGGATCAGTCCTTGGGCCCCTCCTGTTCAACGCCTACGTCGCTGACATAAGGACAGGTATCAGGAGTGAGATGAGTCTCTTTGCGGATGACTCAAAACTGGGGGTGGTGGTTGATGGGGAGGAGGGGAGGGTGGCCCTACAGGGGGACCTGGAGGCTCTGGAAAGATAGTCTAGAAAGTGGAAGCTGAGATTCAATGCAGGGAAATGCAAGGTACTGCACCTGGGGGCCAGAAACCCGGGCCAAGTGTACACCCTGGGGGCGGGGCAAATGCTACAAGTTCCGATGGCTGAGAGGGACCTGGGGGTGGTGGTGGATGTCAAGATGAACAACTCAGAGACTTGTAGGATGGCAGCAGCCAAGGCCAACAGGATGCTGGGATGCATCGCTAGGGGGATCACCTCTAGAAGGAGGGAAGTGATACTACCTCTGTTGACTGCTTGGTGAGGCCCTTTCAGAATACTGCATGCAGTTTTGGAGCCACACTTAAAGAGGATATTAAACTCCTGGAGAGGGTCAAGGAGGGCAACAAAAATGATTTGGGGCTTGGGGACAGGACCTATGAGGAGAGGCTCGAAGAGCTAAATATGTACACATTGGAAGAGAGAAGGGACCGGGGGGACATGATAGAGGTCTTCAGGTACATGCAGGGGGTAAATAGGGGAGGAACAGTCAGGGTGCTTCGAAGGAAGGAGGAGGGGTCCACTAGAGGGCATGGGTGGAAGCTGGAGGGGGGAAAATTCAAAGGAGAAAAGAGGAGGTGTTACTTCACTGAGAGGGTGGTGGAGCCATGGAATGTGCTGCCTAGGGGGCTGGTGGAGGCAGAGACGGTGGAGGGGTTCAAGAGGGGGTGGGACAGGTACAAGGGAAGGGTTCTGGAAGCAAAATCCAATGCAGCGAGAATATCCGGAACTGGGAAGGCAGAAGCCAGAGAAGGCGAGGAGGGCAGCAAGGTCAGCTCCCAGGGTGGGGGCTGACCAAACGAGCAGACGCAAAAGACCATTAGGCCTATTCTGCTGGCATTTTAGTATGTTAGTTAACTAGGATCTGCAGCTTATCCAAAAGGTAGGGAAATGGGCAGACTGGGTGGGCCAAGCGGTCCTCATCTGCCATCAAAGTCTATGTTTCTATGTAAGTACCTTAATCCCTGCTCAAAGAAACATCCTAGATCATTCTTACAAACATACGAACATATGAAATTGCCAGCAGATACAGACCATAATGGTCTTTTGAGTCTGCTTGGGTGCGCAGCTAGTTTTACCAAGTAGCTGCCCCCCAACTCCTTGTGAAGTTGTGCCCCCCACCTTATTGTACCCCATCTCCCTCCTGATCCTTGTTGGCCTGATCTTCTTCTTTGCCCTGTCCCAACCCCTCTTGAAACTCTCCACTATCTTTGCCGCCACCATCTCCTCTGGCAACTCGTTCCACCCTTTCACCACCCTTTCTGTGAAGAAGTGCCGTCTCATTTCCTTCTTGAATCCCCCCCCTCTGCCAGTTTCAGGGCATGACTTCTTGTTGTATCCTCCTTCCTTAGTTTAAAGATGCTCTCTGTGCTGGTCTTATTTATACCCTTTAGGTACTTGAAGGTCTCAATCATATCCCCTCTCTCCCTCCAGCCCTCCAGCACCCTCTGCTTCTCCTCATATGTTCTGTTCCCCCATGCCCTGAATTAGTTTGGTTGCTGTCCAGTGTACTGCCTCCAGTAGTTTGATATCTTTCTTAAGGTAGGGGCACCAGAGCTGGACATAATGCTCCAGGTGTGGTCTCACCAGTGACCTGTACAGTGGCAGAATACCCTCCTCCCTCATAGAGGTGATTCCTCTACGATGCAACCCAAGATTTTGTTTGCTTTGGCTGCTGCCTTGTGGCACTGTTCTGTGTGCTTCATGTCCTCCCTCATCATAACCCCCAGGTCCTTCTCCTCTCCTAAGAGCTAAGATAGTGGCTGGGCTGGGCTAGCCATCAACAGCAGGAGAACTAGCGTGCTTTTTAACTTTTATTTTGTTTACTTAAGTTGTATTGCAGCAGCATTTGGCTCTGTTTTGTTTAGTTTAAATGACTGGTAGCTTAGTTTATTTTTGATTTTAGTCTTTGGTAACTGGGTAAGGCCCGCTAGGCACAAGTGCCTGTTTTCAGGGGCAACCTGGGAGCACTGGGCTGTTAAGTGACTTGCTCACAGTCACATAGTATGCAAGTGGAGGTTATGAGAATCAAACTCAGGCCTGGCCAGCTGGATGTATCAAGCTTGTTCACACCTCATTCCTCTAACCTCTAGGCTATACTGCCAGCTCAGTTACAGTCCTTTCAGTGAGATAGTTTGTAATGTTGGCATTTTTCAGGGATTAGCTTAGTGGTTAGTCTGTCTAACAGTTTGTTTAATAATCGGAGCTGCCACGCTATCGTTTGCACTGAGTTTGTTGCTTATGTTCTATGACTGTTTACTGGGGATAACGGGCTTACATTTCAGCTCATGTTAAATTAATTTCATCTGCTTACTTTGGAAATCTCCTACCTTCTGACTCACTCAGGACCCTTCAGGAAAGTGGAGTTGCTGAGTTTTTCCATCTGCGAAGCTGGTGGTGGAGTAAGTCTACCAGGAGGAACTGCGTGCTGAGGATTCCTACACTAGAACATTGCTGTGGAGTTTTGTTTGCAGTATCCTCACTGGAAAAACTGACCATTTTACTGTGTGGGACTGTATGTTGGATCTGCCGGTCACCCGTGTTTAATCTATGCAGAGGTGAGCCCGACCTGCAGTGATTAAGACTCCATTGTTTGCATTGGGGGTCCACCTTTCTAGTCCCGAGGGGGGCCCAACCTTTGGTCTCGCTGAAGAGCCTGTCCTCTGTCTGGATCACACAGGTTTTGCGGGGTCTGCTGGTGGGCAGATGCTGTTTTGGGATCTGGGGATTATTTGGTTAGGTTAGCCCACCATTTTGCTGGCAACTTTGGGGGCCCTCATCAGGGTTTTGGCAGTGCCTTTCGTGTTCCTGCCCTTTCTGAAGGCCTATGAATAGCTCCCCGGACAGCTGTGGTGTCAGCTGCTCAGGGAGGGGCCTGTTGAGGGGTAGGGGGTGTTTGGAAAATGCAGCACACATCACAGCTGAAGAACCACTTCCCTTGAGATCTATTGGTATCTTCTCCCTTCATCCTGAGAGGGGACTTGAACTTTTTTCGATCTAGTTAGACTTGGTTGGGGTGTTTTCTGATTTGTGTGGGCTTAAGGCAGTGAGAGTGCTTTTGGAAATTATTCCACTCAACTAGTAATTTCTATTACTCATTTTGAGTCCAGGTGAGAGCTGGACTTATTCTGGGAAATTATATATTCACTGTCCTTGACGTGAGATGTCTAAGGACAAAGATTTGGACTTTTCTCCTGGGGAGCGACAGCAACTCTTTGGTAAGTGAACTTTTCCTCGTTATTGAAAGACTCTAATTTTAACTGCATTTCCTTAATTTGCTGCTGTGTTTTATTTATTTATTTATTTATTAATAGTTTCAGAAACAACCTTCTAATTAAAAACTCTTTTACAAAGGTTCCATGTCAGATAATAACAAGTATTTGTCAATGCCAAATGTTTGCTTGCTTGCTGGCATTGGCAGTGGTAGTGTAGAAGTTACAGAGCTGTGTAATAGGAATGGCAGTGAAGTATTGAACTGAAGCCAACCCCACCACCCTGCAGAGGTGACAGGCATTGGGGTGTGCGTTTGGGTTATCAGGCATACTGGCACGCCATTCTCACCACACCCACCCTGCAGACACTGACAAGTGTCACGGTGTTCCTTAGGGTCTTTGGCCCTTATGTGCACCCATTTCATTAGAAATACGGTGAGATGAGTGCGATATAGGAGAATGGGGTGAACTTTGGGCCGAAGAGTCAAGGCATACCTCGATGCCTCTCACTGGCTGCAGGGTGTGGAATGGTATGAGCATTACAGGCAAGAATCCCAAGTCACACCTCTGATGCCTGTCATTCTCTACGGGTTGGGGTTGGCGTTATGGTTGGAAACCCTAATACCTCAGGCATTCATTGGTATTTTCACTCCAAATTTTCAACATGTTTTTTTTGTGACCCCACCTCATGAACAGGGGGAATATCAGTTTGTTAGCCGAAAGCTGCTTATGCACAGTGACTACAGCATTTAGCACCACAGGTGCAAAAACATTCTGAACAGGATGTAAAAAATGACAGCTGTACTGTTCATGGGGAGGTGTAAAAAAATGGCAATGTTGCAAATCTGTAGTAAAAATATTGAAAAAAATGGTGAAGTGACAAGCGTACACAGAAACTGTGCAACGCACACCCGTAATATAATTAGGTTGGGGATTTTTTACAGCAGGTTGTCAACTCAGGCATTTTGGTGCCTCCGACCATGAACAGTGTCACTGTGATTTTCTTTATCTGTGCCGAACAATGATTTCCCACAGCGACCACGCATCTCTGTGCTGAAAGTGTGAAAACATACTTCAGCCATGTTATGAAAAATGACAGCTGTACTGTTCATAAGGAAGTGTGGAAAAATGCCACTGGTGAAAATCTGTACTGAAAATATTACAAAGTCATGAACTTACGAGGGTGCGTGGAAACTGCGCAATGCTCACTCGTAACACAGTCATTTTATGGACTTTTGTCACCAAATTTTCAACATAGCCATTTTAAGACCTCTGCTTATGAACAGTGTAACTGTGATTTTCTTAATCTATCCTAAACATTGCTTTCGCACACCAACAGCACATTGTCGCTACATGTCGAAACACATTTTTGAGACATATGAAAAATGGCAGCTGTACTGTTCATAAGGAAGTGTAATAAAATGGCAATGTTGAAAATCTGGAGTGAAAATATTAAATTCATAAACTTACGAGCATGCATAGGAACTTCACATAGCCTTGCGCTAATTAAAACAGTCATTTTAGGAATTTTTCACCAAATTTTCAACATAGCCATTTTAAGACCTCTGCTCATGAAAAGTGTCACTGGGATTTTCTTAATTTGTCCCGTTACATTGATTTACTACACTGACTGCGCCATTGTAAGCTACATGGTAGGAAACACATTTTGAGCAAGATGTGAAAAATGACAGCTGTACTCCTCATAAGATGGTGTGGTAAAATGGCAATGTTGAAAATCTGGAGTGAAAATATTGAAAATTAAGTGAACTTCGAGCCTGCGTAAAGAACTGCACAGCTTACGCTAGTAAAACAGTCATTTTTTGAATTTTGGACCAAATTTTCAACATGGGGTTTTAGGACCCCTTCTCATGAATGATGTCACTGTCATGGGTGTTATTCGAGGCCCAAAGGGGTGATTTGCACAGTGACTCCAAAATCACCTGTAGGGCCCAATAACGCCATTGACAATGACATCATTCATGAGAAGGGGTCCCAAAACCCATGTTGAAAATTTGGTGCAAAAATTCCAAAACTGCACTGAGATATACAATAAAGTTGAAAACCCCTATCTAGCCCATTATACAGCTTACGGCATTTCCTCAGTTCGCGATCCGGCTTTGAAGAGTGCAGGCGTGTTCCCGGTCCACCAAAGATCGATCACGCAGCTCCGGAGGTAAGTATGGGAGTGAGGGGGTGTGAGGAGCAGGAGTGCGCGGTGGGTGGAGTGCCGGGTTGTGGGAGGGGCTAGGAGCGCCGTGGGACCCGTTTTATTTTGCAGGGTTAAAACAAAAAAAACGACGTGGGGCGTTGCCACGCTGGGGTGGGCTCCCAGCGTGGCACAAGGACGGCTGGGGCATGGAGCTGGCGGGGATTGGGCACCCCGTCGGCCATATGATCAGTTGCCACACTGGGGTGGGCTCCCAGCGTGGCATCCAGTACTCGGGGGTGAGGACAATGGAGCCGATGGGGATTGGGCACCCCGCCGGCTATTCTATAAGTTGCCATTCTGGGTGGGCACCCAGCATGGCATGTGGAAACTTGGGGGCAGTGAGCCCAGGCACCCCGTCGGCTATACATGTTTCTTGGAAGGGGAGAGGGCAGACGCAGTATGCGTGTTTCGTGTGTGTGTGTGTGTGTGTGTGTGTGTGTGTGTGTGTGTAGGGGAGCTCGCATGAGCAGGTGATATCTTATCGCTGCTCACTGAAGTGTAGCTCACCCTTTCAACTGATGCCACTGCATTTTGGAGCTTGTCATAGACAGCTCCAGCATGCATTCGATGGCATAGAGGTCGCGCCTGCCAACACACTGACTGAATTGGAGGAGGAGGTGACACACCTCCGAAATCTTGGATGATGGCACTATGTTTCTTGCACATGCGTGCAAGCAAACATAAAAAGGTTACAGACACCGAGTAGTCATACAATAGGAAATGTTCCAGACCACAGTTATAGCATAGCAACAGCAAGCTTAGGCAGAATATACAAGACAATTTTCGAATTAACAGTTGGTTAACAAGATGCAGTTCCAGGGTAGCAGGATATACCTACAGAGAATAAGTGCAGATAGAGCAGTTGAGGGAGCCTTGTCTTAAGTGTGACCCAGGGAGCCATGTACTAAACACGTCCCAGAGAGCCTTGTCATGGTAGCATAATTACGGAGGAAACTTAGTTGAGGAGAGCAGGGGATAGAAGTAGGTCTAGAAGTAAAGAGCGGAATAGTTAGTGTGAAGGGTGTAGGAGGGGGTGGGGAATGTAGGCGGCAGGAAGGGAGAGAGGCAGGGGACTAGACTTGCAGCAACGTTCACAGAAAGATGAGAGACTCCAGCACAGAAAGGAACCAGCAGGTCTCAGCAGCTAGAATGGCATACCCAGACAGAGTTGTCTAGTAGGAGCTGCTTCAACTAATTTTTAAAGGTCCTATGGTTAGCAACCTTAAGTGTGGCAACTGGAATCTCATTTAGCCAAAGCGTTGCTCGGTAGGAGAAGGAACGCTGTCCCCAGGGCTGTTCTTCGGAAGAGGACGCAGAGTGCGTTTACCTCTACCTCTGGTATTATACTCAGTTTTATTTAAGGATAGCAAATTGGAGATGCATGGTGGGGAGTCACCAGTCATAGCTTTCCTACCAAGTATGCACATTTGAAACCTTGACCTGTTCTTTAGTGATAGCAGGTTGCACTGTGTATAGAGTGAACACGTGTGTGTGAAGCGGTCAGCCTCCAGCATCAGTCTACATGCTTTGTTGAGTGCAGTAACTACCCTCTGCAGGGCAGTGTCAATAGCAGCTCCATAAATCACTAGACCATAATTATGGAATATGGAGCTGGATATGGTGATACAGAGGGCATTGGGAGTGAGGCTTTTCCTATGTCTGTGTAGGACTCCAAGTTTTGTATTACTAGCCTTCACAACAAGGTCAATGTGACGCCCAAAGGTGAGTGTGTCATCTATCATGACACCAAGATACTTGAATGAGTGTACCTGCTCAAGAAGGTCGGCTTTGTTATTAGAAATTGATAACTCAGGGTATCTCCTTTTTACTTGAGTGATAGAAATAATCATTGTCTTGGTTTTTTTTATAGTTCAGTAGGAGCTTCTGAGAGATAAACCAACTCTCCACCATTCGGAAGGTGGTCTGCAGTTCAGATTGTAGGAGCTCAATCTGGGAGTGGCTGCCCAGGATAACTGCATCATCAGCATAAAGGATTATTTTACTGGGGCAGGCCTCAGGGAGTGGGGTCAAAAACAGACTGAACAACAGGGAATCCAGTATGCACCCCTGTGGAACTCCCAGTGTAAGTGTCTTGGATTCAGACACTACTTTGCCTGTTTTGACTCTCTGGGACTTGGAAGATAAATAGTCCTTGAACCATAGGGCGGCATTAGGGGCCAGCCCTAGGGATCGCAGTTGGTTCAAAAGGAGGTGCTGGTTGACTGTATCGAAGGCCTTAGTTAGGTTGATAAAGATGGAGCCAACCATTTTACCTTCATTTAAGGCCTTGTGAGCATAGTCAGAGAATCAACCAGGGCTGTGGAAGTGCTGTGTTTTTTTCTGAAACCATGCTGCTGTGAACATTGCAGATGGTATTTCTGGATATAGTCAGTTATTTGGTTTGCCACAGTTCTCTCCAAGGCTTTGGAAAGAGGGGAGAGAATGAATATGGGCCTATAGTTTGCAGTGCTGGACCTATCCCCACTTTTGTAAACTGTATAAACCCTCCAACACAGTGTATGTTATTTATTTATTTTATTTGTTTGATATATTGGTTTACAACCTTTGAACCAGAGGCTCATTTACAAAGGTACCTAGCCACATGTAAGACAGATGGTAATACAGAAACACAGTATAACAACAATTACATTAAGCATGTATTACAGACATTTGTCACAGACATTATTTACAGTATTTGGATGTAGATATTTTCAGACATTATTTGTAATATAATATTAATAATATTTGGATGATGATATTTACAACAAAACAGCAGAAGACATTATAAGCTTGAGAAAGCATCTAAACATAGTAGTCATTTGATGGGGTTTGTTTCATTTATCGTTTTGGGGTTTTATTTGGATTGGAATTTGGGGATAAATTTGGGGGAGTGGTTGGGATAATGGGGGTGGTGTCATTTGTTATTATTAGTTTTGTTTTTGTCTTATAGTTTACTGCTGTTGGTTATAGGCATTATTAATGTGCAGGCAGTTTCCTTCGGTGGTCAGGTGCTACTCCTCCTCTAGGATTAGAGGCCTGTGCCCTTTCAACTGTTCTCCACTTCCCTTTGAGGTCTGTATGCGCTGTCAGGCCTTGGGGATAGCTCGGGGGAGTTGGGGGGGGCAGGCCCCTGGCTGGGAAGGGGGAGCGGAGCAGGATGGGCAGATTGGGGTTGTCAGTACCAGTAGGTGCCCTGGGGCAAAATGGGTCCAGGAAAGGGGTCCTCAATGCCTAGTTCCCATACCCAAGGGCTCCACTTTCAGTGGGCAAATGATGTGCTCTCCCGTGGCCAATCATCCTACTTGGGCGGTGTTATGCAATGCCAGGTCAATTAAAAATAAGACAGCAATTATTGCTAATCTTGTTAGAACATCCAACCTGGCTTGCATCACTGAGATCTGGCTCAATGGGAATGCTGGCCCCATGTTGGATGCAGCTGTGCCAGCTGGGTACTCTGTGATACACTGCCCGAGGTTGGATCGCAGAGGTGGGGGTGTAGCCATCTGTTTTAGGACAGAACTGGGCCTTATAGAAGTACCAGTGGGGATCACCAGATCATTCGAGTGTATCGTGGGTGCAGGTGTGGGTTGCAATATTCTTCTCATCTACCATCCACTAGGGGATGGGAAAGAATTCCTGCAAGAAGTCATGGACTTCGTCACCGATATGGTGTTGTAATCCTCCAGGTGGTTGGTCCTGGGGGACTTCAATGCCAGGGTTGATGACGAACTCTCACAGTTTGGACAAGACTTCATCCAACTGATGATTTAATTGGGCTTCACACAGGCTATTGCCTCTGCTACCCATATTTGTGGTCACTCTCTGGATCTGGTGTTCCTCCTGGGGATGGAGACTTCTGACTTGGTGGTGGAACTGGTCAGTTGGTCTGACCATCACACTATAGGGTTCAGTTTCGCGGCTCCCCCCAATAGATCTGCCCCTGTAGAGATGGCCCTATATCACCCTTTAAGGGGGGGTGTCCCCTGCTGGTCTAATGGTGGTGCTGGACCTATGAAGTAGGCCAATGTGGAGTCAGATGACCTAGTGCTGCACTATAATAGTGTGGTATCAGGGGATATGGACTCCTTTGCTCCTGCCTGGGTTCTCAGACTCACTCTTTGTCCTCATTCCTCTTGGTTCAATGGGACCTTGAAGGAGCTGAGGTGAGTGGGGCAAAGGCTGGAGCATTGCTGGCAGAAATCGGGCCTGGAGGATGACAAACTTAGGTTGATGGCCCATTATAAGGACTATCAATTGGCTATCTCCCATTAGAAGGCAGAGTTCCTGTCCAGGGAGATTGCCGCTGCAAGGAATCGACCAGCTCAGCTCTTCTGAACTATCAACAGGTTGTGCAATCCAACCTGTCTTCAGAATCGGAGAGCTTTTTCACAATTGCAGTGTGAGGAGTTCACTCAACTTTTTGCATTAAGGTTGCCTCCATCAGGTCCGAGATTTGTTCAGTACACTCCAGTCAGCAGAGCGATGGTCACAGGAAAGTCACTAGCACCCAGTTTTGCTGGACTGACTTTGACCGGCTGATGATCACTGACATTGTGAAGATTGTCCAGGGCATGCGATCGACTTGCTGCAGTTTGGATCCTGGTCCAACCTGCCTCCTGGTGGAGTGTGTGTGGAGGTCATTGGACTGGTCCTAGCAGAGATAGTCTGGAGTTCATTGGACAAGGGGGTGTTCTCTGATTCTTTGAAAGAGGCAGTTGTGACCCCCCTTTTAAAGAAATCTTCCCTCGACCCAGACTGTCTTGGAAACTGCAGACCTATCTCTAACCTACCCTTCATGGGTAAGGTTATCAAGAAGGTTGTCATGATGCAACTCAGGGACCATCTTACCAACCACGAGGTCTATGATCCTCTCCAATCTGGATTTAGGAAGAAGCATAGTACAGAGATAGTACTTGTCCGAGTACTTAATGATCTCCTGATGGTAAGGGATCAGAAGAGCTGTTCGATCTTGGTTCTCCTTGATCTCTCTACAGCTGTCACCCCAGACATATTGTAAAAACTATTCCTAAGGGTCAGTTTATCAGACTCAAAAGAAATTGTAGTACGACTGAAGGGTATGAGGCAGCCGGTGACAGTATGAAAAATAGGTTTAAAAAGAGAGGGTACTGTATGATTTTAGAATTTTGGAATCAGCCAAGTCAGCAATGGATAAAATGGACAGAAATGATTTTTTAACGCCTAGGAGAAAAGTTGTTAATCTGAAAAAATGGAAGGAAAAAGGTCCTAACCTTGTTCTTACTTTCACTCCCCAGAGTCATTATATTGCAAACATAGTAAAGAAAAATATGCACATCCTGACTGTGGAACCAGCTCTTCAAGATATTGCCATCCAGGGACCCACCATCGCATACAGAAGAGGGAGCAACTTAAAGGACAAATTGGTACACCGTGCCTATGTTGCAGATCAGAAACATGTAAATGCCAGAAAATCGAGCAGTAATTATAGATGTGGCAACTGTTTCGTGTGTCAACATTTACAGGTGGGAGATGAATTCTGTGTCTCTGGAAACAGGACATATGAGATAAGAGACTATTACATGTAATACCATGTCAGTTGTATATTTGGCAAAATGTACATACAACAGTTTTTATGTCGGAAAGACTAAAAGAAAGTTGAGACATTAGATAGTAGAGCATTTGAGACATATAAGACTGGGTACTAAAGAAAATACTCTTGCAGCACATATACAACAATGTGGTGCGGGACACTCCTTTAAATTTAATGGCACTGAATGTGTTGTGATGGGGGTATGAGGGGGAGATTTGGATGATGCATTCTTAAGTAGGGAGACCTTTTGGCAGTTCAAGTTAAAAGCAGGAGAGAAGCCTGGACTGAATGGACATTTTCAGTTAGCTCCTGTCCTGTCATACAGGTGTAAGTGAATAGAGAACATGTGAATTCATGACACAGGATTATATATGTTGTAATAAATATGCTCCCTGAAGCAGAGCTGGAATAGGGCAGATTAGTAAATTAGTAAATTAGTAGTAACATTCAGTAGAATATGAGAATAATATAAAATAGTATGTTATTTAAATAAAATGTCTGATGCTGTTTCTATATAAGTGCAGTGTTTATTGTTTCTAATGTTAGATTTAGGTATCTTTTTTATCATTGGTACATAATTCATAGATGTAGAGATGTTAAGTAACTGAGTTATCATAGCATTGTATAACATATATTTTATACTAAGTTGTAATTGGTGTAATTATTGTGATATATGTGGTGCTTATATATGAACTGTATGGTAAGGGTGTATTTCCCCCTTTTTATGTTGGCTTGTGCATGCACTCCAGCCAACATATTGCACTAGTAGCAGATCTGGAGGTGCAGTCACTGTGGGCGAATGCAGGACACGCACCAGTAGGTGCGTCCCTCATTCCCCAATAAGGCAGCATGCAGGCGCGACACCAGCAACACGTATTGTGGTGAGTACATCTAAAAAAAGGTCTGCTGCAATGAGAGCCAAGCTCGTCACGCAGCGGCACCTCCCGACGTACCTTTCCTGGTGAAGCATTCTAGTAAACATGGCAGCAGTGACTGCCGCCACCACCTGCCACAATGCCAACTTCAGTGGTGCTCAATCCCCTTGCTGGCATGCCCTGACCCAGTTCATGTGCTGATGGGGGAGCCTACTCCTCATCGGCATAATGCCCCCCCATTTGTTGTGTGCTGAGGGGGGTGCCCAATCCCCCTTGGCTCTGGCCCCCCCTCGGTATGTGCCATCGGGGATGCCCAATCCCCCGTCAGCTAGCCCCCCAAACTCTCAGGTGGCATGCTGGGACCCCACCCCAGCATGCCAAATGCCCCTGTAAAAAGAAAACCATCCTACAATGTTTTTTTTTTTTAAACCTGTAAAGAAGAAAACGGTCTCTAGCAGTCTGTCCTGCACCCCCCAACCCGCACCCACCCTCTGCACCCCTGCTTCCCCGCCCCTCACCCCATACTTACCTCGAGTCTGGCATGACAATCTTCGGTGGACCAGGAATACGTCTGCACTCTTCAAAGCCGACCGCAAACTGAAGAATGCTGGTAAGCTGTATAATGGCATAATTAGGGTTTTTTCAACTTTGGTGCATATCTCAGGCATTTTTTTGAATTTTTGCACCAAATTTTCAACATGGGGTTATTGGGGCCCCTTCTCATGAATTCAGTCACTGTCATGGCATTGTTCAGTCCTGACAGGTGGTTTTGCAGTCACTGCGTGGAATCAACTTTTGGGAAAGATTAATGAAATGACAGTGCCACTGTTCATGAGGTGGGCTCTCAAAAAGCCTATGTTGCAAATTTGGTGGAAAAAAATCAAAAAAATTACTGTTTTATGAGCATTCGTTGTGCAGTTTCCACGCACGCTGGTAACTTCGTGAATTTGTAATATTTTCGCTCCAGATTTTCAACATTGGCATTTTTCCACACCTCCTTATGAACAGTATAGCTGTCATGTTACATATCCTGGCTGAAATGTGTTTTTGCACTTCCAGTGCAGAATAGCGCGGTCGCTGTGCGAAATCAGTTTTTGGGACAGTTTGAGAAAACGACAGTGATGCTGTTCATGAGCAGAGGTCCTAAAATGTGTATGTTGAAAATTTGGTGATGAAAGTCCATAAAATGACTGTGTTACAAGCATGCGTTGCGCAGTTCCACGCACCCTTGTAACTTTGCAAATTTGCAATGTTTTCATGCCAGATTTTCAACACTGGCATTTTTCACACCTCCTTATGAACAGTACAGCTGTCATTTTTCACATCCAGCCCAAATGTGTTTCGCACCTGTATTGAATGGCGTGGGTCACTGTGGGAAATCAACTTTGGGACAGATTAACAAAATCACAGTGCCACTGTTCATGAGGGGAGGTCCCAAAATGCCTGTGTTAAAAATGTGTCTCTTCAGGGTGGGGGTGAGGTTGGCGTCAGTTCAATACTTCACTGCCATTCCTATTATGCATCTCTAACTCCTGCACTACCAATGCCAATGCCAATGCCAGCAAGACAACATTCGGCATTGGCAAATGCTTGTTTAACATAATTATGGTACCTGCACTATATATGTTCCACACTAGAGGGTGCTATTGTCTTGAAAAATTGCTGGATAGCTTGAAACGTTGATGTTGGTGTGTTGGTGGGGTGCTACCATGATTTGTAAATAATAAATACAATAATTATACTTAACATTTCCAAGAAGTGGAAGTTTGCTCTATGTCTCCTTACTGCGAGTATCCGACAACAAGTTGATGTTCACATGTGACTTTGTGTAGTTTCTTAGCACCGCAGGATGCTTGGAGGCCGCAATGCTTTGTATTGAGAATCGGAAGAGCTGTTTGATCTCGGTTCTCCTTGGTCTCTCTGCAGCATTTGACACCGTGGACCATGAGGTAGTGCTTGAGCACCTGCGGCTGATCTGTGGTTTGTCTGGTACAGTCCTGAGATGGTTCCATTCTTTCCTCATGGGCAGGTCACAGAGAGTGGTATTGTTTTTTTTTTTTCCCTTGGCCCCTTCCCCCTTTCCTGTGGGGTGCTGCAGGGCTCTGTGCTGTCCGCCTTGTTATTCAAGGTGTATATGCTGCCATTGGGGGACATTATAAGGCATTATGGGCTGAGTTTTCATAATTATGCAGATGATACTCGGCTCTATATGTCCTTTGTGCCAGGATGGGATGATTCCGTCTCGGTCTATAACAACTACGTTGCCGAGCTCCAGGACTGGATGAGTACCAGCTGGCTGAGGTTGAATCCAGAAAAGACTGAGGTGTTGGTTGTGGACCCTGGTCATCGGGTAGAGGGGTCCTCTCCTGTTCAGCTCACTGGGTTACTGCTAGGGGGTATTCTGTTGAGGACCTCCGAACAGGTGCGGAACCTGGGTGTTATTCTGAACGATGAGCTGATGCTTAAATCACATGTGTTGGTTGTTGTTTGCACCTCATTTTACTACCTGAGGAATGTCGCCCAGGTAAAACACCTTGTTCTGCCTGATGACCTTCCATCTCTGGTCCATGTCTTTGTGAGTGATCTCCCGCCTTGACTATTGCAATGCACTCTACCTAGGGTTTACGGGTGTTGATGTCTGCTGTCTGCAGCTGGCGCAGAATGCAGCAGCCAAGCTGTTGACAGGCTTACCAAGATCAAGCCATATCACGCCTGTGCTCCGCGAATTGTAGTAGCTTCCAGTACTGTGGAGGATCATCGTCAAGGTTGGTTTGCTGACCTACAAGGCCCTACATGGGCAGGGACTGCATTACTTGCAAGACCTCCTGTGTCACTACTGCCCCCTCTGCCCACTTCGTTCCACTGATGAGGGATTGCTAGAGGTGCCCAGGGTCTGTTTGAAGACTGCAGGGGCAACATCCTTTGCATTTATGTCACTGACCCTGTGGAACTCTCTACCTCATCAGGTTAGAGAGTGCCTGTCCACTGAGACTTTCAAAACTGCCTTAAAAACTCATTTATTTAGACTGGCTTTCTCAGATGTTTAATGGGATTTGCTGCCTGTTTCATTTGGTTTTAATACTTACAGTAGTTTTTAATAGTTATTATACCTTTGGATTTTATGTACAAGTGCTTTGAAACTTGAAAAGTGCTTTTTATAAATAAACTGACTTGATTTGACTTGACTTCTAATACTGTCACCTGAACTCCCCCTAGCCAGTAACTGGTCTATGGGTCTTTGGCTCCCATGCGCATCACCTTGCATTTTTTGGCATTAAAACTCAACTGCCAGATGCCAGACCATTTCTCCAGCTTTACCAGGTCCTCCCTTATATCCTGTCTCCCCTCCTCAGTATCCATCCTCGCACAGAGCTTAGTATCGTCTGCAAAGAGACAGAGTTTGCTCTTGATCCCTTCTGCTATGTCACCAATAAAATCATTGAACAACATAGGTCCCAGTACTGAGCCCTATAGGACACCGCTGGTCACAGGTCTAGATTCAGACAGCTCTCTCCAACCACCACTACTCTCTGGTTCCTGTGCATCAGCCAGCTCTTTACCCATTCCAACAGCTTGTCCCCAACCCACAGGTCCCTCAACTTGCTGACCAACCTGCCATGGGGCACTGAGTGAAATACCTTGCTGAAGTCCAGATAACATACATCCACTGCCTGGCCCTTATCCAAGATCCTTGTAAACCAGTCAAAGAAGTCCACCATGTTGGTTTGACATGACCTCCCCCTAACAAACTCATGCTGCCTGTCATCCTGGAGACTATTATCTTATAGGAAGGACACAAGTCTTTCTTTGAGAGTGGTGTCCATTAACTTACCCACTTTGGAGGTTAGGCTAACTGGCCTGTAGTTTCCCTGCTCATCTCTAGGGCCACTCTTGTGGATAGGCACCACATGCACTGCCCTCCAGTCCTGAGGGACATACCCCTCCTCAAGCAAGGTGTTAAATAGGTCCATCAGTGGAGCTGCCAGCATCTCTACCAGTTCTCTCAGAACCCTAGGGTGCATCTCATCTGGACCAGGAGCCTTGTCCACCCACAGTTCCGTAAGTCCTCTCAATACATTGTCTACCTCTATCTCTTCTTCACACACCTGCCCCCCCCCCCTTAAGGGGCATCTTAATCTTCCTCTGTGGCATGGGCCTGCCAGCCTCCCTGGTTAAAACAGAGCAGAAGCACTCTCATTTAGTGCCTCCACTTGTTCCACTCCCTTCTCCACCCACCCTCCCTCCCTTTTGATCCCAACAATCCCGTCCTTTCTATTGCGTTTCTCTTTAACATATCAGAAGAAGTCATTCTCCCCTTTCTTAATTCCATGAGCCAGTCTCAGTTCTTTCTCAGCCTTGGCTGCACATACCTCCCTGCCTGCCTCTCGAGATTTCTCCATGTAAATCTCCATGTCTACTTCCTTACAGTATGTTTGTACATCAGGAAGGCTGCCCTCTTCTCCCTTACCTTTCCCACCACCCTGTTATTAAACCAAATTGGCCTCTTGGTTCTGGCTCTCTTTTTTCTAGCCTTTGTACAAGTGTTGGTGGCCGCAATCAACTCCATCTTAATGATAGTCCATTTTTTGTCTGCATTCATCCCTGGTTGTATCTTTGCCAGGTGCTCTTTCACTATACACCCCATCTTGTTGAAATGTGCCTTCTTAAAGTCTTCCACCTTTGTTTTAGTCCTGGCCGCTTCCTTCCCTGTGCAGATTGAAAACCACACCGTTTGATGGTCACTACCTGCGAGGGGTTCCCTCACCTCCACTTCTTGGACCTGGTCCCCATTTGACAACACACAATCTAATATGGCATCCTCCTTTGTTGGCTCCTTGACTCCTTGAGTCAGAAAACAGTTCTGGATAGCATACAGGATGACCTGTTCTTGGCTGCAGGTGGTACAGTAGCCGGAGTGCTCCAGTCTATTCCCAGCAGATTGAAGTCACCCAGAATTACTACATTTCCTCTGCCCCCTGCTCTTGTAATCTGTTCCCCCAGCTCCTTGTTTAGATCAGTTCCCTGTGAAGGTGGATAAAAAGTCTTGTGGATAAAAAGTTTCTAGCCACATTGTAATCTGTAAAGTTGTAAGCAGTGTCATTAAGAATGACTCTTTAATGAGCTATTTAAATGAAGCCAGGTTTTAAAGAAATTAGTCTTGTCCTACATCTTTCTGTGCCCTTGGCTAGGTCTGCAAAGGTGTGAATTTTTTCAGTTTTAAAGGGGAGACCTTTCAACTTTCTTGCCAAGTTCCAAACAATATTTCTGACCCGAAGGGTAGAGAAAGCTGCAACTAAAGTTGTCTTTGCAAGCAACGTTGCGGGGACAGGTGCAGAAGAACTAGGATCAGTATTTCTCAATTTTGGAATCACAAATGCTTTATCAATGGTCAAGTTAGTGGGGAGCTCAGCAAATGAGACCAACAAAACACAAATACAATTCAAAGCACCCCCTTGAATCTCCTCCTTGGGAACACCAACAAAGCAAAATTACATTCTCAAGGAGAGTTTTCTAGGTGCTCAATCTTAGCATTCATCACTGTATTATCCAATATATTAGTCTTGGAAATAGTACTTACAGTTGGCAAGTCTGTTTTCAGCTGCTGCGTACCCATTTCAACCTGTTTCAGTCTAGTACTTACTGCCGTGATGTTAGAGTTTGTAGCCGTGACCATTTCCACAATGTTAGTCAAGCATTTGTTCAGCTAAGCTTTATCTTTCTCCTGAGTAGCCTGTAAGTCCTGTAGAACTGTTAAAACTAAAGACAGTGTTTTACTGGAATCCATAGCCATTTTACTTCCTTTTTGTCTTTGTGGTTTTCAAGCACGCCTTCACTGCGGCCACATTCTCAGACTTGGGCTGCTCCTCTGAGTCCATAGACCCAGACCCCACTACCTGTCTCTGGCCATGGGCAGCTACTCAATGAGACACATATAGATTTATCAACAGTTGCTTGTTCAGCTTCTTTAGTACTCATTTCTGCACTTTCTATATCACATTCTATTCCATTTCAGTTAAAGAAGCTCGGGCCTTGGCACGTAACCACATAAAACAAAGGAAAATCTTGTCATTTTATGAGAGATTCAAATGCAGCTGCAGACTCACACAGCCATCTTGTTCAACTGACTGAGCTGTGGTTAATAGCTTGGCTTTTGAAAAAGGACTGGCCGAGGAACTGGTGCTGTCACTCTGTCATGGCAGCAGTACTGGCAGCAGAAGTACTGTGTCAGCTGATGCTGTTGAGTCCAACGAAGTGGACCTATGTCTTGTATGTGATGGAGGTGGGTGCCATGTAACTGATCTCCCTCTGTCATCACAATTGCCTGTTGGGACTGACTGCTACTATTACATGGTCCAGCTCTGAGTCATCAAAATTATCTCCATCACTTGAATTGCCCCTACATGGTTCTGTGAGATCGGTATGATGAGCAGGTAGATGAGGAAGCTGCTGCATTAGGTGTTGCCTCATGGCAGTGGTTCCCATGCCACTAGGTTTATTCCCCCTACTAATGGTTGTTTTACAGTGCATGGTACAGTAGGTGCTCTAGGTGAGTCCCCTTTTATATATATATATGATCATAAAGGGGATAGGAAATGTGTGTTAACTGGCTGCAGTTAGTAATGTTCCTAGTAACAGAAATGAAAACCTTACCCCAACTGGCTAACATTTAACTGTACCTGAATAAACACTGATGTGAAAAACTGTGTTTTCAATTGTTTTCTCTTTATGGACAAAATTCGGCACCGTCCTCTTCATGGAACCATTCATTTAGAGTTTTTACTATGTCATGGTTTGTGTACAGAATGCTAAATATGAGATCTTGACCTACCAGAACCCTATTTAGAGTTCTGTGCACAAATCATGACATAGTTAAATCTCCAGATCACTGGTTCCATGAACAGAAGTGTAACAGAATGCTGCCCATATAAACAAAACAATGTAAAATACAGTTTTTCACATCAGCATGTATTCAGGTACAGTTACACATGGATCATCTTGGCTTAGGGATCCTATTTCTCTAAATGGGAATATTAAAAACAGTTGCCAATTAGAAATCATTTCCTGTCCTCTTTAAATACAGTTCTGGGGCTGGTACAGCAAATCAGAATCTGAAAGTCCACCACACAGACACCGAGTATTCAAGTTTCAATCAATCTTCCATTTATTTATCTCCAAGCAAGATCCTTCAGACCTCACCCAACTTTTTGCCCAAATGTGGGTTCCTCAGGGAAGAGCATCTGGTATCAGTTGCTGTGACAGCTTAATTTCTAAAGAAACCAAATTCAGAAGTGTCATCTCTATATTTATAGTGTTTTTCATTTTCAAAGGTTTATTCTGGATTTTTTATGTTTTTGTCATTTGAGTGTTACACTAGGTTATCATTCATCAAAGTGGCAGTACTTCACTCCATCAGCATGTAGACATTATACTAAGGTTCATACCAAGATAATTTGGGGAGCAAGGAGGCCGGATAGCCCATAGGTGCCCCATACTAATCACAATTTATAACAGAAAATATTGTACCCAGAGATTATCAGATTACCAAGACAATGTTTAAATACACTTTTGGTTTCACTGATGACTACTTCAAGAGGCAGTCTGTTCCAGGGAATAACAGTCCTTAGCATGAAAAATAATTCCCCACTTAAGTAGTTAAAAGGTTTTCCAGCCAGTTGTAGAGGGTGACCTCTGATATTATAAGCATTATTTCTGAGTACAAAACCAAGTTCTGTCATCAGATAAGGGTCTTGGATTATGTCAAATAAAAATAAAATATCCCCTCTGAGGCGACTGGTGGCTAGTGTCATGAGGTCTAAGGATTGGAGTCTCGTTTCATAGGTCTCATGTTGCAGCCCGTGTATGTGCTTAGTAAACTTCCTTTGCACTTCTCTAGTAAATCACTTCCGTTTTTTTGAATGGGCACCAGAGTTGGGATGCAAACTCTAAATGTGGCCTTGCATAAACTCTGAACAGAAGCATCATAAACATTAGGATTTCTAGATTTGATGTTCCTCTTGATAGACCAGATTATCTGATTAGTTTTGTTAATGGAATCTTGTATGTGTTTTGAGTGGGATAAATCATGTGAGATTACAATACCGAGATCCTTTTCATTAGTGGTTGTATTCAGTATACAACCACTAATGTATATAAATAATTGGGGTTCTGAGGTCCAAGGTGCATAATCTTACATTTAGTATTATTAAGTTTCATACCTCATGTGTTTACCCAGGCTGTGATTTTATCAAGATCCTGTTGTATAGTTAAGGCTTGATCTGGGTTAGTACATGGTCCACCAATTTTGATGTCATCGGCATATTTAATAGAAGGTGTATAACAGTTTGTTATCACGTCTGAAATAAATACCTGGAACAGACAGGGGCCCAGAATGGACCCCTGTGGGACACCGCTAGTGACATTGCCCAAGTCAGACAGGGTGCTGTTAATTTGAACCCTTTGTGTTCTATTATGAAGCTAGTTACTAATCCATTTAATCAGGTTACTATTAATATTGAGCCTATGCCATTTTGCCATAAGGGCCCAATGGAACAAGGCATCAAATACCTTGCTGACATCAATGAATATGACATCACAAGGTGTCTGATTATCGAGATGGGAACTAATATGCTCACAGAAACACAATAAATTGGTGAGACAGCTTCTACCTTTCCTGAACCCATGTTGTTCAGTGTTTTGCATACAGATGGTGTAAGACTAATTGGTCTAAAGCTTTCCTAATTGTTTTTAGGCCCATTTTTAGGGCTGTGGGTGGATCCTACAGCCCTTTTGGGGTTGATCAGATTGTAGCCCTAAAACAGCTGATCGTGGAACTCCTTTTTTGGGCTTTTGAAAGTATTTCTCCACAGCTGCAAAATAGTGCAACCCCCTCTGATTTTAGTTAATTGCTGCTCTATGTTAAAGGCATCTGAAGGGAGGGGAGGATGCTATTGTATTGTACCTCAGAACTTCTCAGGATATTAACAAAAAAAACTTTTTAAACTGCTGTTTCTATCATCTGTTCAGCTCAGTCTAATAGATTTATTCTATTTCTTTCAGCAACCTGGGGTTAACTCATTATATGTTGTCTGGCATTTACTGAAACTGAAAGACTACAGTGTCAGATTACAAACAGTGCAGCTGTTAGCTATTTCATTCCTATGTGCAGGACAGGTTGCACACACACACACACACACACACACACACACACACCAGCAGCAACATTTATTCTGACTAAATAAATTCAAGAGAACTGATTTAGCAGCATGCAGCTTTTGATGACTTTGACTAAACAGCACTATCTGGCACCAACAAGAAAATAACTTTGATCATTTGGTAGCTCTTCACAGCCCTATCGGCTCTGGCTAGAGTTGTTATGGATAGCGGCAACATTTGCTTTTTTCCCAATCATTGGGGACAAACTTTTTTGATATACAACCATCAAAAAGCAGTTTAAGGGAACCCACTAGGCAATCAGCCAGTAAACAGAGTAAATGCCCTGCAATATTATCTGGTCCTGGGCTATATTTGCCTTTTTTAATTATTTGGTCTTCTGTGAACATGATACTGTGATCGATATTATCAGTATGATTTGATTTGATTTCATTTGAGGTGTTATGTTGCACTAAGTTAAATATATTACACAATTTCTGATTAAACACATACACCATGGGTTTAGGGTTGTGAATCAGTTGGTCTTCCACTAATAGAGGACATACTTAACAGACAAATTTTTTTTAAGGAGTTTATGTGTGAGAAAAATAATTTACTATTAGTTTTGTTTGCTGATTCAGCTACATTGGTTTCCCATCTTTGTTTAGATTTCTTAATTTTTTGTTTACGTTTCTTCTGGATTATAATGTAAGAGTCCCAAATGGCATTTGTTTGTAATTTCAGGTATGCACTACATTGTTTATTCTTTTGTCTGAGTAATCTTTTTATTGAATTGTTCATCCATTTAGGTGAGTGTTTATAGTTAGGATTTTTTTTTTGCTTAGAAGGTGTGTACATGTCTCTCAATGTAGTAATAGTATCTCTAAGGATTTCCCAACTTTCTTGAGCAGGTAAGTTATTAAATATAGAGTCTCAGTTTACCTCTTTAAAAGCATTTTTTATTGCATTCAAGTTAGCCTTCTCATAACAATAAGTTACGGTTGAATTATTGTTGAAGGCGTAATATTTATGCAATGAAAACTGAATAGGGTTATGATCTCTGTTGCCAAATGGGGACTCAACGGTGACATTGTTAAGAACTAACTCATTGTTACATATAACAAGATCTAATATTCTGTCACCTCTACTTGGTGTTGAAATACACTGCTTTAACCAAAGCTGAGAATAGATGATGAGTAGTTTTTTACCCTTGCTGGATGAGGTAGAAAAATCATTCCTCAAATCTCCCTAAGCCCCCCATAACTATATGGTCACCTAGTTCACCTGCTTGTTCTATTTCAGACAGTATGGCATCAAAAATCTCTGTTGAGAAGTTTGGAGGTGGTGACATGATCCTAACATTAGGGAATCGCAGTCTGTCAAATATATTTTAACTTAGATGGTTTCTATAAATAAACCATGGTTTTTGACTTTATTTGAAATGTCAAGTGACTTAATGTTGCTATTGATTAATAAAGCAACACCACCACCTTTTCTAGTTTCTCAGTTTAATTTATATAGGTTATATAGGTTATAACCTGGCATGATGTAATCCCAGGATGCTCCCCAGGTTTTGGATATGGAAATGATATCCAAATTATCCTGATGTGCCCTTACTTTCATAGAAACATAGAAACATAGACTTTGACGGCAGATAAGGACCGCTTGGCCCACCTAGTCTGCCCATTTCCTTACCTACTGGGTAAGCTGAAGATCCTAGTTAACCAGCAGCCTATTTCTTCCTACCCCCCCCCACAAAAATTGCCTTATGTCTGTCCCATGCATTCTTGAATTCTCCCACAGTTTTAGACCCCACAACCTCCTCAGGAAGGCTGTTCCATGAGTTCACCACCCTCTCTGTGAAAAAATACTTCCTCACATTTCCTCTGAGCCATCCCCCCTCTATCTTCAAATTTCATTGTGTTTTTTATTTAGACATCTAGCATTAAAACACAGGAATTTTGAGGTGGTAACTAGTGTGGAGGTGGTTGTTACATTAGGAGACCTTAAGAGAGGAGGAAAAGCCCCTCTTCTCCCCCAATGTAGTTAGTTTAAATAATGGTCAATGGTGGACAATAAGCGTTTTCCAAGCAGGGTACTGCCTCGTCTACTCAAATGCAGGCCATCTTTACTGTACAATTTGTGTTCTTCTATGAATTCTTCCTAATGGGTGATACAAGTCTGTTCTCATCTCAAACACCACTTATGCAGCCATTCATTAATGGACTTAATTTTCTGATTCAGATGTGACGAGAATCTGAGGATGGGAAGAATTTCTGAGAAACAGATGTCACACCCTAGGTCCACTAGTTTTGTTATTGCCTCCTACATGCAAGATCACGAGGGAGTTTTCCCTACTGTTATACATAATATCCCCAATCATGTTTGTAATATCTGATATTCTAGCACCACTAAAGCTGGAGCCTGTTCTATTGGGTTTGTCAGGGTTACATATAGTGGTGGGTGAAGTGGCCCCAATTGGCTCTGCGAAGTGACCTGTGGAGTGAAGGTGAATTCACGGAGTGCTCCGCAATGCGAAGCAGAGTACTTCGCGTTATAATGGGTAACACAAAGTCCATTGAAAACAATGACTTCATGTTACTCCGCCTTCCCAAACCACTACTCCACTAATTCTTAAGGCGAAGTACATTGAGAACAATGCACTCCGCCTCACTTCGCCTTGTTTTTAAGTTCCATAGGTGAATTTTGCAGTGATTCATGGGATTTCAGGTCACATGGGCTCTAGATTGTTCTGCACAGCCTCAGTTTGGGGTAGTGTGTGTAGGAAGCTGTAGGAGACAATCTGCTCTGAGAGCTCTCTGGGATTCAAACCTTCTAAAAACTGTTAAAAAAGCCTTTAGGGGTCATTTGTTTTGCTGAAACTTTAGTTCATCAATTATAGGAAACCCTTTTGTGCTCATATCATCAAGTGTTTATTGTTTGTGTGTGGATTTTGAATGTTAATGTACAACATTCAGACTGTGTACTGAGATATAGTGGAAGTGTGCTTTGGGGAAGGGCCGTATTTGTGGTGTAGGTAGATTAACTTGGAGAAAAAGACAGTGCTTTCTGTTTTGGTGATGTTTTTCTTGTATAACTGTGTCAATGTACACACAGTAATATTTTCAAACATTTTTGCCATTTTTTTGCTGATTGTTGTGGTGCAGCAGTGCATATTTGTTTTTTTTAATTAAGTATACTTTATTAAAATTTAAGCCATACATCAGAGAATATACAGACAGGATCATTGAACAGGGTTGATATTTAACAACAATAAAAAAAAAAAAAAAAATTATCTAAGTTCCCCCCCCCCACTCCCTGTCTGCGCTCATCAAGTAAGTGACTTATTGGTATGGAATAAACTGCCAACATGGTAAATGTGATAAGAGCAGCCATGTTCAGCCAGACCTACATATAGATTTAAAATCTCACTAACATTAACATGGACAAGAGTGGCTCCCAAATCTTTGTGAATCTGTGGTGTAAGTGTCGCAGGTTAGATATGTGCCTCTCCACTTGAATTGCCAGTAAAATTTCTAGGCACCACTCAGTGATGGCAGGAAGGGATCTCTCCTTCCAGTGTCTTAATATGACCAGTTTTGCTGTGGTTGAGATCAGTGACATATGTGCTTTGCGTATCTGGGGAGTCCCCGGGGGAAAAATTGCCAGGACACAACTCTCTGGAGTAAACAAGGTGTCTAATCCCAAAATTGGATCTAAGGCCCACCGTAAAGCCTCCCAAAATTCCTGTATATGTGGACATTGCCATAACATATGGTGTAGCGACTCGGAGGCCTGGCAACCTCGAGAACATAAGGGGGAGGATGCAAGGCCCACCTTAAACAGCCTTTCCGGAGTGTAGTAAATATTATGTAAAATATTAAACTGGATCAATCTAAGTTTGTCCTGTTTAATGTGTTTATAAATCCCCTTCCATACTTTCTCCCAATAGTCGGGGTGTTCAGGCAGGGACAGCTCACGCACCCAGTAATAACATATTCCCCTAGGGAGGGATGCATCTAGATCCTGAAGGTGCTTGTAAATCTTAGCAACTGAGTGGGGTTGCCCCACTTCTTAAAGAGCCTTTAGGAGGCCATCAGACAATTGCGATACCCATTCTTGCTTTCCTGTAAATGCCCGTATTGCCGTTTTAATTTGCAAATATTTAAAAAAGTCCTGGGATCTTAGCTGAAAACTACATTGTAGTTCTTTAAATGGAGCCAAAACTGTACCCTGGAGAAGATCCTCCAGTTTACAATGTCTAACTTACGGGAGAAAGGAGGGTAAAATAGGCCTACGACCAACTTGGATGTGCCAATTATTAACAAGTGGTTGGGCCCTAGATGTGTGCCAATTTTCTGAAAACTGTACTTGCATTTTCTGGAAAGCTTTGAGAGACCAGGCCATAGGGAATGCTTTAAATTGGCTGGGGAGGCAAGAGGGTTTCATAAACGCCAAAGCATAAAGAGTACTTGCCGCACTCCGGACCAAGCTACGCTCAATATCAAGCCATATTGGTGTATAGGAAGGTTCTGCCCGTGGGGTTTCGTCGTTCATCCAGTAAGCTATCCTATTTAGGTGTTGGGCACCATAATATAGAAACAGGTATGGGAGTGCTAGGCCTCCTTTAAATTTTGGTGCAGTTAATTTAAGATAGACCTTTCTTACTGCCTTACCCCTCCATAAAAATCTTTTACATATTCTTTGAATTTGCAAGAACCAGGACTTAGGGAGGACAACACCCAACATACTCAAAGGGTATAATAATCTTGGTAAAACGTTCATTTTCAGGATATTGACTCGGCCCCAGAGTGATAATGGAAGGGCATTCCATCTTTCCAAGTCAGATTGCACTACTTGTATAAGATTTGTTTAGTTAAGGTTGACCATTAAAGGAACGCTCCTAGCAATTTTAATCCCAAGGTACGATAGCACCTTAGGCTCCCATGATAGGCCCACAGTGGAATATATATGTTTGTCACAGAGATGATTTAGTGGAAAAACTTTTGTTTTAGCAAGGTTCAGTTTGTACCCTGATACCACGGAAAATCGATTTAATTCCTCCAATAATGCTGGGATCGAATACTCAGGGTTCTCAACATGTAATAGGAGATCGTCAGACTATGCTGAGACCAGATACCTCTCTCCTTGAATCTGGACGCCTCTCAACAATGGGGACGAAACTAGTCTTCATATTAAAGGCTCTAGATAACAGTTAAAAAGAAGTGGGGAGAGCAGGCAGGCCTGGCGGGTGCCTCTCTCCAGAGTGAATGGATCTGAAAGATATCCATTACACAGTACACTAGCTCTAGGAGAGGAGTACAGTATTCTAACCCATTGTATAAAACTATCAGGCACTCCAAATTCTCAGAGGGGTGTAAACAAAAAAACGCCAGGATACCCGATCAAAAGCTTTCTCTACATCGAGGGATACCAAAGCCACTGGAGTTTCAGCACCCCTCACCGCAACTATTATGTACATTATCTTTCTCATATGATCTGCCAAGGAGTGCCCTTGCATAAAACCCACTTGTTCCCGTCCAATAATCCCTCTAAGGACTGGAGCTAAGCAATTCGCCAAGATTTTAGCCAGAATCTTAACATCCGAGTTAATCAGTAATATCGGTTGATAACTTCCAGGACATAATAAATCCCTGTCCGGCTTTGAAATCAGGGTAATCCATGTCATTAGGAAGCATGGATCTTTTATTCCTACTTGAAACCAAAAATTAAAGACATCCTTTAGGAGGAAGGCCAGCTGAGGAAGGCAACTCTTATAAAAGTTATTGGGCAGCCCATCTAGCCCAGGAGCTTTGTCCAAGGGTAACTGGCTAATAGCCTGCTCCACCTCCGTTAAAGTGACAGGTGCCCCTAGATTCTCTGCCTCTTGGGGAGAAAGCCTAGGAAGACCGGATATGGCCAAATAGTCTGTGATTTCTTCCTTTGTCGGTACTATAGAGTCCACTGCGGAATAGAGGGACTCATAGTACCTACCAAGAACACCAACAATGTCTTTAGGGTGAGAAACCAAATCACCATTTATAGGTGATCTCAACACGGGAATACATTTAGACATTTTGGCCTGTCTCAATCTTAATGCGAGGAGCTTCCCTGCTTTCTCCCCCGCCTCAAGGTATTTTAACTTAGTACGATGAATGGTCAGTTCAGCCTTTTGTGCCATTAAATCTTAATAATTAGACCACAATTGTTGAAGTTTTGCCCATTCCTGCATTGAAGAAGTGTGATTTAATCGGCCCTCTAGTTGCTGAATCTCTTTTATTAACGAATCTAGGGCAAGTCTGTCCATTCGAGCCCGTGTGGCCGAGATGCGTATAAACTCTCCCCGTAGAGCACACTTCAGAGTGGCCCATACTGTATCTATTCTTTCGACTGTCCCCAAATTCCATTTAATGAAATCAGCTACAAAATCTTGGATATGTTTCAATGTCTTAGAACATTTGATTAACTGGGTATTGAGACACCATCTTTTCCCCTCCCTAGCTTTTGGGTGTAGCATATAAGTTACCTTCACAGGGAAGTGGTTGGAGAGTACTCCCAGAAGGATAGATACATCCATCACTCCCGGGAGTGCGAATGAGCTCACTAGCCAAAAATCAATCCAGGAAGAGGTGGCATGCAGTGGGGAATAATAGGTGTATTGCCACTCTGAAGGATTAAGAATCCTCCATATATCTACCACACCCACCCCGGAAACAAGATCGCCAAGAGCTCTTTGCGCCGGCGATAACCCCACTCTCTTACTGTCCATACGATCTATCACTGAGTTAGGGACTAGGTTCCAGTCCCCACCAATGAACGTTAGGAGGGGGGGTTCGAGACTAGTAGCAGTAGTAACCCGATAAAAAATGAAGGAGAATCCATATTAGGACCATATATTGATGCCAGCATTATTGGAGAGGACCCCAAGCTACTCTGTACTATAATATATTGCCCCTCTGGGTCCCACCATTCCCTGCACATGACAAAGGGCACCATTTTAGCAATTAATATAATGGTACCATTGTGCTTAGTGGAGTTGCCAGCTCCAAAAACTTGACCCACCCAACTTTTTTTGAATAGCGAAATATTATCTCTCAAAAGGTGTGTTTCCTGTAAGCAAGCAATTTCCGCATGGAGCAAGGATAGGTGCTTTAGAATCATAATTCGCTTGTTTTTACTTTGAGCCCCCTTAATATTCCAGCTAATAAAGATGTAGGAGCCACTCATTCCTTAACAGAGATACCCATAACACTGTGAGATGAGAAGAAACCACTGGAACCACTGCTCTTCTTTTTATACTACTCTCTACTGTACATGATCAACAGGAACTCCCACAAAGAGCGCCAATTTGCCCCAACCCACAAACCCATCCGCAGAACCAAGTTTAAATTGAAGCCAGATAATAGAACCCCTTCGAAGACATCCCCACACCTCCAATAATCCCCCCCCAGTCCTTCCCCAAAACAAACGATAAATCATTTTAAACTATAGTTCAACTATTTACAAATCTTATCTAACCCGGTTCTAATAACCGACCTCCCACAAAATATAGAGGCATACGAAACCTCCTTCTAACTACCATATGGAGGCCCACCCTCCCTCCTCCCCGACAAAAGGAGAAGACTATGCTTACTCTTAATTTAGGCCATAGTACAATAACTCAGTAGTGGCTATTAGGAAATCCGATATTGGTTTCTCTGCAAAAAAGAAAAAGGAATTAGGCCAGTCCCCAGCATAGTGCAAGGAAGATATCATAAAATAAAGTATAAAATATTACCCCCTCGTGGCTGCCATTTTAAGTGACACTCTCACTTAACCATAATTGGAACACATAATTACTTATCAGGAGACTACTCATATTGTCCCCGCATATTTTTAAAACCCCAGCGAAACTAAACTATAGAAAAAGAAAAATATTCCCCTTCTCCCGCAGACATCTGCTTAATATTCAACAAGCTAATTGAGAGGGAAAGAGAGTTCACGTCGAAACATTGTCTGTGTGCATCTTCCAGTGCTTTACAGTTCAAACTCTTAAGTATATGAGCCAAACTTGCTGTTTCCCAATAGGAAGATGAACTGCGCATGTACCAGACCGCAAATGTCTCTAGAACATTAGCTGGAGGATTCCTTAGTTTCCCAATAAACATATTCAGAGAATAAAGTCCCCTTTTGTTGCGAAATGAAGGTTGACACTAACACTCTGGAAGTTATGCTGCACAGTTGCAACGTTGTAAGCAGGCGTTCACTGACAACTGCAGCTGAACACTACATCATTTAAAGAGATCAGGGAAGAGGTTTCTAAGCTCCTCTGAGGCTTTAGCTGGGGTTTCAAAGCTGGCCCACTTTTCATTATGTCTCACATGTAAGGTTGCGGGGTAACGCATTCGGAATGCTTTACCAGCTGCGACAAGTTTAGACACCACCGGATGAAATTCTTGCCTTTTCAGACGAACAGACTGGGGTAGGTCCTGTGATATTCTTAATTTGCGGCCCTTCCATTGTATTGCCTCGACTTCCTTGACCTTAGCCAAGATATGCTGCTTGTCAAGATAATTTAGGAGTTTGAAAACCAGAGGTCAAGGGGGGTAACCTGGCTGGGGGGGGGGGCGCAAAGACCGATGCGCTCTTTCCACCACATAGCTTGTACCATTAGGGGAGGGACCGGCTACTAGCTTACAAAGTTTTTGTACAAAAGTGATAGGGTTACTGCCTTCTTCCTTCTCAGGTAACCCAAATATTATTAAATTGTTGCGCCGGCTGCGCCCCTCTAAATCTTCAAGTTTATCCTCCATCTTCCGAATCTTTTGCCTCAGTGTTGCATTCTCCAAATTAATTTTGTCCCTCCATTTGTCCAGGGATGTAAGTCGGGTTTCAACGTCACCCATCTGCAAATTAAGTGCATCTAGATTGCTTTTGATAGATTGAACATCCTCCGAGATCGTCGCAATAGCGTTTTGGAGGGGATGAATCACTTCCAGAAAGCGCTCCTCTGTGAGCCCTACCGCGGGTACAGGAGAGCTACTCGACACCGCAGTTTGTGATTTGGGCCTCTTGGGGGCCTTCTCCTTCTCTGGAGTTAGCGGTAGTGTGTGCCGCGGCGGTGCTTTCCGCATTTCTGCCTCCATTTGCCTTCTCAATTTCGTTGCTCAGGCACTCTAATAGTGGTGAAGACAGGAACCTGCTCTTGTAGTCGCTGGGAAAAGCCGCTATCAATTTGAAGTAATCAATTTTGCCGGGGAGCGAGGGCAGGCAGAAGCTCTCACTCAGGCAGCCATCACGTGACCCACGTAGTGCATAATTTTAGTTTGTTTAAAATATGTGGTTATATTACTGACGTTTTCAATTTGCATGCATTACTTAGTGTGTGTGTGAGTATGTGTGTGACGTGTGTCATCAACTCAGACACCTTTTATTGTGCCACATAATAATTTCAGCAATGTGAAGCTGCTATCCACTGCAGCTGTGTGATTTTTGTACTTCTTTGTGGTATCTTTACTGGTACTAGTACTTGTGACTGTTACTGCCGCAGTGCAGCAGTGCATAATTTTAGTTTGTTTAAAGTATGTGGTTATATTACTGATGTTTTCAATTTGCTACGCATTATTTAGTTTGTGTGTGAGTATGTGTGTGACGCGTGTCATCAAATCAGACACCTTTTATTGTGCCACATAATTTCAGCAATGTGAACCTGCTATCTATTGCAGCTGTGTAATTTTTGTACTTCTTTGTGGTATCTGTACTAGTACTAGTACTAGTGACTGTTACTGCAGCAGTGCAGTACACTCCCCCGTGGCCTGCCCCAACCGGCAAAGGAATTCTTTTCCAGATTTGAATTTCTGATGGTGAACACTGGTTAGGTATTGTGCCTTTGCATCTGCATCTCTTCAGTGCATAGCGCAATCTTAATCTGTCTGAGCATTTGCATCTCTTTAGGACCCAATCTCCATCTCTAACTTAAGTCACAGTTGTTTGTTTGGCTTCCCTTCAGAGTACTGGACAGGTGTGGTGCATAATTCTACATGAACATTGTACTCATTAATATGTGTTTTTAAGTCAGGACCATCATCACGAGTCATTCGTGATACAAATCACATTCTTCATCATCACGGTCACAAATGCAGTTGTAACCACTTGTTACCCGGGGTTACTAGAATCCCAGTAAGACCTAGTGGTAGGCAGGGAAGGCAGCTTGTGAAACTCCAGTTAAATGGGTTTCACACTGTCTCACTCTGTTCTCAGTCTCAGCTGAGACTGAGTGATGACATCACCAATAGAACTGTCGCAGCTGCATAAGCCACATTGGAATCTGCAGCAGAGGGAGTTAGATGGAACGTTGGGAGTTTTCAAAGGAGTCAGTCTCCAGTTTGCCTTCAAGTAAGAAGGAGCAGTTCCAGTTTTGCCTTCAAGTGAAGAAGTCAGTGTCAAGTGGTGGAGACCACTGTTCGGGTCTCAGTGCCCCTCCCTCCTGGGGGATGTAAAGATCCCCATGCAGATTCCTGGGGCACTCCCCTTAATTCTGCAAGGAGAAGGAAAAAAGCTGCCTATTCAGCTCAGCCTTAGTTTTAGAGAGTTGGACGAGTTATGATTCACCTGTGGGGCATCTGCAACAAAAGGGTGAGTGTTTGCTCTAACATGAGAGGGCAAAAAATGTGTTTCTTCAGCCTGGGACATGTGACGAAATCTAGGAATTGAGCTACTATTTGGGAAGCCTATAGGACTGGGTCAAACAAATGGAGTAGTGTCAAAAGCTAGAGTGCTGTGTGAATTCAAGTAATATTGTAGAGGGGATGTGACAGTTCATCTACCATTTAATCTACATTCAGAAGTTTCAGTTTTTCCAGAGAAATGGCCGGGTATGGGCTGTGGGAGCTGGATGTGGGAACACCCCCCATCTTTAGTAACTAGGTCCACCTCTACGGATTTCTGCTGTGGTTGCTACTTTGCCTCATGCACTTGGCCAGTGATGAGGGAAGTGCCCAGACGTGGGTTGCAAATGGGAAAATCTCTCTAGGAGTCGCAGACTCTAAGTGGTGTGGGGAGCCACAACAAGTGTAAAGAAAAATTCTCTTTGTGAGATGGGAATCATAAGAAGTAAGAAGGAAATCTCTCTAGGAGTCACAGACTCTAAGAGGTGTGGGGAGCCACAACAAGATAATTGGTTCATTCTTCCAATGGACCGTGGATCAAGTGTCCGGCGGGGGAGCCAGGCCAGTCGGGCTGTGTACCCAAAGCGCGTGCAAGTCCAGGCTGTGTGCCTGGTGGGTCCAGAGCCTGAAAACAGTATAATTGGTTCATTCTTCAAGTGGACCACGTTGTAGTCTCTAATCTGCATTACCAGTAACTGTAGCCCCATGGGGGTCCGTCTATGCTTTGTTGTGTTCAGTTAGTTGTGAATAAAAGCCACACTGTAGAATCCCATTCCTGGTTCTGGACATTATAGTTATTGCTTCCTGTGTTCACATTTACTTGGGTGCCCCTGTGCAGAGTAGCCAAACCTAGGTCCCCCTGTGCCGAGTAACCTCATCCTCCCCGAACCCAGGTCCCCACCAGGTACTGCTGTCAGCGCCAATAGCATACCACCTGTCGTTTTGGCAAAAAGGCAGGGGCGAGGGGTTACACAGTCACAAATCACGATTTACGATCACGTCACGCATCACAACATTAATTTTTTTTACTAGTTACTTGGATGTATTGTAAGCCTGTTTTGTAGTATCTCTCCATGCTTCACCACCCCACCATTGTATTCAATAATTAGTGTTTTTAAGTCAGGGAGTTTTGTGCCACACCTCATCAGGGCCCGGGGAAGTACAGCTGTATGCATTCGCATTTATTCATCATCACGGTCATAAATGCAGTCACAAATCACGATTTACAATTATGTCACGAATCACAACATTAATTTTTTTACCAGTTACTTGGATGTATTGTAAGCCTGTTTTGTAGCATCTCTCCAAGCTTCACTATCCCACCATTGTATTCATTAATACATGTTTTTAAGTCAGGAATTTGGACAGTGTCTGCAGTACTTACACAGACTGGAAATAAGACTGACTGCACACATGCAGTTTAGCACATTACTTGCACTGCTCAGAATACAAAGTGTCACGCATACGGAAGACAACAAAAGAGGGCACAATTACATATAAGGGTCGGGGATGGTGGAGGAATACATTTTATAACACAGCAAGGAAGGTGTGGGGGGCACATGGTGTGAGGAAAAAAAACTAATGTGGGATCCCATGGTGATCCAGCAGCAGCTCCAGTATGGACATAATTTGCAACTGATGTCCCTCTATGCGATCCTGGTGGAGCAGCAGGTGCTGCTGTGGCCCTCCTCTTCTTAGGGATGCCGTCATGCACAGCTGCACCCTCTGCCACAGAATGGCCAGCAGGTGCAGGCATGGTCCATTCTGTGGCAGCCTGCCACTCCAACTGGTGGTTATTGAGCATATGGGTGTGCTGGCCCCCAGTCCTCAGGTGAGTCCCCCGGGGGCCACGGTTAACCTCCGCCTCACATAGGCAGCACTTGACCACACTGCTGTCCCCCTCGACACAGTCAAAAAGCTGCCAAACAACGGAGGTGCGGGAAGGACCAGGCACAGGTAGGGAAGGGCCAGATGAACTGGCAGACTACTGGTCACGGTGCTGAACAGGGATGGGATCCACACTTGGGCCCGGGGGAACAGGCACATCCTGCTCCAGAGGACCTGGTGCTGGACTTGGTGGTGGTGGTTGTGGTTCAACAGCCTCAGAGTCAGGACAGGAGGCGGTGCTGGTCCTGCTTCCGGGGGAGGGGACAAACAACTAACTACTTATAAAGGTAAGAAAAATAAAATTTACAGAAAGAACAAATTAAGTAAAAAAGAGAACAGAAAAGGCAAAAAAATGTAGCTTTTAAAAAAGCTGTAGGGTCTAAATCAAAGTTTAAATCTCCTCCTCGCTCTGATCTCAAAGTATCAGCAGTCACAAAACACACTCCTCTCTCTCCGTCTGCACAAGAGAAAGTAAAAGTGTCTGCTTGTATGACTCACTTCCTTCCTGCCCAGCTAAAGAGCACGTGACTTACAGTACTGTAAGCCATGTGATGTGTGGGGGGACTGCCAAATCTGAAACACCAAGTGGATCACTTAGAATCCTAATCACTGGAAACAGGGGAGGTACCCAAAGACTGGAGGACAGCAGATGTAGTCCCCTTATACAAAAGTGGGAACAAAGAGGAAGCAGGGAACTACAGACCAGTCAACCTCACCTCACCTCAGTAGTGGGGAAGATCATGGAAGCACTACTGAAGGAGAGATTGGTGGAACATCTGGTTGTCAATGGACTACAGGACCCAAGGCAGCATGGTTTCACCAGGGGGAGGTCATGTCAGACCAACCTTGTTGAATTTTTGACTGGTGACTAGGGAGGTGGATCAGGGAGGCAGTGGACATGGCCTATCTGGACTTCAGCAAGGCCTTTGACATTGTGCCACATAGAAGACTATTACACAAACTGGGGAATATGGGTGTGGGCAGGACAGTAGTGTGGTGGGTAGGTAACTGGCTGGGTGGCAGGACACAGAGGGTGGTGGTAAATGGCTGCCACTCCACAGAGGGAAGAGTGACCAGTGGGGTACCACAGGGATCAGTGCTGGGACCGGTCCTATTCAACATCTTCATCAGTGACATTGCGTGGGACCTAGAAGGCAGAATTTCACTGTTCGCTGATGACACAAAGCTCTGTAACAGAGTAGACACACCAGAGGGTGTAGACAGAATGAGAAGCGACCTGCAGAAACTTGAAGAATGGTCAGGGTTTGGCAGTTGAAATTCAATGCAAAGAAGTGCAAGATAATGCATATGGGGCACAAAAACCCTGGCACAATATATCAGTTGGGGGTGAGGATATAGCATGCACCAAGCAGGAAAGGATCTTGGGGTTGTCATCTCTGATGACCTCAAGGTAGGGAAACAGTGTGACAAGGCAGCAGGTAAAGCAAATAGGATGCTGGGATGTATAGGCAGGAGCATCACCAGCAGGAAAAGGGAGGTCATAATTCCACTATACAAGACACTAGTGAGGCCCCACCTGGAGTACAGTGTACAGTTCTGGAGAATCACCTATGTAAGGACATAGACAGGGTAGAGAAGGTTCAGAGGAGGGCAACAAAGATGTTGCATGGATTGCATCACAAGTCCTATGAAGACAGGTTGAAGGAACTAAACATGTACTCCCTGGAGAAGAGGAGGGAGAGAGGGGATATGATAGAGACATACAAGTATCTTACAGGGAGGAACAGGGTGCAGGAAAATACTATTTTTAAGCGAAAAAGATGTTCCAGGACTAGAGGCATGGGATGAAGTTGGAGGAGGACGATTCAGAGGAAACATGAGAAGAATTTCTTCACAGAACGGGTGGTGGACAAGTGGAACACCCTGCCAGAGGAAGTGGTGGGGGCTGAAACAATCACGGGATTTAAGAATGCATGGGATAGACATAAAGGAATTCTGGAGGTCAGGGGTAAGGGGCAACAGACTTCTAGGAAAACAAACTGAACTTACAAGCTCAAATGGGCAGACTGGGTGGGCCATAGGCCCTTATCTGCCGACACTGTCTATGTATCTATGTATCTATGTATCTATGTATCTAATGAGGAACGTGAAGTCCATTAAAAACAATGTCTTTGCCTTACTTCACATTGCCATTCTGCCTTAATGCAAAGTGGTAATGACAAGGCGGAGTGAGCACTTTGCATTGCCCACTTCGCATTCACTTCGCCTGTGGAATTTAAATTCACTGCATCTCTAGTTACATATGGCCCTGTCCAGATGCTTAATTATTAAATCGCCTAATATCACCACTTGTCTGGCACAATCGGGGGTGGGGGGGGAAGGTGCTGGGGTGGATTGTGTTGCCCTTTCAATTTCCATATTTATTGGAGGGGTTAAAGGCAGAGAAATGTCAGCTGAAACCTGAACAATAGGTTAGATGCGTAGGTGAGGTTGTGAAGGTTGAGGCTAAGGTAGGCATAGTTTTCATTATACAGTATATTTCCTGGGTAGCGATGCTGGGGATGGTATCAGTAGCAATACTGTCAGAGTCTTCACTAGTTAGTGTGGCTAGGGGTCAAAACTGTTATATAGAGGCACGCTAAAAATTTCAGCTTTTTGCCACTTTTTCGTGGCTCTTTTAGTCTGGATATTATACCAGGTTGCATCAGCATAATCCCCATCACGCAAGTCCTCTATCCTGACATGCTTTCTATTAACACATGTTTTGAAAGGGGAGGAATCTGAGCTTTATTTGAAGAGTCTGGCATGGGTGCTAGGGGATATTAATAGGAGTTACCATGGGTAACCTAACTGTGGGTGGTATATTTTCCTTTTGACCCTGGGTTGAGGCACTGGAGGATGAAAAACCCCTGGGATGGTATCCCTAGTATCGAACCTCGAGCCCATATCTAGTTGGCTTCTTTCTAAGGCAACAGGTCTGGAATTAAACAGTGAAATCTCTTGAAGCATCTCAGCGTTCTGCATACACTTTGTGCATCGAGATGCCTGTTTTGGAATTTCATCAGATATACAGTAGTTATGTACATTTTGCATTCTGTACATTTCAAACCCACTTCACCAGCTAGAGTAATAATAGTATCATGTAAGAAAAGAGCCATTCCCAGTATCACATATATACAGCAAGTATGAAACTGTAACGACTGCGGGAGGGCAGTATCCCACCAGAGACAGTTAGTGGTTATAGTTGTGGGTAAGATAACAGAGCATGTTGTAAATATCGTCATCCAAAGGTTATAAATAATGTCAGAAAATACCTACTTCCAAATCTTGTAAATATTGTCTGTGACAAATGTCTATAACATGTTTAATGTAACCATTGTTATACCATGTATCTCATGTTTAATGTAATTGTTGTTATACCTACTCTGTGTTTCCATCTGCCTTACATGTGACGAGGTACTTTTGCAAATGAGCCTCTGGCTCAAAGGTTGTAAACCGATATATCAAATAAATAAATAAATAAAAACAGTCCTGTAATATCAGGATAGCAGCACTATAGGCTTAATAGGCAATGGAAGGACCTCTGGGAGGATGTGGGTGGGGATGACAGCACTAGGCAGATAGCAAAATAACCACCTACGTTAATTGGTATGGTTAATATTGGTTTATCTCCCACTTCTACTTCTCCATGCCGGACATGCCTGACATGAGCAGAATGCGCGTCTCGGTGTGCACATGGCACCACGTGCGCCAAGCTCTGCACTTGCCCTGCTCGCAGCAGGGCTGTATAAATGTGTACTGATACTCTGGAAGTGACTCAAGGGTCACAATGAAAAATAGCCATGTGCTTAAACTGAAACTAGCCCCTCAGGAAACTATCAGGGAGCAGGACACAGATGGACATGTCAGCAGACAGACAGGCACACTTGCTGGCAATAAGCAGAGGTGTACTAGACTGCCCAAATTATCTTACAATTTTTTTTATTTTAAATGCATACTTCATTGAATATTTTCCAGTACACAAAGAGTACAAGTGTCATGAAACCACAAAAGACAATACACATAGATAGTGTAAATCATACAAGAAAAACTATAGACTAAAAGACCAGAAGACGACGAGGCACAGTACAGGAAGGTTAATACAACATATGAAATCTGGGGGTCCTATTCTGACAGAACAACAGAGCAGCTGTATAAATTAATAACAATAAATTAAAATAAAGGGAATGATCGGATCAGATGAGGCAACAGAGTAATAGCCAGCAAGGGTCTTGAAGAGGAAGACTGCTTTAGAGATGCATCCCATTTAGCCCATCTGGTCAAAATAAGATTATCCCCATCATGATGTAAATGCAGATTTGTAAGGAATCTGGAAGTGGAGAAACCACTGGCTGGAAGTGACCACTATTCAGTGTGATTCATGCTCAACATGGGGAGGGAAACAAGGGGTACAGGTACAAGGGTAACTGAGTTTGGGGGGGCAGATTTTAAGAAGACGGGGGTAATTTTGGGCAGGCACCTGGCAGGAATGCAACCACACATGGATGCAGACCAGAAATGGGACATCATAAAGGAAGGACTGGCAGAGGCAGTGAAGCTTTGCACTTGGAAGAAAAGCAAGAAGGGAAGGGCTCAGAAACCCAGTTGGCTGACACAGAAGGTTACGGAAGGGGTGAGGGCCGAGAGGGCAGCATTTCAAAAGTACAGGGAATCGGGGAGGGGTGAAGATAAGGATACATACATGGGGAAGTCCAGGGAGTTTACCGGACTAATTAGGGTGGCCAAGGCATCCAGGCAGCTGAGTGTGGTGCAGGGAATTAAAAGTGGAGAAAAATACTTCTTCCACTACATTAGAGAGAGGAACAGCGAGGATCAACTGGTGAGGATTAAAAAGGATGGGGGATGGGTGGAGAAAGGGGTAGAGCAAGCAAAGGCACTGAATGAATACTTCTGCTTTGTATTCACACAAGAGAAGGGGGACAGACACCCCAGGCAAGGGGTGGGGTCGGGAGAGTGGAGGGGATGACAGATGTAGGGATTACAGAGGGCAGGAAACTAGATGGGTTGAGGGCAGTAAGGGTGGACAGAGCACCTGGACTTGATGGCCTTCACCCTAGGAGACTTAGGGAGTTGGCAGATGTCCCAGCAGGGCCACTGGCTGACCTGTTTAATATCTCTCTGGACACAGGATGTGTACCACAGGACTGGAGAATGGCCCATGTGGTGCCATACATAAAAGTGGCCCAAAGGATGAACCAGGAAACTATAGGACAGTGAGCCTCACATCAATCATAGGAAAGCTCACGGAGACCATACTAAAAGAGAGGCTAGTGAGCTTCTTAGAGCAAAATGGTCTCCAGGATGGTCAACAGCATGGGTTTATAGCAGGAAGATCCTGCCAGACAGACCTTGTAGAGTACTATGACTGGGTGAAGCAGGAACTGGACAAGGGCCATGCAGTGGATGTCCTGCATTTGGACTTCAGCAAGGCCTTTGATTCAGTGCTGCATGGGAGGTTGGGGGAAACTGGAATATGTGGGGTCGGGACCATAAATGGTGAAATGGATCACAAGCTGGCTAAAAGGAATGCAGCAAAGGGTGGTGGTGGGGGTACTTCTCGTCATCAAGAGCAGTGACGAGAGAGGTACCACAGAGATCAGTAATAGGACCAGTGCTGTTTGGGATTTTATTGCAGATGTTCCACACAGGATCCAGAGCAAGATCAGCCTGTTCATAGAAGATACCAGATGGGAGCTGTGGTTGATGACATGGAGGGGTGGAAGGGGTTGCAGAAGGACCTGACTAAGCTGCAATAGTTTGCAGAAACATGGCAGTTGGGTTTTAATGCCAAAAAGTGCAAGGTTATGCACTTCAGAGCCAAGGACCAGGGGAGGAATTATCACTTGAATGGGGTATAGTTGGGGAGTGTCACAGAGGAGAAGGACCTAGGAGTGATCATTATGGGGAGCATGAACAACTCTGCTCAGTGCAGGAAGGCAGCAGCAAAAGCCAACAAAATGCTGGGGTGGATTGCAAGAGGGATCTCCTCCAGAAGGAGGGAGGTTATCCTGCCCCTGGATAGGTCATTGATCAGGCCCCACCTGGAGTACTGCATGCAGTAGTGGTGCCCATTCCTGAAGAAGGGCATCAGATTGTTGGAGGGGGTACAGCGAAGAGCCACAAAGATGATCCAGGGATTGGAGAGCAAGCCCTATGAGGACAGGCTGGGAGAGCTGAATATGTAGTCAGTGGAGGTGGGACAGGGGATATGATTGAGACCTTTAAGTATCTGAAGTGGATAACAAGACCAACACAGAAGGGATTTTTCAGATGAGAAGGGGAAGGGATACTAGCGGGCATGGACTTAGATTGGAGGGGGGGAGATTCAAGAAGAAGATGAGGAAACATTTTTCACAGAAAGATTGGTGGACAGATGGAACATCTTACCAGGTGACACAGTGCCCTGTAAGATGGTAGGCAGTTTCAAGAGGGGTTAGGACAGGGTAAGGGTAAGGGGTACTGGGAAGGGGGGGCAGGAGGAGCAGCTGTGTGTTGAGGGGCTAGCTGCACACTCGAGCAGACTCGATGGACCATGAGGCCTGTTTCTGCTGGAAATTTCATATGTTTGTATGTTCATATCTTCTATAATACAAATTTATTTAATAATATTTATCTATTCCAAAAATGTAAGTATCTTCAGGGTCATACAGTTTCTAGTAGTGGCTTTAAACTGCAACTGTGAAAATGTGATGAAGATAATTATTCTGGAAAGTGCAGTCTCCATCAGGAAGAACCCTTAAAAATAAGGTTTCAAACAGAAATGGAAGTGAGACCTCCAAAATACCAGACTTAGTATTAGCTACCAAGCTCCAGAATGGTTGTAACGTAAGACAGGCCCCAAATATGTGAAAATGCTCTCCCCTGGATCCACATTGTCTCCAACACAGGTCCAGTCCCTCTCCCCCTTGAATTGTGATAGACAAGTGATAGACAAGGTCTTAGAAATATTAACCGTCACTTTCCACTGGAACTCTCTCTCTCCAGTAGAATAAAGCAGTTGTTTTATGTACTATTTTCCAAGTTTTTTCTTTAAGCTGAAGATTAATCTCTAGTGAAAGAACAGTAATTCCAAACAGGATGGGGAAGAATATGGACTTTGCATTGTAAGAAAGCATTAACAGAGGAAATAACATGACTTTCTTTGTGGGATTTCATCTCTTGCTGAAGATATCTCTCTCCAGTGCAGGACGCTGATCAGAAGGTTGAGGAGCTTAGCACATAGAAGTAATTAAATTACGAAGCTGAAAATGACAAAAAGGTTCTACTCAAAGATAAAAAAACTTACGTTGCATGTGTTTAAATCTCATCTGTCTATCTTGATCCATTAGATAACCAGTTGTAGGAATACCCTTAAGTGCCCAAAGCTGAAAACCAGGATCAAAAGGCCCAGGCAAAAAAATCCTGGTTACCCACTGTTGGCGAGAGGTACCCCAATACTTCTGCGTCTCAAACCCAAGAACGGAAATTCTGCCAGAGTATGTCTCATCCATGGATCAAATGGCTTAACTGAAGAAGTTGGGATAAAGGGAGAAGAGAGACAAGTCCCAAGGCCAACCCCAAAAGCTGTTCCTCCTCACATTCCATCCAGCCAGTATCCAGGATGGCTTTTTTTTTTCCTTTGCCTGGCTCCTTCCTCCAGGCGCATGAGGTTCCGGCCAACCTCTCCGCTCTCTGCCCCCTCCATCCTCAGGCTTACCCCCCTGGGTGGGACCACTGGACGGGCCTCCTCTCTCACCAAGGTACTTGGTTGTCTGCCACTACCTTACTCCCCCCAAGGTGTGGCCATGGGAGTGGGACCCCCTAGTGGACTTTGGTCTGTAGCAGGAGTGGCGATGGAGATGGGTGCCATCATTAGTGGCCAGCACTTTTTTAGGGGAGTTTTCCTTGGGGCCAGGGATGTGCAATGACACCAGTGTCTGGCCCCCCCAACCTGTGGCATCATCTGCAACAGTATTCCCAGCTTCGGCCAAAAGTAAGCATTGTGCTGGACACTCTTCCCTTCCACCGGAGAATGATAGCAGTCCCTAGGATGCTCAATCCTTCTCCCCCCTGGCAAGCCCTCCAACTCCTGAGTCCTTCCCTGAACCCGGTATGTCGGCCCCACAAGTTAATGCCTTGCTGCTGTGCTGGTGGGCTAGCATCTGGGATGGCTTTTATGAAAGTTAAAACCTGAGCAGCCTGGATCACCTGATAGTATTGTTTTAAGTTCAGGAGAGCGAAGCCACCATCAGATTCACTTCTAAACAAAGTGGAATGCCATATACGGGGGAGCCAACCATTCCAGATTAATTTAAATATCAAATGGTCCAGTTGCCACCAAAAGAAGTCCAGGGGTCAATCGGGGAGCATGCGGAACACATATAAATATCGAGGCAAAATATTCATGCAGAGCGATTCAGTCCTAGCTCCCAATGTAAGCAGGAGTGGACTCCATCTCTCCAAGCCTTTCTTGACCTCCAGAAGAATGGGTTTATAATTTTTATTATAAAATAAGCAGAAAAAAGCCTTCATTTGATTGGTTATAAGCACACTAAGACACTCTGGGGTGTGCGTTGAACACATATTACCACACTTCCAAGGGCTGAAGGCACTCGTCCTGCAGCCTGATCCTTACTACACCCCTGGGTGTATGGTAATATATGTTCAACACACACCCCTTCATGTCTTATTGCTTACTTATAAAATGGGCAGAGAAAATCAAATTTGTTCGATGCACAGATAATAACAAGTGCCCCAAAAACGAGGACCGCTTTGCAAGAGAAATCAGTCTGCCATTGGAACATTCCTTTTGTAAATGCTGCCATTTTTATTCCTCGTTATGCCACACTGTAGGTTGAATAATGAAACTGGTGCAGCTTGTTCATAACGTTGGCCCCCCTTTCATCAGAAAAAAGACATGTATTACAAAAGCTAGCCCTGATGTGTCACTCTTGTCTCACCCCTGGGTCTGACCTACCGGTAACGCTTACAAATAAAAAAATATACAATTGATCTTGTGTCACCCCCAGTTTCACCTAACGGTAACGCTTTTCAGTAGAGGACTTTCAGTAGCAGTCCAGAAACATGCCGTCTCCCTCACTGGTATAGCTCCTGACCCGCAGTTTTAAATAAAGTTTTTATAAATAATTTTTTGGACGGTATGGAACCCGAGGTCGAGAAACAAGCACTTCTGTTTTTTTGATCAGCAACATTGCTCCTGCTGACACCAGTCGGAACTTACAGGCTGACCCGGAAGATGCCTTTTGAGGGACCCGAGACAGTTTGAGCCACAGGATGCCTATTTTGTTACATAGTTTGAGTAGATGGGTGTGGGGGGAGAAAACCATATTAAAGTAAATCTAAAGGTTAAACAACCACATTTTACCCAAAGAAACCTTTTCCCATACTAGTACACTGTCATTTCTCCATGTTCCCGCCTCCGATCCTTGCATGGTTCCATGAATCAATTTAAAAAAAAAAACACATAGAGATACACCTATTATAGTCTCTCCCCCTCTCTCTTTAGTAAAAAAATTGCACAGCAATTGGGGGGGATATAGGGGTAATGCTCCTGCACTGCTTCAGTAATAATGATGCCAGTAGAGGGCAAACTTGGCACAGCACATGCATGACATCATTTTCTTTTTTTTTTTGGGTGGAAGGATTATTTTATCATGAATTCTCATAAACATATCTTTTTTCTTTAATCTAGCACAATTTGTCAGACTGTAACAAGTAATGCACACACTCTCGTGCCATATTGCTTACTCAAATAACAGCTGTAGGTTAATGGTAATATTTAAACACAAATTGCAGAAACCCTTGTGCCCAATGACAGGGAAAGGAAGCTTTCTGACTCTGTTGAAGAGAACTGCTTGATAAAATCACTACTGTCTTATTAAAATTTACCTTAAAATCAGAAATACCCCCCAAACCTGGTTAAAACATGGAGAAGGTAAGGAAGGGAAGTCAGTGGGCATTGTCTGCTTAAAGGGCAACCTTGTGAAGAATAGTGCCAGCATGTATAACCTTAATCTCATTAAGGGTTCTATGTGACAAGGGCGACTGAATGTCAGTGACTGGTCATAAGAGCACACAACCACAAGGGCAACTAAAAACAGTATGTTATTTCATGTGGGGAGCTTCGCCCCACACACCTCCCCTCATGGGGGCTTTGCCCGGCCCCCCCTTAATTAGGATTCCTACTCTGGGGGGGGCACAACTCAGGGAAAGAGGTGAAATCCAAGGTCACCCACATTGTTGGTGCCATTGTGCAGTAGACATTATTACCAGTTGCTGACAATCAGTCACCCACATCACAGGCTACCCCCATTAAGTTGTCAAACATGGGCTGCCAGGGGCTCAACAGCCAGGGCAAAAAGCAAAGGTGACATGAGACAACCTTGCCAGGTGCCACGCTTCAACCAAAAAGAGTTAGAAAGAACACCATTTACCCCAACTCTGGCTGCAGAGTCCCAGTAAAGGGCCATGCAATTAGATATAAAGTCCTCACTAAATCTAAAAGTGGCTAGGGTCTCTGCCAAGTATTGCCAATTTAACCAATTGAAAGCCTTCTCAGCATCATCCGATCAGGCTATTGGGGTCAGCCTGAAATGGCGTACCATGTGAAATGATATTTAAAAGACGACGGATGTTGTTATAAGAACTATGGAATGGGATAAAACTGTTTGATTAGGATGGATCAGTTTAGGGATTATTAATTGCAACTGACTAGCAATGATTTTAGTGTAAATCTTTATATCAGTATTAATCAAGGAAATAGGTTGGTAGGAGAAACAAGACTCGGAGTTCTTTACCAGTTTCAGAATAACGGTAATGAGGACAGACTTCCATTCAAACAGAAAGGTATGTGTTGCTGGCAGTTAAAAAAATCAAATAAATGGGATCTATAAGAGAATCTGCAAAGGATTTATAAAATTCGGCAGGGAATCCATCATCTCTGGCTGCTTTCCTAAGTTTAAGGGTTTTAATAGTTGAATGGATTTTGTCATGGGTAAGTGGCCAGTCATAGATGAGAGATGTAACTGATGAAGAAAAGAGATTATTCTACCAGGGTCCATACTTTCTTGTTCTGGAATGTATATAAAAACATAGACTTTGACAGCAGATAAGGACCACTTGGCCCACCAAGTCTGCCCATATTCCTACCTATTGGATAAGCTGCAGATCCTAGTTAACTAACAGACTACTTCCTCCTACTCCCCACCAGCATTGCCTTATGTCTGTCCCATGTATTCTTGAATTCCCCCACTGTTTTTGACCCCTGGACCTCCTCAGGAAGGTCGTTTTATGTGTCCACCACCCTTGCTGAGAAAAAATACTTCCTCATGTTGCCCCCGAGTCATCCCCCCTCTATCTTCAAATTGTGCTCCTTTGTTCTTGCACACCTCTTTTTCTGAAAGATGCTCCCATCTTGGGCTTTGTTGACTCCCTTGAGGTACTTGAAAGCTTTTATCATATCCCCCCTCTCCCATCATGTCCTCGAGTATAAAACCAAGTATGGAAAGTACTAAATTCAAGAGCTATATCCATTGGTTTAATCAGATCCCAGGGAGAAGGGCCTCTGGTTCAAATCCTATGTATGCCCCTAGAAGCCTGCTCTTTTTGAAGTTGAAGTGCCAAAAGTCACCCCACCCTATGGCCCTGAGAGTAATAGGTAAACTTAGTGTGACACAACAGTTTCTCTGCATCGACCACAGATAGTTTGGAAAGCAGAATATGAATGTCTTGTATTTGGTGTAAAAGATCTGACCCACCTTCTTTTTTGTGCTTTGACTCCAAAACTGCAAGATGATTTTCTAAGTCTAACCTCCTTAATTTTTTCTTTCTTACGATGGGTCAAATATGGTATTATCTTGCCCCTAATAACAGGCTTCATAGCATTCCATATGGTGACAGGAGAAAGTGAGGGGACACTATTAGTCTGAAAATACTCATCTATCACATCTTGTACTGTATCACAGTTTAAAAGGGAGCAGAGGAGAAGGCCCCAACATTTAAATGCCAAAGGCTTCAACGGGGCATGGGATCTAGGTCTAAGTGAAGGGTAACCGGGCCAAGATCAGGTAACAAAATCGGATGAATCGTGGCACTGGTTAACTGATGCAGATAAGAAGTAGGAATATACCAACTGTCAATATGAGAATACATTTTATGGACATGCGAATAAAAGGTGTAATCATGATCACCAGGATGCAACTAGTTTCAGGCGTCTTGAAAACAGGATTCTGGTACCAGGGAATCTAAGATCTTAGCTGAGGGAGATTTCCATGGGGTATTACCAGCAACCCTAAAAGAATCTAACCCAGGGTCCAAAATACAATTAAAATCTCTTCCTATAATGCAAAACCCATGAGCCTTATCTGCAATAGCTTGAAAAACTTCCTGAAAAGAAGAACGAGAGGGTGAGTTTGGGGCATATAGATTCAAAATGGATAGCTGAGTATCCAAATATATACCACTTGACCAATCCCCATCGACCCTGGGAGTCAGCCCAGTATGGATCAGGAATAAACAGAGAATTCTTTTAATCAAGATAGCAACCCCATTCTTCTTACCAGTTGGGTGTGAAGAGGCAAAAACCATTCCAACCCACTGTTTATGAAGCTTGGCGTGTTCTAGGGGACTTAAATGGGACTTTTGGAGCAAAACTATTTCAACATTACGTTTTTAAGGTGGTAGAGAACCCGAGTTCTTTTAACAGGGTTATTTAGACCTTTAACATTAAAAGTTGTAAGTACCAATGGAGCCATAGGGAAAGATAACCAAGAACCATCACAGAAGGAATACCCAGGAGCTCTCAAAACCAATCAAAGTCAGAGGGCCACAATAGCAACAAAGAGCTAAATTGAATCGAGACAAAGAGATCCCGTCTCTCAAATAATATGGACCAACATAAGGAGACAAAACTGATTATATTAAATTCTGAAACAAAAATGAAAAGGAATAGGTGAACCATGCTCAATACAAACAGACCCCCCACTGTGCCAACCCAAAGAACAATATAACCAACCTTATCAGTAAAAACCAACAATCAATCAAAAAAATGGCAACAGTCAAACATGGACACCCCAAAGATAAACTCCCACCCCCCCCATAACTTCCTAAAAAGCCTTGATCCAATTCTCCAAATCTGTAGTAGTTGCAATGAAGAAGAAAAGAAAACCCACAAACTATAACCCCCCAAACCCTCTTAGGGGCTAGTACCATCACGGTGCACCAGTAGGTCAAATAGAAAATAAGAAGTCCTACTGGAACCTCCCAGGTTTCCCTCAGGGGAAATACGTCTACCCCACTGGGAGGGCTACAGGGAACATGTGGCGGATGCATATTCACGAAACCACCACCGATCACACTGCCCTCTGGCCACAGGACTTCTCTGTGACACCATCAGAGCTATTGACCCCACCACTAAGTAAATAAGCATTAAAAAATACCATGGGCTAAAGGAAGAGGAAAGAAAAAAAAAAAGGAAAAAAGGGGGGAGAGAAAGGTGGGGTTGGGAAACACAGATTCAAAAAGAAAGAAGGAGGGTGCTATAGAAGAAGGTACATACCCCAAAAGAAATGAAAAACAAAGTCGAAGTCTCCAACTCAGCAGAAAAAGAAAATAAAACAATTAATGAAGGAGCACAGAGAAGAAATAAAGTAAAAAAATAGCTGAGCTGTAAATCAATAGAAAAAGAGTTTAGGTGTCTGAGGAATCAACTAAGTAATAGTGGAAAATAAATCTAAAGTTAGGCCGGGGTCAACATAATATAGAAAACTAGCCAGACATAGCTAATAACCAACAAAATCTGCACTGACCTAAAATAAGAGAACAGAAAACATCCCCTTCAGGTATAACCCACAATCTAACACAGTAGGCCAGAGTTGGAGTCTGGCAGCATATAACACAATCACTAATCCACTCTAGGACTCCAGGAATACATGAATGAATAAAGCACCTTAAAAGAAAAGAGGGGGGAGGGAAAGAAAACAAATGCTTCCTTTGGCTCTCTCCTACCCCTAGTCAAGAAGGCACCACAGTTCACAATATAGATACAATCTAGACCCTGATAAAGGTCTGCTTATTTTACAATCGAGCAGCAAGTAGAACAGATATTCGTACAGAGCATAATATGAAGAGAGTTAGAATAAAGCAGCGGCAGAGGAAAATAATCAGTCCAAATTCAAGCTATAAGTCCCCAGTGTACATCAATCTGCTGGGTCCGATGAAATGACTGAAGCAAGTCCTGGATCTACTGCAAGGTTGGCTCCTTGCACCATTTCTTGCCCTACGGAGATGTCTTGGACCAAGCATCTTTCTGAACAGCTTGTTTGTCACGTTGCTCGTATAGAAACATAGACTTTGACGGCAGATAAGGACCGCTAGGCCCATCTGGTCTGCCCATTTCCCTACCTACAGGATAGGCCGCAGATCCTAGTTAACCAACAGCCTATTTCTTCCTACCCCCCACAAGAATTGCTTTATGTCTGTCCCATGCATTCTTGAATTCTCCCACAGTTTTAGACCCCACAACCTCCTCAGAAAGGCTGTTCCATGCATCCACTACCCTCTCTGTGAAATAATACTTCCTCAAATTGCCCCTGAACCGCCCTCCTTCTATCTTTAAATTGTGTCCCCTGGTTCTTGCAAGTCTCTTCTTCTGAAATATGCTACCCTCTTGGACTTTGTTGATTCCACTGAGGTACTTAAAAGTTTCTATCATGTCCCCCCTCTCCCTTCTTTCCTCAAGGGTATACATATTAAGCTCCTTTAGTCTCTCCTCATACGGCTTCTCTTGCAGACCCTGCACCATTTTAGTTGCCCTCCTCTGAACTGCCTCTATCCTGTCTATGTCCTTGCGGAGATGGGTCTCCAGAACTGGACACAGTACTCCAGATGGGGTCTCACCAACTGTCTGTACAGAGGGATAACAACTTCCTGTTCTCTGCTGATGATGCCTCTCCCTATACATCCCAGTATACCCCCAGCCCTCCCTACTACTTTCTCACATTGCTTGCTAACCTTAAGGTCATCTGATATGATTACCCCCAGGTCCCTTTCCTTTTTGTTGTAGTTACTACCTCTCCACCCATTGTTATTCTTCCCGGGTTCTTTTTCCCAGGTGCATTATTTTGCACTTCTTTGCATTGAATCCTAGCTGCCATACTTCTGACCATTCCTCCAACCTTGCCAAGTCCCTTTTCATCCTTTCCACCCTCCTTGTGTATCAACCCTGTTGCAGATCTTTGTGTCATCTGCAAAAGGCATACTTTTCCTTCCAGTCCCTCTGCAATGTCACTGATGAAGACATTAAAAAGGACTGGACCCAATACTGAACCCTGCGGTACCCCACTAGTAACCCCCCTTTCTTCAGAGTGGACTCCATTTACAATTACCTTCTGTGTCCTGTTGTGCAGCCAATGTTTTACCCAGGCTACCACCCTGGGTCCCACTCCCAGGCTGGTTAATTTGACTATTAATCTTTTGTGTGGGACTGTGTCAAATGCCTTGCTAAAGTCTAGGTAGGCCATGTCCACAGCCCCTCCCTGGTCTACTACTTTGGTTACCCAGTCAAAGAAATCTATTAGGTTCGTCTGACATGACCTTCCCGCTGTGAACCCATGCTGCCTTGGGTCCTGTGCTCCACTGGCCTCTAGGTACTCAACTATTCTTTCCTTCAAGTGACTCCATCACTTTCCCTACCACAGAGGTCAGACTGACAGGTCTGTAGTTTCCTGCCTCTGTCTTGGTCCCACTTTTGTGAAGGGGAATCACATCCGCCTTCCTCCAGTCCTCTGGTACCACACCATCCTCCCATGATTTATTAAAAAGAGTAGCCAGTGCTTTTACTAGTTCCTCCCTTAATTCTTTTAGAATTCTGGGGTGAATTCCATCAGGACCCATTGCTTTGTCCACCTTCAGTTTTAGGAGTTCTTGCAGAACCCTTTCTTCTGTGAAAGGACTGGGATCGACCCCCCTATCAAGAGTGCTTCTGTTAATTGGATTAGGCACTTCCTCCTCCTCTTTTGTGAATACTGAGCAGAAATATTCGTTCAGTATTCCTGCTTTTTCACTGTCCCCCTCTGCCCACCCACCGTTCATTCTTTTCAGCCTCACTATCCCTCCCTTTGTCTTTCTACGCTCGCTGATGTACCTATAAAAGGTTTTATCCCCCTTCTTAACTGAGTTGGCTATCTTTTCCTCAGTTTGGGCCTTTGCTATTCTGACTTCCTCCTGCTTCCTTCTGCCTTAACTGGTACAGCTCTCTGTCCTGCTCCTTCTGTGTTTCCTTATACTTCCGGAATGCTATCTTTTCTTCCTGACTTTCACAGCCACCTCTTTTGAGAACCATAGTGGCTTTTTCTTTCATTTGATTTGTTTATTTGCTTCACACAAGGCTTGTTGCCTCTGTGATGGCAGTTTGATAATTCCCATTGTTGCTCCACCTCCTTCTAGCCTGTTTGCTAGTGCTTTTCTGAGGCACTCTCCCATCTTGCCAAAGTCAGCCCTCCTAAAGTCCAGTACCCTCACTTTTGTATGACTTGACTCTGTAGCTGAGTTTAATGTGAACCACACTGTTTGATGGTCACTTGTCCCCAGATGGCAACCCACTTCTAGATCTGAGATCCTCTCACTGCCCCCGTTTGAGAGTACGAGGTCTAAAAATGCTCCCTCACGAGTGGGTTCCGAAACTAGCTATCTAATGCCTGCCACCTGTAGGGCATCAAGAATGGCCCTGATCTTGGATGTGGCTGCAGCAAATGTGCTCCAGTTAACATCTGGCATATTCAGGCCTCCCATCAACAGTATCTCCCCTTTCTCGGCCATTCTAAGAATGCCTTCTATCATATCCTTGTCCATTCCTTCCCCCTGACATGAGGGTCTGTACACAACCCCCGTGCAGATTGTGGTTCCCTTTCCAGTCTCCAAGGTGACCCACAGTGCCTCCTCTCATCCCTGTTTACTCTTTTGTTCAGTTGCTTTTATCCCTTCCTTTACATAGAGAGCTACTCCTCCCCCTCTTCTCCCCTGCCTGTCTCTCCTGTAGGTTATGTATCCTGGTATGTTAACATCCCAGTCATGGTTCTCTGTGTACCATGTTTCTGTGACTGCTACAATATCCAGGCATCCCTCTTCCATTAAGGCCATCAGCTCAGGAGCTTGTTGCCCAGACTACGGCATTGGTACTCATTACCCTCCATTTCCTGATGGCCTTACTCCCTTTTGCTCCATCCCTTTCCTTCTTGCCTTTGTCACTTTCTCCATTTACCCTGCCCTTCTCCTATCGACACCTCTATGTTGGTGTTTGCCACATTACTACAGTGATTATTTGGGGGTTAGGATTTTCCTGCTCCTTTCAGTGCCTCCCCTTGGCTAGTTTAAAAGCACCAATGAAGCATTTAAACCTATCACCTAGGATCCTGGTTCCCCTCCCGGACAGATGCAGCCCATCATGCCAGTATAGGCTTGCATCACTCCAGGTGGACCCCAGTCCCCAATGAAGCCAAATCCCTGAGCTCCACCAGTTTTCAACCACTGATTGAATCCCATAGTGCGGAACACCCCTAACCTCTCCCTCGCCATAGCAGGCAGCACCTCGAAGGTTACTGTCGTGCTACTTGACTAAGACCCTTCCCCAATTCCAAAAACTCTTCCTGCACTTCTCTATTCCCTTTCTTAGCCAGGTCATTTGTGCCTAGGTGGACAATGACATCCAGCTCCCTCCCCTGTGCAGCTGCTCTGGCAATCCTGAAGATTCGCTCCCTGTCCCTCCAAGCCATGGTGCCAGGCAGGCACCTTACCTCCCTCTCCCCTTCCTCCCCCAGTTCTACCTTCCTAACAATGGAGTCCCCCACCAGGAGTTGTTTCCTTCCCCTGCAGGTCCCCTGCCACCCTCCTGTGGGTCTCCTTTGTGGAGGTTCCCAGCATCCTCCTTGGTCTCCACTGTGGGTGCCTCCATAGAGGAACCACACTTTGCCAGAATGGCATAGGATTGTGGAGGTACAACTGGAGGGATGCGCCTCTGTTCCACCACCTCACCCTCCCTGAGCCCACTGTGGTCCAACCGCCTCCTCTTTCTTGGCAACCTCTGAGGCAACGGCAGTGGCACTAGTGGTCCCTGGATGGAAGAGGAGGTCCACAAATCCTGGCCAACTCAGCCTGGAGATGAGCAAACTCCTCCCTCAGCCCAGAGAGGTGTCTGCAGATGGGACAACACCGCATCCTCCAGAACATCTCCCAGAAGACTGCTGCTCCACAGCCACTGCACTGCACTACTCCAATCATGTCTTATTTCTGGCCCCTTAACTGTTTGCAATCCTTACTCTTTCCTTTGTTTTTTTTTCTCTCTCTCCTTACTTTCTGCCTGTGTGCCCTTTAAGCTCCTGATTGTCCTGTTCTGAGACAAGAATATCCTATATTTCTCAGTAGACCACTTACTTGCTCAGAGGCAGACCTCCAGCAGCTAGAGGGGGCCTGAGAGCTACTCTTGCCCTTCTAGGATGGTGGTTCCTTGGTGGTTCTGTGATCACTCACTTCCTGCCCCTAAACAGGAAGTTCCTGTTGTCAGTCAAATCCTGTGCCTATAAAAATAGAACTAGCTTTGGGTGGGGAGTGAAGGAGGGCAATATAGTCCCAGCAGAAAAGTTCAGTCACACAGCAGTCCTTTCTCCTGGTGTCTTCTGCCAAGCTATTAGCAGAATCTTTCTAAGGCAGTCTTTAAATGTAGCTTCCTTCTAGCTAAGCCACTCCCCCTACTTACCAGATCTTTCTACAAGTAATTTAAACCTCACAGCAGTTAAGTTCTTTCAGTCACCTGAGATTTACACCTAGATAACTCTTCAGATACCCATTCAGTTCAGTTAACCCAAACACACACTTATTTGTTTTTGTATGTTAGTTTTTTTACACTAAATTAAAGGTCCAAGTACAAAAGTTCTTCTACTTTAGTCCCAGCAGAGAAGTTCAGTCACACAGCAGTCCTTTCTCCTGGTGTCTTCTGCCAAGCTAAGTCCATAAAGTCTTCAGGAGGACGTAAATTATGGTTGCGGAGGTTCATAGAAGCTGAGTCAGGGTCATGATATGGCTTAGGGTCATATGGAAAAAGACTTTAAGCTTTGCTGAGTAAGGAGTAGTAAAGCGTAAGTTACTGGCCTGGAGCAGACGGAAGAGAGGGGCTAAGACTCTTCACTTCTCCTGTAAAGCAGTGGAATAGTCATTGGAAAAAGTAATTCGGCTCCCCTTGTAGGTAATAATGCCTGTTCACCAAGCCCTATGAAGCACTGCCTCCTTCATCGCAAAGCTGCAGAAGTGCATCACTATGGAATGCGGATGAGCTGTAGGTGATGCAGGTTTAGCAGTTAATGCTCTGTGCACCCGTTCAATGGGCAGTGGGAAGAGGTCGCTAATTTCCAGGACAGAAGACAAAAAGTTCTGAAGGAAGTCCACCATTGAGACATTCCCCTCAGTGCCTTCTGGAGGACCATGTAACTGCAAGTTGTTTCTTCTAGAGTGGTTTTCAAGGTCCTCACATTTTTTGTGGTGTGATTGCGTGTCTTATAACAGCCTGGTAAAAAGTCACTCCAAACAATCGACCCACTGGTCCGAGTCAGTTGCCTGGTGTTCCATTTCAGTAACTTTGACTTCAAGTGATTGGACTGTAGCTTTTACGTCCAAATATAGAGATCGTGTTTCCGACCAAAAATCCTTAATTTCTTACAAAATCGCTGCAAGGGAAGGCTGCGACAGATAGTCTGGGGGGAGCTGCCATGATCAGGGAAGTCAGAGCTGAGGTTAGTGACACCAATGAAGATACAGAGGCTTCTGAAGGGGAGCAGCCAGAAGATAACTGCTTTGTGTTCTTGCCCATGAGGTAAGAAAAGGTCCTCCTATTAGTTTAATAACCACAGTAGCAGGAGGATTTTAAAATGCAGGGTCAGAGCAGCTCTGTTAGCCATCCATTCTTCTCACTGGCATCACCAGCAGTCCCAATGTTTTTGGTTTTTTAAAAGAAAAATATCCAGGTGGCTAGTCTTTCAGTGGAAGAAACCAAAGAACATTTCACTAAGCAACAAGTTAAATTCTCTTACGTCTGCAATAGCCTTCTTAGAGGTCCTGCCTGTCTGGGAAAAGGAGAGTAAAAGGCAAGAAATCAGAGGAAAAGAGATCACAGAATTCAACACCTGGCTCAAGGACAGGTGCCAGGAACAAGGATACTGATATGCTGGTGACTGGAAAAACTTCTGGGAATGGGAGTTCTTCAGATATGATGGTCTCCACCTCACTAAGCAAGGAACCCGAGCACTAGGCCAGCTGATGTTGTTCTGGGGCATGTAAACTAGAAAAAGGGGAGAGGGCATCACCACCCAGCGCACCTCAAAGGAAGTACATCCCCCTCCTATAGCACCACCCAGTAACTCACTTTTTCGTCTGGCAGAATCTAATATGAGGCCTTCAACTGCTGCGACAGGAATTATGGGAGAAACGTCATCATCTAACAAGCCTCAGGGAACAGCGGATGCCCCTCTCCCAACCAAAGACTCACTCTTTCATCTGGCAGACCCTACTAATAGGGCCACAAATGTATACACGGGAAAGAAGGAGACAGCATTATTTCCCAATACGCCTCATGGAACAGTGAGTGCAACTCCCCCATCACCTACCAGTACAACATTCTTTCATCCAACCTGGCCTACATCTGGGCCTGCACATGCATCTCTAAGTCCATCACTGAAACCTGGTGTAATGATAACCACGACTGGGAGATGGCCATACCTGGCTACAACATATTCAGAAGAGACAGAGCAGGCAGGAAGGGAGGAGGAGTGGCACTGTATGTGAAAAATGACATAAGGGCCACAGAGATCCAGGAGGAACAAAATGGGGGCGAGATACTGTGGGTTAAGCTGGAAAGGAAAATGGGGACAGCCATCCGCACAGGTGTGGTCTATAGACCACCAGCCCAGGAGGAAGAAACAGATAGGGAGCTGATGCTAGCCATCCAAAGGATGGCAGACAAGGGTGAGGTAGTACTGGTTGGAGACTTCAATATTCCAGATGTGGACTGGAGCATCCCAGCAGCAGCATCAACTAGGATCAGATTTATCCTGGACTCCCTTTGGGGTGCCTTCCTCAAGCAACTGGTCATGGAACCAACTCGGCAGAAGGCAATACTGGACCTTGTGCTCACAAACAGGGACAGTGTGATGGGGGTAACAGTGGGGGGAGCACCTGGGAAACAGTGACCACCAGTCATTGTGGTTTGAAATCACAGAAAGAGCAGAACCAAATCACACTAAAACACGTATCCTGGATTTTAGGGGGGCAGACTTTTGGAAAATGGGGAGATACTTGAAAGAGGCATTAAGGGGGAATGGGACAGGAATCAGGGGTTGAGGAACAGTGGGCAGTATTTAAAATGGGGATTACAAGAACAACAGAATTATGCATTAAGCAGGTTAGAAAGAGGAAAAGGAAGAGGAGACCATTATGGTTTTCCAAAGAGGTAGCAAAGAAAGTGAAAGCCAAAAAGCTTGCATTCAGGCAATACAAAAAGACACAGGCAGAAGGGGATAGGGAGAAGTACCAGGAGAAGCAAAGGGAGGCAGGGAGGTCAGTAAGGGAAGCCAAAGCTCAGACAGAAGAGCACATTGCAAAATCAGTGGGTAGAGGGGACAAAACCTTTTACAGGTACATAAGTGAAAAAAGAAAGTCAAAGGGAGGGATAGTGAGACTGAAGGGGGAGGATGGAGGCCACGTGGAGGATGACAACAGTAAAGCTGACATATTGAACAGGTATTTCTGCTCAGTCTTTACTGAGGAAGAGGAGGGTAATGGGTCTGAAGGGAGTACAAGGGGTGAGAATGGTGCAGAAATGGACACAAGTCCCTTTACATGAGAAAGGGTCCTAAAGGAACTGGAAGTAAAAGAGTTGATAAAGCAATGGGGCCAGATGGGGTGCACCCAGGGTCCTTAAAGAACTAAGAGAGGTGGTGGCTGAACCCTCTGGCTATCCTGTTTAGCCGATCACTGGAAACAGGGAGGTACCCAAAGACTGGAGGACAGCAGATGTAGTCCCTTATACAAAAGTGGGAACAAAAGGAAGCAGGGAACTACAGACCAGTCAGCCTCACCTCGGTAGTTGGGAAGATCATGGAAGCACTACTGAAGGAGAGTGGTGGAACATCTGGTTGTCAATGGACTACAGGACCCAAGGCAGCATGGTTTCACCAGGGGAGGTCATGTCAGACCAACCTCGTTGAATTTTTGACTGGGTGACTAGGGAGGTGGATCGGGAGGGCAGTGGACATGGCCTATCTGGACTTCAGCAAGGCCTTTGACACTGTTCCACATAGAAGACTATTACACAAACTGGGGAATATGGGTGTGGGCAGGATAGTAGTGTGGTGGGTAGGTAACTGGCTGGGTGGCAGGACACAGAGGGTGGTGGTAAATGGCTGTCACTCCAGAGGGAAGAGTGACCAGTGGGGTACCACAGGGATCAGTGCTGGGACCGGTCCTATTCAACATCTTCATCAGTGACATTGCGTAGGACCTAGAAGGCAGAATTTCACTGTTCGCTGATGACACAAAGCTCTGTAACAGAGTAGACACACCAGAGGGTGTAGACAGAATGAGAAGCGACCTGCAGAAACTTGAAGAATGGTCAGGGGTTTGGCAGTTGAAATTCAGCAAAGAAGTGCAAGATAATGCATATGGGGCACAAAAACCCTGCTACAATATATCAGTTGGGGGGTGAGGATATAGCATGCACCAAGCAGGAAAGGGATCTTGGGGTTGTCATCTCTGATGACCTCAAGGTAGGGAAACAGTGTGACAAGGCAGCAGGTAAAGCAAATAGGATGCTGGGATGTATAGGCAGGGCATCACCAGCAGGAAAAGGGAGGTCATAATTCGCTATACAAGACACTAGTGAGGCCCCCATGGAGGTACAGTGTACAGTTCTGGAGACCATACCTACATAAGGACATAGACAGGGTAGAGAAGGTTCAGAGGAGGGCAACAAAGATGGTGCATGGATTGCATCACAAGTCCTATGAAGACAGGTTGAAGGAACTGAACATGTACTCCCTGGAGGAGAGGAGGGAGAGATGGGATATGATAGAGACATACAAGTATCTGACAGGGAGGAACAGGGTGCAGGAAAACACTATTTTTAAGCGAAAAAGATGTTCCAGGACTAGAGGGCATGGGATGAAGTTGGAGGGAGGACGATTCAGAGGAAACATGAGAAAGAATTTCTTCACAGAACGGGTGGTGGACAAGTGGAACACCCTGCCAGAGGAAGTGGTGGGGGCTGAAACAATCACGGGATTTAAGAATGCATGGGATAGACATAAAAGAATTCTGGAGGTCAGGGGTAAGGGGCAAAAGACTTCTAGGAAAACAAACTGAACTTACAAGCTCAAATGGGCAGACTGGGTGGGCCATAGGCCCTTATCTGCCGACACTGTCTATGTAGCTATGTATCTCTGTAAGTCAACCCACAATATTTAACAACAATGCCATAAAGGGTGGCTAGTCCCAACTAGACCAATACCAAAAAGCACAATAAAAACGCTGGAGGGAGGTGCAAGCCAGGCATGGCTCACATTGTGTGTAAATGCTTGCAGTCTGGCAAATAAGATACTGGACCTCACCACCATAGTAATAGAAGCTCACCCAGACTGGATCACAGTAATAGAGACATGGTTCAATGAGAACCACACCTGGGACATCACCATCCCAGGTTACAGAATGCTGTCTTGGTGGGAGAGGTGCTGGTAATGAGTCATACGTGGCTGCTGTCTGCAGGCTTTCTGCTAGAGTGCACCTTTTCTCGTCCAGCTGCCTCCACCTTTCTACTTTTCATCTAAGAGAGCTTAATCTGATGTGCTTGGTTCTGGTGGTCAATAAATTCGACCCTCAAACTTTTTAAAAATCACTAGAGTCTCTTTTGGAGTTGTTTTTAGATAGTTGTTAGTTAGGGTTTTTAGCATAGGCAGGGCGGGGGTAGTGAGTAACTTTAGCAGCTAGTTTCTTTATTTTGTTAGAGAGATCTATGCAGGCCTTGCTAAGCATATCCTTACCTGAGGTGGACAGCCTAGCCCAAGAGATCCAGTGGTTGTGATCACTGAAATCACTGTTTAGGAACATCCTGAGATCGATCGACTGACAGACCTGCCATCCTGTTCGTAAAATGAAGATCTGATGCCTGATTTTGTGATTGGAGGTGCTCTTTAGACAACCATGGAGGGGCTGACTCTGCTAAGTGGGCTCCAGGATCTCCAGACTGGCAGTTTTCTAAGACAACTCCTGCGGCGAGTAGCTGGGTCAAGGGTGCCAGTTCATTACTGGTGGTGCCTTTTTTACCATCTTCATTAATGGGCTGACTGTACTGCTGGTTTCTCTCTCCCAGGTGGACTGGTTTCCTGGACGGACGCAAACGTATGGAGGGTGGTGTCCATGTCTGTGATTTCCAGGTTACAGGACAAAGACTTCTGTGAAGAAGACACTGATTGGATTGTCCAGATTCCAGCTACAGGTTTGTGGCTGATCTCTCTGTTTTCAGTTGCCACGGTTTTATCCTTAGGAGTCTGTGGGGACCTATCTGAGCCATCTTGTGGATATCCCTGGCTGACTGCTTGGAGGGGACGTCCTGCCCCATAGAAAAGAAAGACTGTAATACACAAGCCCTGTCGGTGAGAGAGACAGTGGCTTAGTAGGAAGACTCTGAATCCAGCTACTATCAAATCCTTGGTAAACCCCTCTTTTTCCACCCTGTACTTGAACCTCGAACCCCAGAGGCAGTGAGAGGCGCTCCAGATGGGATTGGGGTGATTTCTCTTGGCGGTGTCCTCCTCAGCTCCATAGTAATTGTTCCAACACCATTCTTCCCAGGTGCAATCTGGGGCCAGTGAGAGGTCCCCAGGTTTGTGTTCTGGGTCTTAGAACCAGACTTTTCATCATATGACATTTATTAACATTGACTCTGTTGCTTGGAGATGCTTTGCTGAACTGTGGCCTGCAAAATCTGCTCTCTTCTGACAGAAAGCTGAGTTACTAGTAGCCTCTCCTTATTTGTGTGGGTTGGTTGGGAGTATTGTGTGTGGGGGAGAGGAGGTTTTTAATTTTTAATTTTTATTTTTAACATTTTATAGATTTATGTGCTGTGTTGAGGGTTGTATGAGTCTTTAGGACTTTTTCTATTAGTGTGTGTCTGGGAGTGTGTGCCAGTAGTCTTATCAGGCACAAGTAGTGTGCCTGGGTACCTGGTAGGATATTAATATCTAGATTGTGCAAGGGGCAGGGGCAGGCAAGAACTGCCTATGAGGCATCCTAGTTGCTTGATCTGTGGCCTTTCTCTGACCTGTCTGTGTCAGCTACAACGGTGCACCGCTGTCAGGAGTTTGGGATTGGGAAACACCATACATATCAGATGTGGCAGGGTGCCTCAGGAATACTGGAGGGCAGCAGAATAGAGGTGGTCAGGTGTAGAAAGCACCCTGGGGTTAGATGGGCCATGGAAGCCAAACATGTTTGGTTCCCATCCTCAGGGGTCCCACCAGACCGAGTAAGCAGGTAACCAGTAGGGGTGCAATGCCTGCTAATCCCCAGAGGGCAGTGCTTTGCAATGCCAGATCGATCAGAATCAGAATTAAGACCACAAATATTGTGGACTTGATTTAAATGGTCAACCTGGCTTGCATCATGGAGACCTGGGTGAGTGATGATGCAGGCCCAGTCTTGGAGGCTGCCGTCCCTCCCGGGTACTTTGTAGTGCATAGCCCCAGAGTGAAACATAGGGGCGAGGGTATGGCCATCAGTTTTAGATCTGACCTAGACTTCACTGTGCACCCAGTGGCAATGCCTGGTTCCTTTGAGTATGTGGCCATATGTGAGGGTCCTGGTGCAGGCTGCAGGATTCTCCTCATTAACTGCCCCCCTGGGGTGGTAGGGGACTTCCTACAGGAGGCAGCAGACTTCATTGTCAGCAAAATATTGGAGGCCCAGAGATGCCTGGTACTGGGGACTTCATTGTTTGGGCCAATGACAAATCTTCTAGGCTCAGATTCAACCTCATCCAGATGATGTCATCTCTGGGCCTATCACAAGAGGTTTCTTCTGTGACCCATCAGGGTGGCCACATGCTGAACCTGGTGTTCTCAGTGAGACTTAAGCTGGATGACCTCAAGACTGATCGGATCAGTTGTTTTGATCATTGCGCAATGTAGTTCTCATTCAGGGCTCTTCCCCTCAATAGTCCTCCCCCTACAGAGATGGTCAACTACTGCTCTTTGAGGGGATTGTCCCCAGAGGGTTTCTTGGTAGTAGTTGATCTATCCATTGTAGGCATTGCATGTAGAGAAGGGGCTGAGCGAATTAGTTGCCACCTATAATAAGGCATTGTCCAATACTCTCGATGCTCTTGCACCTGTCCGTATACGACCCAAAACCTATCACTTGAGATCCCTTGGTTCGATGGGAAGCTCAAGGCGATGAAGTTTCTGGGTTGGAAGTTGGAGCACTGTTGGTGGAAGACTGGGCTGAAGGAGGACAAACTGGCCCTGTGTACCCACTATGGTAAGTACCAGGGGGCAATCAACCACAAGAAGTCAGAATTCCTGTCCAGGGAGATTGCTGCAGGGAAGAACCAACGGTGCCTTTTTGGACTGTGGATAGGCTATTACATCTGGCCTGTCTACAGTCAAAGAAAGCCTTCTTTGATGCTTTATGCAAAAAGTTTGCTTAGTTCTCTGACAGTGTCCTCCATCGGGCAGGGAATGCCACCAGCAAGCCAGACTATGGCCTACAGTGATCGCCTTGGGCACCGCAGGGGCACTCCGCCTGTCTGGGATGAGTTTAAACCAGTGTTGGTGGCCAAGGTTATTGAGGTGGCTTTTAACCTGAAGCACACATTCTGTGAACTGGACTCGGTGCCGATGTGTTTCTTGATGGGATGTATCAGTTTCATAGGCCTGGTGTTCGCCTTGATTGTCTACTGTTTTTTTTGTCAGAGTTTTTTTTTCCTAGAGTCCTTTAAAGATGCACTGGTGAGACCGCTTCTGAAAATACATCTTTAGACCCTGACATCATGGTGAATTACTGACTTATCTCCAACCTTCCTTTTTAGAGTCTATGTGATAATGGTGAACGCCTAAAGGCGATCACCGTTATCGCTCAGTCAGAGTGCTGAACACATTTTCAGAACTTTGGTGTTCCCTGCACTCTCTATACTTAAGCGCGATTCTTAACTCTGGGGTGCATGTCGGGGGGGGTGAAAGTAGTAAAAATTAAAAGGTTCAGGCCACGTGCAATAAAAATCGCACCCACGCTTGGACTTGAACTTGGTACCTCAGCCACTAACCAATCCCCAATGCCACAATGCAGCACAACCAGCAACTGCAGCGCTACTCCCTACAGCCTCTCTACCCCTTCCCAGCCCATGCTCGCTCCCACCTCCCCATGCATTTACGTATAGCAACATCCTGTTGCCTAGTTCACCCACCTCCTCATCCAGTCGCCCTACCTGTCGGTCATCGTGAGTAGATTGCACGGGGAAAGTGTCACCATAACGGACAACTCCCTTCCTCATGCGCCCACTTCACAGGTTACCTACTTTTTTAGGTAAAGTTGTTAAGAAGATTTTGGCACTGAAGCTTGAGAAGCACCTTGTGGCTTTTGATGTCTATGAGCCACTCCAGTCTGGATTTTGCGTGAGACAAAGCACTGAAATGGCATCAGTTCTGATGCATAATAGTCTCCTCAGGTCGAGAGATAGAAGAGAGAGGTCAATTCTCATTCTCCTTGATCTCTCCTCAGCATTCGATACAGTGGACCATGTTGTGCTACTCTACCACCTGAGGCAGTATTGTGTACTTACTGGCACTGCCATCTGCTGGTTTGAGTCCTTTCTTGCAAACAGGAGGCAATGGGCGGTTATGGGAAAATTCTCCTCCACTAGCCTCTTGTCCTGCAGAGTACCCCAGGTCTTGGTCTTGTCACCAGTGTTGTTTGCTGTGTACATCCTGCCCTTGGGCGAGCTCATTAGGAAGTACAACCTGAGTTTCCACTGTTATGCAGATAATACCCAGCTGTATGTTTCCTTTCCCCAGGAACATCCAATGCTGTAGACGTGCTAAACAGTTGCCTCACTAAAATCAACGACTGGATGTCCTCCAGCTGGTTGTGACTGAACCCGGATAAGATGGAGGTACTGGTGGTGGAGACAAACCAAAAGCGTGAGAGGTTAGCCTCTGGCATGGCCACAGAACTATTTCTAGGGCCTATATCATTGAAGGCTTCCTCTGGGGTACCCGATCTGGGCGTTTTTCTAGACAGTGAAGACAATTGAACATCAGGTGTCATCCATTGTCTAAACTAGTTTCTATCACCTGAGGAATATCGCCAGCATCAAACCCCTAGTTCTGCCTGGGGAACTCCCCACCTTGGTGCATGCCTTTGTGATGTCCCGGCTAGATTACTGTAATGCGCTCTGCTTCAGGGTCCCTGGAGGCACCCTCCACTGACTGCAGCTGGTGCAAAATGCTGCCGCCAGGCTGCTGACTAGACTATCAAAGTTCAGTCATATCACCCTGGTATTGCATGAATTGCACTGGCTGCCGGTCAGGTGGAGGGTTATCTTCAGTTTGGGCTTATTCAGCTTTAAGGCCCTACGTGGGCTTGGCTCTGGCTACCTGGCTGACCTACTAACACCTGTCATTTTTGTTTGCTTCCTTCGTTCCTCTTCAAGGAGCATACTGGCAATTCTAAGGACGAGGTTAAAATCTGCCGGTGACAGGGCTTTTAGTGTCTCCGGCCCTGCCCTACAGAATTCACTTCCACCAACTCTCAGGGAGGACAATTCAGTTGAGGCTGAGACTTCAAAGGAAGTGGCAGTGAAGGTTCAAGAGAAAAAGAAAGCTTTCAGGAAGTACAAGGAATCACAGAAAGAACAGGACAGAGAACTGTGTCAGTTAAAGCAAAAGGAAGCTGGGAAGGCAGTCAGAACAGCAAAGGCCCAAACCGAGGAAAAGATAGCCAACTCAGTTAAGAAGGGGGATAAAACCTTTTATAGGTACATTAGGAGCGAGAGGAAGACCAAGGGAGGATAGTGAGGCTAAATAAAGGGAGGGGGGAGGGGCAGAGGGTGACTGTGAAAAGCCAGAGATACTAAACAAATATTTTGCTCAGTTTTTACAAAGGAAGAGGGGGAGGTACCTAAAACAAACAGTAGAAACACTCTGGATACAGAAGTTGATACCAGCCCATTCACAGAAGAAATGGTTCTGAAAGAACTCTTAAAACTGAAGGTGGGCAAAGCAATGGGGCCTGATGGGATTCATCACAGAATTCTAAAAGAACTAAGGGTAGAATTAGTGACACCACTCACTGCCCTGTTTAACAAATCATGGGAAGATGGGGTGATACCCGAGGACTGGAGGAGGGCAGATGTGATTCCCCTTCACAAAAGTGGGAGCAAGGCAGAAGCAGGAAACTACAGACCTGTTAGTTTAATCTCAGTGGTAGGGAAAATGATGGAATCACTTCTGAAGGAAAGAATTGTCGAGTATCTAGAGGCCAGAGGGGCACAGGACCCAAGGCAGCATGGATTCACAGCAGGAAGGTCATGCCAGACAAATCTGATAGATTTCTTTGACTGGGTGACCAAAGTAGTAGATCAGGGAGGGGCTGTGGACATGGCCTACCTAGACTTTAGCAAGGCATTTGACACAGTCCCACACAAAAGATTAATATACAAGTTAGATAGCCTGGGAGTGGGTCCCAAGATGACAGCCTGGGTAAAACATTGGCTGGAAAATAGGACACAGAGAGTAATAGTAAATGGAGTTCACTCTGAAGAAAGGGGGGTTACTAGTGGGGTACCGCAGGGTTCAGTATTAGGACTGGTCCTCTTCAATGTCTTTATAAGCGACATTGCAGAGGGACTGGAAGGAAAAGTATGTCTCTTTGCAGATGACACAAAGATCTGCAACAGAGTTGATGCACAAGGTGGGGTGGAAAGGATGAAAAGGGACTTGGCAAGGTTAGAGGAATGGTCAAATGTATGGCAGCTTAGATTCAATGCTAAGAAGTGCAGGTAATGACCTGGGAAACAAAACCCAGGAGAAGAGTACACAATGAGGGGTGAGATACTAACAACAACAAAATGGAAAGGGACCTGGAGGTAGTCATATCAGATGACCTAAACATGGGCAAGCAATGTGAGAGGGCAGCAAGGAGGGTTGGGGGATACTGGGATGCATAGGGAGGCATCACCAGTAGAAAACAGGAAGTTATTATCCCTACAGACACAGCTGGTCAGACCCCATCTAGAGTACTGCGTGCAGTTCTGGAGACCCAGTCTTCGAAAGACATAGACAGGATGGAAACTGTCCAGAGGAGGGCAACTAAATGGTGCAGGGTCTGCTCCGAAGACATATGAAGAGAGACTTAAGGAGCTTAATATGTATATCCTGAGGAAAGGAGGGAGAGGGATATGATAGAAACTTTCAAGTACTTTAAGGAATCAACAAAGTCCAAGAGGTAGCATCTTTCAAAAAAGAGAGTGTGCAAGAACAAGGGGCACCCATTTCAAGATGGGGGGTCGGCTCAGAGGTAATTTAAGGAAGTATTTTTCACAGAGAGGGTTGTGGATGCATGGAACGGCCTTCCGGAGGAGGTCATGGAGTCAAAAACAGTGGTGGAATCCAAGCATGCATGGGACAGTCATAAGGCAATTCTAGGGGGTGGGGGAAGGAAGAGGTAGGCTGCTGGTTAACTAGGATCTGCAGCTTATCCAGTAGGCAGAGAAATGGGAAGACTGGGTAGGCCAAGCGGTCCTTATCTGCCATCAAATTCTATGTTTCTATGAGGCCTTTGAAGCCTGCCTCAAGACTCACCTATTCAAACTGGCATTCCGAGATATGGTCTTATAGAGTTAGACTGCGAATATCTTTGAACCTGCTCTTAAGGCATTGTCTTTTTTATAGTTTTGCTTGTTGTTTTACTATATTATGTATTTTATATCTATACTTCTGTTCCCTATGTATGTATACTACCCTTTTAGCTTGTTTTTGTATGGCGCCAAGAGTCCCTGGGATTGGGCGCCTAAGAATTAAAATTTTCCTTGCCTTGCCTACACTCTATTCAGATGAGACTGTAATGGAAAAAAGGAGGGGGGTTGCACTACACATCAAGGAAGAGATCAAAGCTACTGAAAGCCAGATGAGTCCCAATGAGGTGAAAACACTATGGGTCACCATTGGAACTGGAGACAAGGCCCCAATTAGGGTAGGAGTTGTGTGCAGGTCACCATCCCAAGAAGTGGAAAAAGAGAAAGAACTTGTTGAATCCATACTAATGATGGCAGACAAGGGGGAGCTAGTACTTGTAGAAGACTTCAATCTGCCAAATGTTAATTGGTCCTCCTACATAGCCTCCTTAGATAGGAGCAAAGAAATCCTATTTGCCCATCAAAGGGCTGCTGTAATACAGATGGTGGACACACCCACAAGGGAGAAAGCTAGCCTAGATCTTGTGCTTACTAACAGCACCAGGGTTACTGACATTTTAGTAGGAATCCACCTGGGTTCCAGCGACCACAGGTCAGTCTGGTTCTAGGTCAGCAGGTAGGAAGGTATCAGTCACATCAAACTGAAGATCCTTAACTTTAGAAATGCTGACTACCAAGGTGAGATCCACCTTCAAGAGCATATATGAGAACAAGTCATTTTGTGATGTGGAAGCCAGCTGGAGAGTTCTAAAAACAGCATTGAATCTGGTCACAGCACCGTGTATAAGGTTGATAAGCAAAACCAAAAAAAGAAAAAAAACATTATGGTTTTCAAAAGAAGAGTCAGCATAGGTTAAGGAAAAGAAAAAATGTTGAGAAAATATAAGGAAACACAGAAAGGCAACGCTGGGGGGAATATAGAATGAAGCTCAAAGAGGCAAGTAAGGCACTCAGAGAGGCTAGAGCACAAACAGAGGCTAGAATTGCCAAAGGAATAAAAAGGGGAGACAAGACCTTCTATAGATACATAAGAGCAAAAAGAAATAACAAGGAAGGGACAGCTAGTCTTAAAACAAAATAAGGTAACTCAGTGGAAAACGACACCAAAAAAGTGCATGTTTTGAACGAATGCTTCTGCTCCATTTTTACAAGATAACATGAGGGGAACCGGCCAGCACTGGGAAGTAAACTACATCAAAAATATGGAAGTGGACACAAGACCCATCACCAAAGAGAGAATACTCGAGGAACGAAATAAGTTCAAAACTGACAAAGCCATGGGACTGGATGGAATCCATCTACAAATTTTAAAGGAGCTCCAAGAAAAACTTGCTTCTTCTCTAGCTGAACTATTTAATAAATCTCTAGAGAGTGGGATGGTCCCAGAGGACTGAAGGAGGGCCACTGTGGTACCCTTACATAAGAGTGGTAGTAAGGAGGAGGCAGAGAACTACTGCCCAGTAAGTCTCACCACCATTGTAGGGAAAATCATGGAATCACTTCTAAAGGAGATGATAGTAGCTTTTCTGGAGTCCAGCAGGATACATAACCTGAAGCAGCATGGCTTCACAGTAAGATGATTATGTCAGACCAACATGGTAGATTTCTTTACCTGGGTAACAAAAATAGTGGACTAAGGCGGGCAGTTGATGTTGTATATCTGGACTTCAGTAAAGCCTTCAATTCTATTCCCCACAGCAGACTCATAAACAAGCTAGCGTTTATAGTGGTAGGAGATAAAATTGTAAACTGGGTATGAAGCCGGCTTCATGAGAGAACTGAGAATGTAATGATGAATGAAACACTGCCATAGGAGGGTAAGGTATCCAGTGGAGTCCCACAGTGATCTGTGCTGGGACCTGTCCTCTTCAATCTATTCATCAGCTATAGAGGTGGGTGAAGTCAGCAAAATTCGCTATGGGGAATATGTCATGAATTGTGCTCAATTTGCAGAGTGTATTTTGCAAAATTCACCATTTTGTGGACCATGCCCTAAAGGTAAACATGGAATTTCACAAATTCCACACTTTGCACCCACCCCCAACCCCAATAATATAAAGGAATTGGGAAATCCCTGGTGTCTAGTGGAACCCCACCCCACTAACTGCCCACACAAAATCTTTGGTGTCTAGTGGACCTACACCCTGCCATAATAATAAAAATCCCTGGTGACTAGGGGAAACCCCCCCACCTCACTGATCATTGGCCCCAGTAATAATCCCTATTGTCTAGTGGAACCCCTCACCCCATCAGATTGTGCACCCCCAGCCCCCACCCTATCCCCAACCCAAAAGAGCCACCGGCACAACCCTCCACTCACCTCTGTGTCCAGCAGCCCGACTGACATGCTCTCTCATTCTGAATGAATGAGCACGTTCTTGTACAAGCATGCGCTCATTCATTCATTCAGTCAGTCAGCTCCTGGCTGTAGTGGACATTATTCCTGGTGCTTTGGTAGGGGTGGCAGAATGGTAGGGAATGGTAATGTGGACCTCTCCAATGCCCAACTTTGCTCATCTCTACATATCTGTAGTACTGTGTCTAGTTTTGGAGCCCACGACTTAGAAAAGACAAGTATAGGCTGGAGGCAGTACAGTGCAGGGTAACAAAGATGATTCATAGTTAGCTGGGGAAGTCCTATAAGGAGCGGCTTAGGGCACTGAATATGCATTTGTTGGAGACTAGAAGGGAGAGTGGAAATATGATAGAGACATTCAAATTCCTAAAACAAATGAACAAGGTGGACTCCAGGGAACTGTTCATAAGAAACACTAGCTCAACAACAAGGGGGCGTGGCTGGAAACTGACAGGGGGAAGGTTCAGGAGGGATGTGAGAAAGTATTACTTTATGAAAAGGGTGGTGAAACCATGGAACTGCATGCTGGCCAAGGTGGTGGCACCCGAAACTGTGAGTGGTTTCAAATGTGCTTGTTATAGAATGAAGGGGTTAGTTATCACAGGCTGGAACATGGATGGGGAAGGAATAGGATAATTGTTGGGCAGGGATAAGAACCCGATTGATGCTAGGTCACAGGGTTATATAGAGACCTATGGGCAGATGGGATGCATCATTCATCATTTTCTGCCATCATCTTCTATGTTTCTATGTTTAAAAAGTGTCTGCTTGCAGCAGGAATGCACCACGGACAGGCAACACTATATGCATGCAGGTGTGTGCTACAGGACATAGAACTGTGGGTGCCCACCATAGTCATTTTCTAAATTCCTTGGTCATTTGGTAGAAGGATGGACATCTGTGGCAATTTTCCAGCTGTACCAAGTGTTGGCACTGGGTCGGAACATCACCAACAACAACAGCGCGGTCAAGATCCGCGTAGCAATAATGCCGTCAGTTTTTGTTTTGCTTAGGGCAGAGACCCCTGCACCCCTCCATGCCTCCCCACAACCCCTTACAGTAGGATTCCCACTCCAGGGGAGCAGATCACAGGGCAAGTTGAAATTTATGGGTCCGTGGAATACTATTTCCACTGCCCAGTGTATTAAAAAAAAAAAAGTCCCAATATGCCAAAATCCTAGGAGACCAGGATTAGAACTCTGGTCTCTACTGCCATTTGACTAAGTTGTTTTATGCTCCAGCCCTTGACACCACATAAGCAGCTGAGCCAGCATCCTTGATTCTGGTACCCTTATTCCTTCTGAGGACCACAGACAGCGACCTGGGGAGTGCTTACTCTTAGCGCTGTAAATCCCCTCTTGCTGTCCTTGGCAGCGCTACTCAGAGCAGCACTCAGTTGACTGGCACTATTCTGGTAGCGCTATTTCAACTGGGTACCCCAATGGCAATGGTCATTTCCATGGCTGTGGAATCCACAGAACACAGGCGTCTTTACTTACAAACGCAGCGTGCGCCTCTGCTCAGTGATGAAAAAGGCAGCTAGTTTTAGCTTCTTGCTTAACAAGGGCTACTCTGCAGGCACAGGATGTTTTGCACCTAAACATTTTATATCAGGTTAATCAATGGATGGTTCAGACTTCATACAGAGCTCTTGGAAGTAATGAGTTGTAATAACTGAAGCGCACAGCAAAGATGAGACACAGTATCCTACTGTACCTAACAGAGTGTCAATTTTCACACACACTGTATGATTCCAGTGAATACTGTTTGAACCTGCAATGCTTTTGTCAAGCTGTATTTCCAGTGATCGAAACAAGCAATGATGCAAACAAAGGGAGAGTGGTCATTTTTAATTGCTTGAACAGTGGCAGGAACGAGCTGCTTCCCCTGCTGTGTTACGGGTGCATTGAACAGATGGTCTGAGGTCTACTCCTGACAGTATGCTTGGCGATGCTCCTATTCCTGCATTCTGTGTGAACCGAAAAGCCCTTTATCAATGTATAATGTGACAGATTGATGAGAAATATAAGTGGGGATGGCAAGAGAAAAAAAACAAAAATGGGAACTGGTAAATATCAAGTTAATGGAGCCTGAAATCCAGGTCCTGAGATTCACTGGCAGGAGTGAAGCCCTGGGTTTGTAGGTCATTGGGAGCTGGATACAGAATTTAGAGTAAGGTCTCCTTAATTTGAAGGGCACGTTAACCTACGGTAGCTGCAGCCTGTAAAAAAATCCTTTATACTCAAAAGCTGGAGAGGCCACAGCTTGGCTCATTAGTTTTCAGCCAGGTGGTAGCAGTTTTTTTTCACAGTACAGCATCATTGGTTTGCAAAGCAACACAATGTGGCAGCAAGCAGTTTGCTGTGGCTTTCCTGTTTTTAATGCTGTCAGTATTTCCTGCTCCATGAAAGGGACACTTGCGACTCTATTAAGCCTCAAGTTGTCCCTAGTTTAGGAAGCCACATCTTGCTTACATTCTGTAGAGACTGCTGATGGAGCTGGTAGCTTGATTCTGATTCCTTTTTTCTTTATAAAAGTGAAAAACAGACTGCCCACCATACTGGTGTTACTACACAAAATACCTGTTTGTTGACAGTCCGTGATCAACTCTCAATGCATTTTTTCTGGACTTGGGAACACCCCCAACACAGTCTTGCCACTCATGATGCAGTGGGAGGAAAGGAGTTCCGTCTTGAAAGGCTGCACATTTTGGGAGAGGTGCTAATGTTCAGGAAATATGCAATAAGCGTAGAGCAAGGATCTGAAAAAAAACAAAGTCTGGTATAATTACCTTATTGACATATGTTTCACTTGTACTAAGAAAGGATACAGATTAACCACTAGCAACATCAATGACTTTTGGAAAAGGTACTCCAACATAAAAATGTGGGTTTTCAAATAGAAATTATATGATGCAAAAAGGCTTGACGGTGTCCCTTTAAGGGAAGCAAAGTAACAAACTATTAGAAAGTAATCATTGTAATGCAGCTTCACAAATATAAATTCATTTCTTCTAAGTGTTAAGAAATTCTGCGTGGAGAGGTGGCACACTGGCATGGAAGGCCAAGGCAGTACAAGCTCCTTCGAACACCCAAGTTTTGGAATGGACCAGGGTTGCTTGGGAGTTGGCTGGGTGAATGAGGACTAAGTATCCAGAGGCAGCTGTCCTCCGTGGGTGGGGGTTGGGGGGGGACTGTGAGCTGCTGCTTGGCTGCCACCTAGTGGAGGCTGGATGGCACAGCATTCAATTATCTCTCAGAGGGCTGGGCACGGGCATTCAAAGGATGTACAGTGTCTTTACCCTGCATGCCTATGTAATCCTTAGGTGGCGCTATACCAAGGGCTACTACCCCTGCCTACTACCTAGGATGTAGGTCAAGGGGCCTGGGCTCCCAAAGTTAACCTCAAACAGGTTCTTACCCATGATAAAATACTGCGCAGTGCCTGCACTCAGAGTTTACCTTCAAGTGGGTTAGAATAAAACCTGGTACAACCCTCTAGGATGCTGTACCCACCCACATTACCATAAAGTCACCCCAGATAGGACCCAATATTTAAAAACCCATAATTCAGACATTTTGCATGTAATGACTCAACACTAAGAATATGCTCACGAGACAGGATGATGCAAAAACAACAACAACACATTTATTTACATGGGGAGGGCTAGGAAGGGTGAAAATCGAATAGAGGTTATGTAATTTACAATAGCGGTAGATTGGGTTGACTGGAGTGTAGAATAAACATTTTACATTTTAAATCAGTTGCATCACAGTGGCCACCCACTAACCTCTGAAGTAGTCAACTCTCTGACTGACTATCTAACTGCATAATCATTAAACTTATTTACAAGGGTTTTGTGCCCATACTGGTACCAGTTTCCCATTTAGAGTAAGACCCCCACAGTCCCACACAACCTGGGGGGTTTCTCCATGCTACCGCAACAAGAAATTTGTTGACTGTCGGCACAGCGACAGCACTTCACCACCACTGGTGTTGTGCCATCGCTAGGGGAACAAGTGTTTTCTATGGGGGGCTCTGCCCTCCACACCCCCCACACTAAGGATTACTAACTCCAGTCGGAGTTAATTTGGGGAGGGGGCAAACACCCCGGTGGCAAAATGTCGGAATACATGGAGACCATCACAGCGAGCTGCCGAAAATGTCACTGTGATGGCCTTCATGGTACTCCCGTCACTATGCCATCAGTATACCCAACGTGGGTACCCAGTAATTACAGTTCTAGAATGATGCAGGCCTGATGGATGGTGTAGCTGTATGTAGGCTGGCTAGTTGGGGCCCTTAAGAGAATTAAGAAGATTAAATTTAGGTTGCATCCTTAAACTTTAACTGCAGCTGGCAGGATTTGCCAACTTTAACTATTTACAAGTCCTCTACTCATGGTGGTGCAGCGATGACCCTGCATTACTTATACTCAGATGTCTTCATAGGCTTAGGCAAGTCAGGCTCAAGAGTTTTCAGCAGGTGGGCTCCATACCAGAAGGTTAAAATGCTGGCAAAGCTGACAGTCGGCCTCCAATACGACCGCAAAGGACTTGTTGCTCATTGCAGGCGGAAAACACTTTATCATTCTGTAGGCTAGGCCCCCTCTTCTGGGCTGAAATCACTCTTTTACATTCAGCACATTTACTTTCTTCAAGTCTACATCAAGCACATTTATGCATTCAGCACATTTATAGGTCAGCACATTTATTTAACAACATCTGGAGTTTCGGTTTCATCTGTTACACAAGGCCTGACAATGCTTGAAACTTGGCGTTTCACCACCTGACCACATACTGAATCTGAACTGAGCTCGAGACTTGACTCACTGCCATTTACAATGACTTTAACTGGGTTGAGCTTGCAGCAAGACTCACCACCCTTTTCAGACTTTGCTAGTTATTAAACACGCAGTAAACTCTTTAGACGCAAACACTTCCACTTGGCAACAGATTGTTTACTGTAGCTCTCTCGGCTTTTAACACGAAACTTGCACTTGGCAGGAAACAGTTTCTGTAGCTCTCTAGGCTCAGTAATACAATATGCAGTCCCTTGTGGCCTTCGTTGGCACTTGCAGCTCCCATGGACAAAATACTGGACCTCCCAGGCAAAATTAGGAAGATCCCCGGCTCTGAGTACTACCCTTTCAGTCCCGTAGTCACTTTCAAGTCAGACACATTTGTACTCAATACCTGGACCCTTCCTGGTCACTTAGCAGATGTCCACCTGCTGAGCGTTGCTATGAAAGCAGGGAGCAGATGGACAGACAGTCACTATTGGTAGGCTCTGGGCTTCTCTGCCCCTTGAAGACTTGCTCAAAGTTGCACATGGCAAAAGCAATTTACTCTCTCAGGTGTCTTGCAGACATTGCATTCCCCCTTCTGAGGTTTCAGGCTTTCATCAATGCTCTCACCATTGAGGCAGGTTCAGCTCTCTCACTGCTGACTTCATCTGGTTACTGGCCCATGTTTTCCCTCAAAGTGGAAAGGCTCTGGCTTGCCCTGGAGTACATTCTCTTTCAATCCCCAGGCTAACAACGTCTGCTTCAGGCAGCCACTTGTCTCTCTCTTGGCAGGAGGAAAAAAAAAACCTTTCCCGTGGAGGGGCTTGCACTGGATTACTAGGCCCATTTCTCCAGCAAAGGGCCTGAGCCCCTACCCCTGTGGGGGGCTCCAGCTAGAATCTGCTCATACAGCCAGAAAACACTGTCTTTTATGGAGCTCTTCTGAGGCTCCCAATTGGCTGAAGCTGTTTGCTGCTACCACAGTGATTGGCTGAACCTGCCCGTCAGTCCAGGAAATGAAGATTCATTAGCTCCACTCGATGCACTATAGGCTCCCTGTTTTGGCACCTGAATTTGGTTGCTGCAGCTTCCCCATAAGCACTTTGCTATGTCCCACAAGCACTAGCAAAAGTCCCATAAATCCTGGCTGAAATTCCTGGCATTCCAATTGGCTGTTGCTTCATAAACATGGCTGCTGAACACACAGTCCCTTTTCAGTCTGAACACAATCCCAAATAAAAGTCAAGGTGCAGCCAGACCGACTACTTTATTTGCCCACTTGTCACACTGGTCAATAGTCCCTTTGTGTGCCCTCTCAATCACTTCCCAGCTTGACATTTTTATTTAGTCCTTTGCCTGTCGCTGCTGCTGTAATCAGGTTGTCCCCAGGCAGTAGACGGGTGTTTGTCTGAGTCTCTGACATTAGCATCTGGTGCAGCCAGAAGCAGTTATTGATTTAATTACTTGCCTCTTTTTCTGTAGCCCCTTTAGTTGTTCATTGCAGCAGCTGCCTATTACATTTATTTATAATTCAGTTCCCTTGCAGCAGTCACCAAACATACAGTTCCCCAGGAGGCAGGCAAACCCTCATTAATATGTGTGAGGCATCGGGGCTATCCTCATTAGTATGTGTGAGGGATCGGGGCTATCCTCATTAATATGTGTGAGGGATCGGGGCTATCCTCATTAATATGTGTGAGGGATCGGGGCTATCCTCATTAATATGTGTGAGGGATCGGGGCTATCCTCATTAATATTTATGAGCCTCGATCCTTAGCATTCATGGCGATCATAATTTAAAATTGAATGGGGGGGTGGTCGCGCGCTAGTGCTAGGAAGAGATGGGTGCCTGAGAGAGAGAGCTCTCTCACCGATCATAATCCGCCTAAAATTTAAATAATCCTAAATTGTTGTAATATAGTTGTGAATCAGCTAGTTAATAATCAAAGTTATTTTCTACAGTTTGACCAATTTTTATCTAAATCCGAAACCTTTTCCTCTTTATAATGCTTTGCGGCATGTCTAGCACTTACCTCTTCACCAGCATGCCGAATGACAGGAAGCTTGAAGCGGCAAGAACATTAGGTCAGACCGGGGGGGGTTCTCTTGAGCTCTGGTACCCTCCACGGAGGCCACGCAGGTAGCAGGAATAATCCTATTAAACAGAATGGGAAAGATATAGCAAATTGCCATGGCAACATGGATTATATTAAAGATAAATTACATTCTATGCATCTGGACATTGTTTCACTTAAGCTTAGGCGGGGGAGGAAAGTAATAAATCAGCTGTTATGGAAGAAAGATTGAACACACTAGAGGAAAGGTTAGCATTACTGGAGGAGTCTCTATGTGTGGTGGAAGACATGGCAGGGAAAAATAACTTAAAATTACAACAATTGGGAGCTAAAGTTGACGACTTGGAAAATAGATCCAGAAGAAATAATCTACGGGTTGTTGGGGTTCCGGAAAAACTAGAGGGGAAAGACATGAGTAGTTTTCTTCAGGAATTTTTTCCATCAGTATTAAATTACAGTTGGAATTGGCCTTTGGAAATAGAAAGGGCCCACAGATCTCTAAGAGCTTTCCCTAAACAAGGACAAAATCCAAGGCCCATTATTGTGCATTTTTATGTTTGCTTGCATGCATGTGCAAGAAACATAGTGCCTTCATTGGAGATTTCAGAGGGGTGTCACCTCCTCCTCCAATTCAGTCAGTGGGCTGGCAGGCGCGGCCCCTGTAAGCCAATGCATTTTGGAGCTGCCCATGACACGCTCCAAAATGCAGTGGCATACGAAGTTGAAAGGGGAGCTACGCTTGAGTGAGCACCGATAAGATATCGACTGCTCACGCCAAGCTCCCACCTCACACAAACAGATGTGCACGCCCATACTGTATAGCCGACGGGGATAAGCTGCCCCCAGTTGCTGGAGCTGCGTCCCCACCCCTCAGTTGAGGTGCCACGCTGGGAGCCCACCCCAGCGTGGCAAGCACTGTAGTCCTTTGGCTGGCGGGGTGCCTAACTCTGGCCGGGCTGAACGCCCCCTAATCTCCTTGTGCCACGCTTGGGAGCCCACCCAGCGTGGCAAACGTCCCACGACGTCTTTTTATTTTAAACCTGTAAAGTAAAAACTGTCCTGCTGCTCGTCTCCCAACCCTCCCCACAAACTCCGCACCCACCCACTGCGCGCCTCAGCGCCTTCCCACACCCCCTCACCCCATACTTACCTCCAGACTCGGCGCGATGATCTTCGTGGACCAGGAACACGCCTGCACTTTTCAAAGCCGACCGCTAACTGAGGAAATGCTGTAAGCTGTATAATGGGTTATATAGGGTTTCTGATCAAGTATTAGATATCTCGGTTTTTGACTTTTGCACCAAATTCAGTAGCTTAGACTCCTTCGAGTGATTTTAAACATTGTTTATGTATGTTTATTCGGCCCGATAAGTGATTTCGCGAGTGATTGGCGCAGTGACCATGAAATCACCCTTCAAGCCTGAATACCTACCATGACAGTGACATCATTCATGAGAAGGGGTCCTAAAACCCTATATTGAAAATTTGGTGCCAAAATTCCAAAAATGACTGTTTGATGAGGGTGTGCTATGCAGTTCCTACGCAGGCTCAGTAAGTTCGCGAAATTTCAATATTTTCATCCAGATTTTCAACATTGCCATTTTACCACACCTTCTTATGAGTAGTATAGCTGTCATTTTCACATCTCACCCAAAATGTGTTTCCGCCCATGTAGCTCAGAAAGGCGAAGTCGATTGTGCGAAATCAATGTATGGACAAATTAAAAATCACAGTGACACTGTTCATGAGCAGAGGTCTTAAAATGGCTATGTTGAAAATTTGGTGAAAAAATTCTAAAATGACTGTTTTATTTAGCGCATGCTATAGTTCCTACACATTCGTAAGGTCATTTATTTTTCAATAGGTTCACTCCAGATTTCCAACATTGCCATTTTATCACACCTTCTTATGAGTAGTACAGCTGCCATTTTCACATGTCACCCAAAACGTGTTTCTGCCTGTAGCATACAATGGCGTAGTCGTAAAGTAAATCAATATACGGGACAAATGAAGAAAATCACAGTGACATTGTTCATGAGCTCAGGTGTTAAAATGGGCTATGTTGAAAAATTTGGTGAAAAATTCCAAAATGACTGTTTTACGAGAGCGCTATGCTGTACAGTTCCTACGCATCACGTAAATTCGCGATTTTCAATATTTTCACTCCAGATTTTCAACATTGCCATTTTACCACACCTTCTTATGAGTAGTATAGCTGTCATTTTTCATTACATCCTCACCCAAAACATGTTTCCCTACGTAGCTTACTAATGGCACAGTCGGTGTTCGAAATCAATGTACGGGACAAATTAAGAAAGTCACAGTGACACTGTTCATGAGCAAAGGTCTTAAAATGGCTATGTTGAAAATTTGGTGAAAAAATTCCTAAAAATGACTGTTTTACGAGGGTGCATTGCACAGTTCCTACGCACACTCGTAAGTTCGCGAATTTTCAATATTTTCACTCCAGATTTTCAACATTGCCATTTTACCACACCTCCTTATGAGCAGTATAGCTGTCATTTTTCACATCTTGCCCAAAATGTGTTTCCACCCATGTAGTGCACAATGGAGCAGTAGGTGCAAAATCAATGTATGGGACACATTAAGAACATCACAGTGACACTGTTCATGAGCAGAGGTCTTAAAATGGCTATGTTGAAAATTTGGTGAAAAAATTCCTAAAAATGACTGTTTTACGAGCGTGTTGAGCAGTTCCTATGCATGCTCGTAAGTTTGCAAATTTAATATTTTCACTCCAGATTTTCAGCATTGCCATTTTATTACACTTCCTTATGAACAGTACAGCTGCCATTTTTCATATGTCGCCCAAAATGTGTTTTCGCACATGTAGCGCACAATGGTGCTGTTGGTGTGCGAAAGCAATGTTTAGGACAGATTAAGAAAATCACAGTTACACTGTTCATGAGCAGAGGTCTTAAAATGGCTATGTTGAAAATTTGGTGACAAAAGTCCATAAAATGACTGTGTTAAGTGAGCAATGCGCAGTTTCCACGCACTGTAAGTTCATGACTTTGTAATATTTTCAGTCCACATTTTCACCAGTGGCATTTTTTCACACTTCCTTATGAACAGTACAGCTGTCATTTTCACAACATGGCTGAAGTGTGTTTTTACACTTTCAGCGCTGAGATGCATGGTCGCTGTGGGAAATCATTGTTCGGCACAGATAAAGAAAATCACAGTGACACTGTTCATGATCGGAGGCACCAAAATGCCTGAGCTGACAATCTGCTGTAAAATATCCCCAACCTAATTATATTACGGGTGTGCGTTGCACAGTTTCTATGTACGCTCATGACTTCACCATTTTTTTAAATATTTTTACTGCAGATTTGCAACATTGCCATTTTTTACCTCCCCATGAACAGTACAGCTGTCATTTTTTACATCCTGTTCGAATGTTTTGCACCTAAAAGCAAATGTCAGAATGCTGTGCATAAGCAGCTGCTAACAAACTGATATTCCTCCTGTTCATGAGGTGGGGTCACAAAAAAATGTTGAAAATTTGGAATGAAATAGTAACGAATGCCTGAGGTATTAGGGTTTCCAACCATAACGCCTAACCCTGTAGAGAATGACAGGCATCAGGGGTGTGACTTGGGATTCTTGCCTGTAATGCTCATACCATTCCACACCCTGCAGCCAGTGAGAGGCATCGAGGTATGCCTTGGACTCTTCAGCCCCAAAGGTTCTTCCCCATTCTCCTATATCCACTCCATCTCACCGCATTTCCTAATGAATGGGGTGCGATAAGGGCCAAAGACCCTGTTGAACACCGTGACACTTGTCAGTGTCTGCAGGGTGGGGTGTGGTGAAATGGCGAGGCCGTTATGCCTGATGACCCAAATGCACACCCCAATGCCCGTCACTCTCTGCAGGGTGGTGGTGGGGTTGGCTTCAGTTCAGTACTTCACTGCCATTCCTATTACGCAGCTCTGTAACTTCTACATTACCACTGCCAATGCCAGCAAGCAAACATTCGGCATTGACAAATGCTTGTTTAAAGTTCAATAATAAGGAAGAAATCCTATCCATAGCACGCCAGAAAAAAGCTTTATCCTGGGGAAAAGAAAGAATCTACATTTTCCAAGGTTACTCCTCCGAGATTGTAGAATAAAGGAAAGCATTTGGGGATATTAGATATGTTTTGCAATGTTTAGAATCCCCTATTACATTAAATACCCTTCTGTCTTGGTGTTAACTGAAGGAGGTGGGTCTCATACTTTCAAAAACCCTGAAGAGGCTTGGGGTTTTATTCAGAGACATTGGAGTGAAGCTGAAATGATTTTAAGTAAAAGGAGTAGGGAAAGTAAAAACTTCACACAGGCCCCAACTGTCATTGACAGAATCCAGGACTCTAAGATTCCAACCCTAGAATGATTGGCTCGCAGCTACTCCTAAGCACAGCCCACGAGCTAATGCTCCATCACAAGATATGCAAGGAACTGCACCAAAACAGACCCACATCCCTGTTCTGAAACAATGTCAGGCACCTAAACACCAAGGCATCACTTCTCAAGTTGGTTCCCTGGCCTTCCAAAATCACACGAAAGTCACAACCCTTCCACAAAAATAAAACTGCTCTTTTGGCTTCCATGTCCTCAAAACAAGTACACTCCTCTGACTGGGCTCATAGCCATTCTGGTCCCTCTGCTCACGATCGGTTTCCTTCAAAAGTATTTGGATTACCTGAAGCTTTAAGAGGTCCATACAGTCCATTCGCTGACATGTTCGAGGATCCCCCATCAACGGATCTATCTAAATGGAGATTGAATCTCGGGTGACCTTATTTAAATGTGCAACAAGAACATTGCTCTAACCCCAGTAGGTGGATCCTTAATAAGGTCATTCACCAGTATTGGATATGGTAGACCACATGGTTTTAGAAATACAATAGCTGTTGCTTCTCTTTCCTAAAATGCCTACTTCATGTACTGCAGATGTGTACTTTTTACAACCTCCCTGTTTTCTTTTTATTTTATTTTAAAAAAAAATATATATATATATATATATATATATATATGTATGAACCTATTTTTTTATTGCTTAGAGGAAGGACTGGCTATAAGGAGGGGTCAAAGGTCATAAATTACTTCCTGCTCGGAGAGTAGGATGCTCGAATCATCAGTTTAAGCTTCCCATGATTGAAAATATCCTCGAGAGGTATCATAGACACACATATTTATCATGTTTGGATGCCAAGTTGGTAAGAAGGCACTTTTCTCCATATTGTTGGGGAGGGCGGGAGGGAGGGGACACTGTGATCTCATTTAAAAGTCAGAGTTAGTTTTGGTGTGTTCAGAAAAGGGATATGTTACAGTATTTTCCCTAACTATGATTTAGTCATTCTGGCCTTTTCAGCTTCCACCATCACCTCTTTCTTAGTCCATAGTATCCAGTTATGCCTATTGCCAGATAACAGATATAGCCTGATTTTATAGGCTTGAGATGGATCTGCATAAACTTTAACATGACAGGCTTTATTTGTATTCTCTCTAAGCCAGTCAGATGGTTTTATACAAGGTCCTGGGAAAGTTAATTTAAGTTCAAGTTTATTGCAGTAAAGACTCCATTGAGCAAGCTCATTCACAAGGAGGTCCTGAGTCATATGCATATACAATACATAATTACATAGGAGATATACAATGTAGGACAATAGGTGGAGAATTATATACATTTAGGAGGTATATACAATGGACATTCTTATACTACAATGCTGTACATTTCAAAGTTAGCCTAGTCCTATGTTATGCATCACTTTTCAGTTTATACAATAGAGGGCCAGTGGATACATGGGGAGCTGTTCAGGCAGTTGGGGTCTAGTTGCACCTACATATGTCTTTTACTTTAGAGATTGCTAATGTTTTGAAAGAGTTAGTTGATACAGTGCTGATTAGCTTCAGCATGGTTTGGAGTTGATTCCAAATATTTGGTAGAGTGTATGAGACAGCCCTTTGTCCGGCTGCAGTATGTGTCCTGGGAATATCTAGTAGGACAAGGTTGGATTTCCTTAAGGAGTAGGCGCTGTGCGAGATATTTATAAGTGTCGTCAGATATGCTGGCAGTTTGTAAAGTAGTAGTTTGAGGGTCCACATGCCAGCATGGAGGAGACGTCTGGTGATCAGGGAGGACCAACCAGCTGCTGCATAAAGATTACAGTGGTTGGTCCCATACGCCAAGTTGGTAATGAAGTGAAGAGCACAGTGCTAGAGTACATCTAGTTTTGATAGGCTCAAGGTTGGGGAGGATATGAAGATAATGTCTCCGTAATCTAGCAGGGGAAGGAAAGTTGCTTGGACCATTCTTTTATGGATTACAAGAGAAAAGAGGGTACTATTTCTGTAGAAGAAACGGAAGCGTGTTTTAAGCCTCTTTAAAAGAACCTCAATGTGGTCATGGAAGGAGAGCTTATTGTCTGTCCACATACAGTACCTAGATATTTGAATTTGTCTACGACTTCCAAGGGTTCACCTAGAGAGGTAACCACAAAGTTTTTAGTTGTGAAAGGTAGGGGATCAGCCATGGCAAGTCTTGAGAAAATCATAGTTTTAGTTTTTTTGGCATTTAGAAGCAACTTGGCATTGATAAGGTTGTTTTCTAGCTGAAAGAAGTCAGCTTGGAGCGTTTCCCTGACTTTAGATAAGGATGAGTCTGATGTGTACAGAACCGAATTATCCACAAAGAAGTGTATGCTGGATGTCTTTATGTGGGAGTCAAGGTTGTTAATGTAGAAGGAGAAAAGGATTGGTCCCAGGATGGAGCCTTGAGGGACTCCTCTGGTGATTGGAAGCAGGGCAGATAGTAGGCCATCGGTCTTGACTTTTTGTATCCTTTACGTGAGGTTGCTGGTAAACCACTGCAAGGTGGTTGGAGTGGCACCTATGTATGTAAGACAGGTGATCAGGAGGTGATGGTCTACAGTGTCGAAGGCCTTGCTAAGGTCTAGAAAGACTGCACCAGTGACCTTCTTGGTGTCCATTGCATGGATCCAGTCATTAGAGACTTTAGCCAAGGCTGTGATTGTACTGTGCTTCGACCTGAAACCAGATTGTGCCAGGTTTAGTAGCGAGTGTACTTTGAGGTGATTATTTAGTTGATTATATATAAGTTTTTCCAACACTTTGGATAGTACAGGCAAGACAGAGATAGGTAGGTAATTGTTCAGGTCACAGGGATCTCCTGATTTAAAGAGTGGAAGAACATGGGCAGATTTCCAGCAGGAAGGAACAGTGGCTGTGGTAACAGAGAGGTTGAAGATGTGAAGGATTGGAGCTGTGAGCTGGGCATAGCCTAACTGTATGAAAAATTACTCCAGGCCATCGGTCCCTGCACTTTTCTTGGTGTCTAGGCTAAGAATTATGTCTTCAACTTCTTTATAGCTAATCTGACACAGCTGGAAGGGTTGAGTCAGAGTAGCATGCGTAGAATCTGGTTTAGTGTGGCTGTTTGCTCGGCTAGCATATGGGGAGAAGTTGAATGCCAATCCAGCTGTGGCAAAGTGAAGGTTGAGTTCTTCTAAGATTTGCAGTTTATTTTCAACTATCCCATCCCTGGCTAGAGTCTTGGTGGGAAGGGAAGGAGCAGTCATATGGCCTTCAATAGATTTTAGTGTCTTCCAGATTTTTGGGGAGTTCCCTTTAGCCTGCTCCATGGTGGAGATTTAGAAATTTGCTTTTGTGGTCCATACACTTTTAATGCCTGCCAGTCTGACGGGTTCTTTGTGTGTCGGGCCCTAGCCCATAGCTTGTCTCTGTTGGTGAGTGCATATTTGAGCTCTTGGGTGAACCATGGATGTGTGATTTTCTGCACCCTCATTTTAATGAGGGGAGTATGCTTGTGGATTAGACTGGTCAGGTTGTCATTTAGAACAGAGACAGTGGCATCTGCAGATTTGGCCAGGTATAGATCTTGCCACCTGATCGTAGCTAGGTTGGTTAGGAAATTTAGTGAATTGAATTTACAGGATGAGCATTTGATTCTGAAATTAGAGTGGTGCTTGGTTTTGGGTTGGGATCTTGTGCAAAAAACGATATTGTGGTCACTCATATCATTATGGAAAACTGCAGAATGTGAGATTTTGTGGGGGTGGGAAGTTAGGATGACATCTAAGAGGGAGCTGTTGGCCAGGTTGGAGGCATTGCTTCTTGTGGGTTCTGTTACTATCTGAGTAAGACCCAGCTCATCACAGATGGCTTTTAGCGGGTGGGATTTAGTCATTAACCAGTCCATATTAAAATCCTCTAAGATTATTTTTTCCATATTGGCAGCCAACGTTAGGGATTTTAGCTTATTAATAATTTCTGTGCCTCCTGTCGGGGGTCTATAGCCACCTATGATTGTGATGCATTCTGTGGATGGGAGGTGAAGTTTGAGTGTGATGATTTCTTATTCCTTGGGCTTAGTTTTACAGGAAATGCAGCTAATATCATATTTGGATTTGGTGTGTATAACAACCCCCCCAATTTCCCTATCAGCCCTAAAAAGTTTGAAACCCGGAATTGCAATTTGTGGACCAGTATTGGTCTTTTTTTGCCATGACTTTGTAATAATAACCAGGTCTGGGTCAGTGTGGGCTGCCCAGACTTGAAGCTGGTCAAGTTTTTTGATAAGGTTTAAGATATTGACCATCATCAGTTTCATCCCAGGAGCAGCTGCAAACTCTGATGGAGAAGTGATTTGATTTGGGGGGCCTGGATTTAGTTTGACGTTGTCCAAACAAAAAAAGGAGAATTAAAAGCAATTTTTTGAGAGATTTTATCAGATAGAAATTGACTGTTTTTGTTTGGGTTCTTGTGTGGTGTTCATTCACTTTGGTACGCCTGACCAGGGAAAGTTAGAGTGTTTGCTGAATGGCTTGGATGTCGATATGTCTGCCAGGCATGACTCTGTCTAGATTGATGGAGAGATCATGTCTGTCAATAGATTGGAGATACAAGGCCTTATTTTCAGCCATTGCTCTTACTGCAGGAACTTCCTTGTTAAACATTTGCTTGCTATCTAGAAGATTTCATAATTAAATATGGCATTTTCAGAATCCTTTAAATCTCTATTGGCTCTAGGACAGAGGAATCTGGTGCTGGAAGCGTCACGCCGATTGACTAATGTTTGTAGTAATATATATTGTTCAATCTAAGACATAATTGGATTATTATGTATGGTAGAATGCTATTAATCTTAGGAAATCATCATTTCCTAAGGTTGATAACTTATCGATGTGACGTAGATATGTTGTTAACCTATCGATCCTACGTCACATCGATAGGTTAACAGCAGCGAGTGATCTGCGCATATGCGCACTTTTTTTTTCAACGGGGAACTGACACACAAACAGCAGCGGTTAGGGAAGGACTGAACGGCCACGGCAGTGACTAGTTATGAAAAAGTAAGCAGCCTTTTGAGGTAGGACCATACACTATAAAAAATAATGTATGATCCCTCTATCGGCAACTGGTCAATTTCTAACCGTCTCGAGGTTGCCATGGTGACGTAAATCTCTCGAGCTTCACTCTCGAGGTTTACACGGTCGCCCTGGCAACCTCTCGACTGTTAACTGACCGGTTAACGATAGAGGACCATACATTATCCTCTGTGTTACTTCTCTATTCAAGATTCCAAAAGATTTTCTTTTTATCACCAAAACGAATCTGGAGTTTTTTATCCTATTACCTGCTTAAGGATTTATTTATGGAAATGGAGTAAAGTTCTTTTACTATGTTAAGTATTACAAACTGATGTTAGTTCCAACATATCTACTTAGGTTATTTCTATTTTTTGTCTTAGAGTGGGTTCACCAGTAAGCCACCATCTGTTTGTGTGAGTGTCACTTTGAGGTTTCCTCAGTGAATTTCCACTCAAACTCCTTTAAGTGTGTGCTAGTTAGGAATTATCCTACATATTGTTCCTTTTGATTGTTTGAAGGTTACATAAGGTATATTAGCTGAATTACATTTTTGTGTTTTTTAATTTTTAAGTGTGCCAAAAGATTATAAGGGGATAACTTGTTACTGATTTGTTTCTTTTTATTTATCTGTTATTTAAATTCATACATTTAACTGTTACTCCTAAAATATTACTATTAAGAGAATTACTAGGAAAATATACCCCAAGTATTTTATTAACCATCATTTATAAGTTTATTGTGTTTTTTTTTCTTTTTCATAATGAGTAGTCTTAATATAGGCTCTTGGAATGTGCAGGGGCTTGGATCCCCGATTAAGAGCTATAGAGTGTTGAATCACTTAAACATAGAATACTGTAGACATAGCCTTGTTACAGGAAACCCATTTATCTCCCACCGAAGCACAAAAACTAGCTCGAAGTTGGGTTTCCTCTGTAGGATATTGTTGTTTTTCCACAAAAAAGAGAGGTATGGCAATTTTGATAAGAAAAGGAGTACATTTTATTAAGCATTCTCATGTCACAGACCCAGAAGGAAGATTTCAAATTCTCTTAGGGGAATTATATGGTAGAAAGATAGCTATTTGTAATATTTATGCCCCTAATACTCAGCAAAATAATTTTTTTCAAAAATTAACATATACTCTGGCTAATTTAGGGCCTTATGAAATCTTATTGGGGGATATTTTAATTTAGTTATGGATTCTTTCCTAGATAGGTCACCCTCTCAGTTCCCTTGTTCTATGTCCCCTGTGCAGAAGAGTTTACACAAGTCATTGGAGGAGTTGGGTCTATTGGACATGTGGAGGCTCTTCTATCCTGACAGTAGGGACTATTCTTTCATATCAACCAGCCATGGCTCTTTTAGCTGGATTGATTATTTGTTTATTAATTTAAGATGGTGTAATGCCACTACCCAAATAGGTTATGAAAATGCGTTTATATCTGACCATTGTCTGCTAAAGAGTGCAATACTTTTGGAAAACAATGTTGCTAAGTCAGCAAGCTGGAAATTTAATTCCTCACTTCTTCAATATCCAAATTTCTTAAAATGGTTACAGGAGGAGACACAAACCTATTTTAGACTGAATGGTACTGGAGAGATTTCATCTAAGATGGTATAGGATGCTTATAAGGCATTTATAAGAAGGGGGGAATAATTGGATTTGCGTCTAGGGAAAAAAAAGAAAAACATAAAGACCTGAAACTTAAGGAAGAAAAACTTGGAGATATACTGACATGTTTAAAAAATAACCCCAAAAACAAACAAGAGCTCCTTTTTAAAGTTCTTAGTCTTAAATATGAAATTAATAGATTACATTCAAACAAGATAGAGTACCCCCTCTTAAGGATAAAACAAAAATACTGGGAATCTGGAGAAAAAGCTAGCAAGTTGCTTGTACACAGACTGCGTAAGTTACAGAATCAAAACAAAATTAAAAGAATTAGAAATAAGGATGAGGTGAAGACACATAATGTTAAACAAATTAACGATTGTTATAAGTCATTCTATGAAGACTTGTACTGTATGTAAAAGCACTTCACTATCAAACAATATAGAAGACGTTCTCAACAAAGCAAACCTGCCAAGTATATCCTCTTTAGATAAACAGAAGTTAGAAGAGCCTCTAAATTTATAAGAGATCTCAGTAGTCATTGCTAAAGCCCCCAAGGAGAAATCTCCTGGCCCAAATGGTTTACCTGGAGAATTCTATAATTCTATAAATAACATTATTTCTCCTCACCTTTTAAAAACTTTTAAAAATTCCTTTAATGAAAGCTTTCTTCCTAACACTATGAATTAAGCCTATATATGCTTATTACGCAAGAAAGATAAGGATCCCATGGACTGTAACAATTAAAGACCTATTTCCTTATTAAATTTTGATTACAAAATTATTGCTAAAGTTTTGGCTAACAGAATTTGTATTCTTATGAATAAATTTATTGGTAAGGAGCAGGTAGGCTTTATACAGGGTAGGCAGGCTACAGACAATTTTTGTAGATTATTCTCTATTATTTGGGCCACAAAGTCAAATAGCAATATTGACAATCCTGCAATTGCCATTTCCCTTGACATAGGAAAAGCTTTTGACTCTTTAGAATGGAATTATCTGTATAAAGCCTTGGCCAAAAATAACTTTGGACCAGGTATATTGAGATGGATTCAGACTTTATATGCTTGTCCAACAGCAAGTATCATAAGAAAAAATTACTCACCTTAGTAATGTTGTTTCTTCTAATGGAGTCTTGCTATATTATGACAATTGCAGTTTGTCCCAGCCTTAGAACTGCTCCGGAGGTGAAAGAGTTAACTTCCATGCCAGGCATGGAACTTGGAGCATGAGCTCAGTTAGAAAAGCTCTGTCTGTATAATTTCAAACTGAAACTGTCAGATCTTTATGAGCAAAACTCACTAAGGTTCTGTGTGGAAGCTGTGAACCTACACTAGCCAACTGGCTACTTAAATATTAACACATTTTCCTGGTCCCAACACCAAGACTCAAGTCAGGGGACCAGAAAATAAAATAAGATAAAATAAAACACAACACCCAAACACCCCAAAAAGAAGGGGTGGAAAACACAAGATGGGCATCAATAAGTGCCAACACTGGACTGCCCACCCCATCCCCAGAGTAGAGGTTCTGAGAGGGGCAGGCTGGGGGGGAGGTCATAATATAGTAAGACTCCATTAGAAGAAACAACATTACTAAGGTGAGTAATTTTTTCTTCAAACAACATGAAGTCTTGCTATATTATGACAATTGCAGACTACACAGCAGTACCTCTATGGAGGAGGGACAGAACCTGCTTAGGAAATAGGCTCTGAAGCACAGCTGTGCCAAATTGAGCATCCCTCCTGGCCTGGATGTCCAGGGAGTAATGCTTAGTGAAAGTTTGTACTGTTTTCCAAGTAGCTGCTTGACATATCTCTAAGATAGGGATGTCCCTGGCCACAGCTAGGGACGCAGCTGTACCTCTGGTAGAGTGAGCCCTCAGGCCTGAAGGGGGAACCTTACCCAGTTTTTGATAGCAAAATTGGTTACAAGAGACAATCCACCTGGCAATGGATCTCTTAGTGGCAGGTTTCCCTTTCTCAACCTCACCATAAGTGAGAAAGAGTTGGAGGGAGTCAAACCTGTGACCCTTAGTACGCTCTATGTAGTAACTAAGGGCCCTCTTAACATTTAAGCTGTGCAGCTTCCTCTCCCCAGAGGAGGAATGGCCAGTGAAGAACACTGGAAGAGAAATAGATTGATTAAGGTGGAAATCTGAAACCACCTAAGGCAAAAACTTCCTGTTAGTCCTGAGGACTACCTTATTCCTGTGAAAGGAGATAAAGTCAGTCTCCACTGACAAAGCTTGTAACTCACTTATGTGCCTGGCAGAAGTGATGGCTACTAGAAACACAGTTTTCCAAGTCAAGTACTTAAGCTCTGCCGAAGACAGCGGTTCAAAGGGGGGTTGCATCAGCTGAGCAATGCAAACATTAAGATCCCAGGCAGGGCAGGGTCCTTGAATGTGCGGATTGGTATGAAGCAATCCTTGAAAAACTTGGAAAATACAGGGTGAGCAGAAAGAGAAGAGGGCTTCCCGCTGAAATAAAAGCAGAGACAGCTGCCAAATGCACTTTCAGGGTAGCTGGTCTCAGTCCCAAAGAATTAAGATGGACCATATAGTCCAAGACAGTGGGCAAATCAGCAGATTCTGGGAAATATGCTTCCTAGAGCACCATATGGAAAACCTTTCCATTTAGAGTTATAGTAGCCCTGGTGGAAGGCTTCCTAGAGGCCTCTGTACTTCAAGAACACCTTGAGAAAGGTGTAGGTCAGCAACTCTAACTCCTCAAGAGCCAGGCCTTGAGGTTGAGGGATTTGAGACTGGGATACCAAACCTCTCCTGGGCACAGGTTAACAAATTGTGGTTCCTGGGGAGACAGGGAAGATGGACTGCTAAGGACAGAAGGAGGGTACCAGGGCTGTCTGGCCTAATCTGGAGCAATCAGAATCATCTTGCAGGTCGAGATCTGATTTTGACTAGCACCTTGAACAGGAGAGGAAGGGGAAGGCATAGAGGAACTTCCTTCCCAATCGAGAAGGAAGGCATCCAGGGACTGATCCCAACACTGGGGGCCTGCAACAAAAAAGTGGAAGTTGATGATTGTCTGGGGCTGCAAAAAGATCTATCTGAGGGGTGCTCCACCTGGCAAAAACTATCTCCAGTACTCGGGGATCTAGTGACCACTCGTGATGGCCCTGGGAAATCCTGCTGAGAGCATCTGCCAGGACATTGTCCTTGCCTGGGAGGTGAACTACTATGAGGGAGGTGTTCAGGGAATAAGCCAGAGACCACAACTTCATTGCCTCGTGCACAAGGTCAAGACCCAGTGCCCTTGTTTGTTGATGTACCACATTGTAGTGGTGTTGTCTGTTCTGACCTGTACCACTTTGTTCTGAACAGATGCAGAAAAAACCTGAAGTGCTAGAAAAACAGCTCTGAGTTCCAACAGATTGATGTGGAGCAGAGATTCCTGAGGGGACCACAATCCTTGGGTGGAGAGGTCGCTCATGTGAGCTCCCCATCCCAAAAGGGATGCATCTGTAGTAAGGGTCAAGGAGTAAGATAGAGGGATGAAAGGAACCCCTTGTCTCAGATTGCTCTGATCCTGCCACCACTGAAGGGCCTGGATCAGGGTTCGAGTTACTGGGATCAACTTGGATAGAGGATCTCTTCTTTGAGACCAAAAGGCTCTCAAATGGAACTGAATGTCCCTCATCTGAAATCTTGCTCCTTGCACTACAGCTGTGGAAGCAGCCATGTGTCCTAGGAGCTGTAGAAAATGCCTTGCTGGTCGAGAGACCTGCAGGGTGAAGGAGGAGGCCAGGGCCACCAGGGTCCTTACCCTTTCTAGGGGAAGGAAGGCTCTGGTCTGCTTTGTGTCCAGTTCTGCGCCTATGAAGGTGAGTATCTGGACAGATTCTAAAACTGACTTTGGAAGATTGAGAAGAAAGCCTAGAGAGGTAAGCAGCTGCTGGGTAACCTGCAGGTGTGATTTGACCTGGACTGGAGACTGACCCACAATGAGCCAGTCATCTAGGTAGGGAAAGATGGCAACCTTTTGCCTTCTTAAATGAGAAACTGCTACCGCCAGGCATTTTGTGAATACCCTTGGGGCAGAGGTAAGGCCGAAGGGCATTGCTCTGAACTGATAATGGCCTGAGGGCAGTTCGAATCTGAGGTACTTTCGGTGGGAGCTTCTGATAAGAACATGGAAGTAGGCATCCTTGAGGTCCAGGGAAGCTAGCCAGTCCCCTGGCCTTAGGGAGGGTAAAATCATTCCCAGAGTCACCATTTTGAATTTTGGTTTTAAAAGGTGCTTGTTCAGATATCTTAGGTCCAGGATGGGCCGCCATTCTCCTGTCTTTTTTGGGGTAAGGAAGTACCTGGAGTACAGTCCCTTGCCCTAGTGTAGGGGAGAAATCCTTTCTACAGCTCTGAGAGCCAGGAGGGTTGAGACTTCTGTTTCCAAAGCAAGAGTCTCTAGAGGATTTGCAGATGGAAAAGATCTGATTCTCATCTTTGGAAATTTTTTGAAGCTGAGAACCAGACCCTGGCTTACTACTTCCAGGACCCACTTGTCTGATGTTAAAGACTCCCTGTCCTGGACAAAATAAGCCAGCCTGCCCCCTACATGTCATGGAGAATCGGCCCTGGGCATCCCATCAGGGTGCCTGTTTGGCAGGGGTTTTAGGCTGAGAGGTGGGAGCAGGCCTGCTCGTACCCCGTCTGCCTCTCCCTCTGAAGAACCCCCTCTGAACGTAAGCTGAAGAGGAGGCCTGGGTTTGGTAAAAAGGCCTGTGAAAAGGCCTGCCTCTACCCTTGGGGGGCTGCCTCTGAGGAGTGGCTTGCCTTTCCTTGGCTTGTGCACCCTATAAGTGGTTCTATATTCATCCATTTCTTCATATAATTCTCTGTCTGCTCCCCAAACAGAGAATCTTCCCACCACAGGAAAATCCATGGCCTTAGCCTGGGTATCCTGTGACAGACTAGTACACCTGAGCCAAGCCAATCTACGAAAAGCCACAGATGTAGCCATGACTCTTGAGGATACATCATTAGAATCCAGTGCAGCATGGAATTGCACCTTAGATGCCTCAATACCATCCGCAGCCACCTGTTCCAGCTCCTTGGCAAGCTGGCCAGGGGCCTGTTTGGCTAAAGCCATGACGGTATCCCATCTGGATTTCTGGTATCTTGCAACATAGGCCATATAATTTGCCTGTCTGAGTCCCAAGGACGCTGCCATGTATTGTTTTTTAGCCATGGCATCAATCTTCCTGGAGTCCTTGTCAGGAGGATGTGATGCCAGGGGAATATTAGCCTTATCACAGGCTGCAGCCTGAACTACCCCAACATGGCTGCATTGCTGTGAAAGAAACTCTGTATCAGGACCTGACAAGATGTACCTCCTGTCCATCTTTTTATCCACAGGAGGCACAGAATTAGGAGCTTTTAACATTTTTATTGTTTGTTTCCTAAAGGATTTATGTAAAGGAATAGACAATCTCCTGGACTCTGGGATATCCATCATCTCCACAAAGTCAGGCTCTTCTTGCTCATCCACAGCTTCCTCCAAAGGGAGCTGGAGGGTTTCAACAACTTTTTTATAAAACAGAAAATGAGAAGGGGACTCAGAAAGCCTAGGGGGAGACTCTCCTAAAGGTCTGTCTGGGAAGATGTCTGGTTCAATGGGCACATCCAGACTTTCAAAATCACATTCACACTGTTCATAATCATCCTCCCACTCCTCTGGTTCATAAAACTCCTCTATATCATATTCTTGAACTGGTGGAACCAGCTGAGCCGACCTTTGCCAGATAGTGGCGGTTCGGACGGAACCGGGAAGCGACTGGACAATTTGGATCGCTTTGGCTATCTCTGCAGTAGTTGGAGAAGGAATTTTGACTCTCACACCTGATGATTTTCTAGTTCTCTTTGCTGGAACTGGCTCCTCTGAGTCAGCTCTTCGTCTTGCCGGAAGTCTCGCCTCTGGTCAGAGGGCACCTCCTCCGCTCTGTTGGCACCAACCGGCTGGCCATCCGGTCAGCGGACTTTTGGCCTCTCGTTCCCTGAGCCTACCAACTCTCTTATCTAGGGTAGCTGCAGGAAATTCTTGCAAATCTGGCAGTCTGCATTGAGGTGGTCAAACCCAGACAATAAACATGTGGTGTGTGGGTCAGCCTTGGCAAAGGCTTCCCCACAGACACTACAGTGTTGAAACCCAGTGGGCCCGGTTTTTCTTTTGGGTTTCTCAGACATAATGCCAGCCTAACCAAAAACTTGCCCTTTTCCAGCAAATGCCAGGCAAGACACCCTTATCGGTTCCCAACCGTGTCACGGGTCGTGGAAAAAACCGTAATGAAATCTGTTTTTTTTAGAACCGATAAGAACCGGGAACCGCACTCTAAATAGCTTTAAATGATTTTAGAAAAAGTTTTAAAGCAACCTGATTGGTTCAAACCAAACTGATAAACATTACAAGTTCCACACAGAAATAAAACCTGTCTATTACTTACAATACCACAGACAGAGCTTGAACCGATCGGTTTTCGGTTAAAATAATTATAATCTCGGTTGAATTTAACCGAGAAAAACACTTTTAAACCGAGAAATGAACCGAGCAGTGGGAGGAATCTCCAGAGCGACTGTTCAGTGAGGTGGAGTAAAGAATCTGACAGTTTCAGTTTGAAATTATACAGACAGAGCTTTTCTAACCGAGCTCGCGCTCCAAGTTCCATGCCTGGCATGGAAGTTAACTCTTTCACCTCCGGAGCAGTTCTAAGGCTGGGACAAACTGCAATTGTCATAATATAGCAAGACTTCATGTTGTTTGAACAAATGGACTTAAATCCACTCCATTCTTATTAAATAGAGGCTCTCATCAAGGGTGTCCACTTTCCCCATTACTTTTTATATTAGCCATGGAACCCCTAATCAGAAGAATACTAAATGTAGAAAATGTTCATGGAATACTAGTTGGTAACTATTATAATAAGGTTTTAGCTTTTGTTGGTGACACTCTTTTGACTTTAACCCAGCCAGTTAACTCACTTTGGGCTATCAAATCCTTGCTACAAGACTTTGGTGATATATCAGGCCCATTTGTCAACTGGTCCAAAACTGAAGGTTTAGTGTTAAACCACTCTAGGCCTGAATTTAAGAAACTGAGAGAATTCCCAGAGATTACTTGGCCAAAGGAAGGTCCAAAATATTTAGGAATCAAACTCTTTGACTCAGTCGATAAAATTCTGACCCACAACCTATCTAATTTACTAAATTACTTCAAATCTGACCTGGACAGATGGTCAAGTTTGCATCTTTCTTTGTGGGGAAAAATCAATTCTATTAAAATGATATTAGCTCCTAGATTATTCTATTTTATGAACAACTTCGCAGCTAACATTCCAAACTTTTGGTTCACAAAGAGTGATAAGATTATCTCCAGTTTCTTATGGGAAGGAAAGCCTCCCAGATTATCTAAACTGAAATTAAGAGCCCCAGTAAAGTCAGGAGGGTTTGCATTATCCTGGTGGCAGGGCTATTTCTGGGCCTATAAATTAAAACAGATTGCCTATTGGTTCAAGTCTCATGATACCTCAAATACACCCTTAAGGTTACATATTGAAAATAATATTGTGGGCCCCCCAAAACCTACCAGATTTACTCTTTATGCATGCTCCCTTTAAGATATCTAATCATCCTACTTTACAGATATCAGACCTGGTTTGTAGAAAATTCAGTCAGCTCAAGAAATCTGAATTTGTACCCTTAAAATTCATGCCCCTTTGGAACAATCCACTGCTTACTAGAACTGACAAAGGAATTCCTAACATTGGGTAGGGAAAATATGGCATACGACACATTGGAGATATGTTGGACGAAAATAATGGACTTTTATCTTTTGAACAAACGCAGCCAAGCTACAAACTTAATAAATGCGATTTTTGGTTATACTTGCAATTAAGGAAACACTTATCTAGTACCATTTTGGATGGACATTTCTCTACGTTCCCTTCAAGTTTAGGGATGTCCTTCCACAAAATAGCTCATCTTCCAAAAGGTTTTAGCTTAATATATAAGGTATTATATGACCCTGAAGAAGGCCTAACTGATCATGCCAGAGTTAAACGGCAAACAGACCTGAACATAAGTATTCCCACAGATACATGGGACAAGCTCTGGGACACTGCAATCAAAACATGTAGAGAAACTCAAGGCAGATTGGTTTCATTTAAAATCCTTCATTGTTATTACTTTTCCCCTCGGATTCTCTTTGGATTGGGCATATCCTGAAATAATAACTTTGGAGATGTGATCAATCTGATACAGGCCACTATGGTCCTATAATGAGATTAAGGAAAGATGGAAACAGATACATGATATTTTTAAAAATATCCCTAAAGACAATTTTCCTCTCTTCCCAGCTTTAAATGTACTAGGTGATATCTCTGCCCTTCCAAAAGTACCAAAAGAGAAAAAATTATGGGTTTGTGCAGTAGCTTTGTCATTTAAAAGATTAATCCTCCAGAACTGGAAAGACTCAGATATCCCTTTTATTTTGCAATGGTTAGATTCCCTTAGTAAAATAGTTAATAGTGAAAGAATTAGCTACACATTCTTGGGTAAAAAAAAATAGTCTTTTAAAATTATTTGGGGCCCTTTCCTAGAATTCTGCTTGTGAAGAATTTATGATGATTGTTATATTGTTTAAAAGCTAGAAAAATATTTCTGTAATTTGTATTTTATATCATAATTGATGTATACAATAATAGTTTGACTGTGTGTTTTTTTATGTTATGATTAACTGATTGTATTATAAGATCTTTTTCCTTTTTGTTCTCTTTGGTTGAAAACTCTATAAAATTTGAATCTAAAAAAAAAATTGAAAGAGGGCTCTCTTGGCCTTCCTTAGGTCAACTGTCCCCACTCTTCCCAAAGCAGGGACTGGGACCACCAAACACACTCCTGATTGACCGCAAACTAAGTGGTTGGGAGATCAAAGGTGCGGTTTCGCACATGCACGACCCCTGCTAGCACCAGAGTGCTAAAGTTGATAGCAGTAGGTCGTGGTCCAACTTCTAAGCCCAAAATGGGCTAAAAGTAAGCACTGGGACTACTTGGGGGAAAATGGGGCATATAAGGACTCGGTCTGCAGCGGTGATGATTGGAGATCACTTCAGGGAACCTTGCAGGCACAAGGAGACAAACGGGAGAATGGGCACATGGTAAGCCTGTAAATGGGGGGTTATACTTATGGCAATCCATACATGCAAACTCCAGGGGAAAAGGGGGAAAAAATCCAGACAGAAATACCCTTGGCAAACAGGATGACTCCAGCCGCTGAAAGGCCTTGCAGCCAATGACTCAGATGTCACCCCCAACTAGATCTGAACCTTGATGGAAGTAACGCTTCCCACTGTACTCAACATGGGAGCAACCCAGGGGGAACAGAGGGGTGAAGGTAAGACCTGAGAGAAGTCAGGGTGGCAGTGCCCGGGTATTCTGCATGATGGGGAAGGGGTAGCCAAGAAAGAAGGAGAAGGAGAATAAACAATGGATGCAAAAAAATATCCTGTGTGGAGAAGAGTAATGATCTGTGAATGAGTTTGATACATCCTGCAGACTTTGGTTTGATTTCCACAACTTCCACCTCCATACTGCATGACTCTAAGCAAGTCTTTTAGCCACCACAGTGCTCCTGGGTCACCCCTAATGACAGGCACTTGTGTCTAGTGGGCCTTACCCGGTTACCAAAGAATAAAAAGTGAGAAGCAAAATCCATTTCTGGTTACTCTTCCCTATGAAGCAATAAACAGAGCTGTCAGATTTTAGAATCTGCACTGTCACTTCAAAACCTATGCAGTATTATGCAGCAGGTTTTCTCTATTTTCTAAGTTTCCCATTGCTTGCATAATTATTTACACACTGCATCAAAATACAGTAGCACTGTTATTCATGCCTGTTACTGGTTCCAAAAGTTAGTGATGGTTTCAAAATGAAGTTCTCCATTATAGAGAGTGAACTATGTTAACAGTTCATTTTTTTTTTCGATCAGTATTCTGTCCTCCACCCAATCTTGCCTGCCAGCACCCTCCTGGCCCCATCACTGACCCTCTCACGGAGTTACTGGTTATCCACCGCTTGCTCAAATCTGTGATGGGTGAGTGGCCAGCACTCCTCGCCTGTGTAATTCAAAATGTGAATAACCTAGGACAATTTAAATGATTGTTGGACTTAGCCTGGAAAGATAAATATATATGTTATGGCCCCTGTGTATAATATTTTTGGTCCTCCTTCTGTCTTATTTTGCAGGATCTGCACCTTGCCAATGTTTATGATTAAGATGTGTAAAATTATCTCATGACTACATCTTGGGGTCTGTTTTTGCTGGTGATTATGAACAGGGGGTCCATTTCTACATGTACCCCTACTACCTACTGTACATGTTTTATTATAATATTATTACATATTTTAAATGTGAAACTTGTGTATTATAAGTTATAACACTATTTGTGAAACCGCAATCTTAGCACAGGACACCATTGTAAAACAGGGCCTCACAGTCCTAAAAGTTGCTTCCTGTTGAAAATAAAGGTTTTTATCTATCTATCAGGAGCAGCCCAGCTTCTTTTTCCTCCATTTTCACCCTCTGGGCTGCAGCATCAGGACGTGTGCACCAAGCACATCATGATACAGCACTGCCCATTATGCACTCTGCCTGTGCTGCTGCCCGACCTCCAATAGGTGGCAGTCTCCGCAGCAGGACCTGGTACCCCCCTCCCTGAGGAAGGAGAGTTGCTGTTGGGGGCTCAATATCTCTGCAGCAGACCCTGGTGTCCCCCCTCCCTGGGGAAGGAGAGCTGCCACTGGGGCTCAATATCTCTGCAGTAGGACCCTGTGTCCTCCTGCTCAGGGAAGGAGAGCTGCCACTGGGGGCTGAATGTGTCTGCAGCAGGACCTGGTGTCCCCTCCCAAGGAAGGACAGCTGCCATTGGGGGCTCAATACCTCTGCAGCAGGACCTGGTGTCCCCCCTCCACTGGGAGGGAGAGCTGCCACTGGGGGCTCAATGTCTCTGCAGCAGGACCTGGTGTCCCCTTCCCTGGGGAAGGATGGCTGCCACTGAGGTCTCGATGTTTCTTCAGCAGGGCCTGGTGTCCCCTTCTTTGGGGAAGGAGAGCTGCCAGTGGCGGATCAATTTCTCTGCAGCAGGTCCTGGTGTCTCCCCCTCCCCGGGGAAGGAGAACTGCCACTGGGGGCTCCATGTCTCTGCAGCAGGACCTGATGTCCCCGCCGGGTAAGGAGAGCTGCCACTGAGGGCTCGATTTCTCTGCAGCAGGACTTGGTGTCTCCCCTTCCCCAGGGAAGGAGAAGTGCCAATGGGGGCTTAATGTCTCTGAAGCAGAACCTGGTGTACCCCCTCCCCAGGGAAGGAGAGCTGCCATTGGGGCTCAATGTCTCTGCAACAGGCCCTGATTTCCCCCCTCACTGGGGAATGAGAGTTGCCACTGGGCGCTCAATATGTCTGCAGCAGGACCTGGTGTCCTCCTGTTCAGGGAAGGAGAGCTGCCACTCGGGGCTCAGTGTCTCTGCAGCAGGACCTGGTGTCTCCCTCCCCAAGGAAGGAGAGTTGCCACTGGGCTTGATGTCTCTGGAGCAGGATCTGGTGTCGCCTCTCCCAAGGGAAGGAGAGCTGCAGTTGAGGGCTCAATGTCTCTGCAGCAGGCCCTGGTTTCCCCCTCCCTGGGGAAAGACAGTTGCCACTGGGGGCTCAATATGTCTGCAGCAGGACCTGGTGTCCTCCTGCCCAGGGAAGGAGAGCTGCCACTGGGGGTTCAATGTATCTGCAGCAGGATCTGGTGTCCCTTCCCCAAGGAAGGAGAGTTGCCACTGGGGCTTGATGTCTCTGCAGCAAGACCTGGTGTCCCACCTCCCAAGGGAAGGAGAGCTGCTGTTGAGGGCTCAATGTCTCTGCAGCAGGACCTGGTGTCCCCATCCCCAAGGAAGGAGAGTTGCCACTGGGGCTTGAAATCTCTGGAGCAGGACCTGGTGTCCCCCCTCCCCAGGGAAGGAGAGCTGCCATTGGGGGCTCAATCTCTCTGCAGCAGGACCTGATGTCTCCCCTCCCTGGGGCAGGAGAGTTGCCATAGGGGGCTCAATATCTCTGCAGCAGGACTGGGTGTCCTCCTGCCCAGGGGCTGGAGAGTTGCCACTGGGGGCTCGATATCTCTGCAGCAGGACCTGGTGTCCCCGAGGAAGGACAGCTGCTGTTGGGGGCTCAATGTCTCTGCAGCAGGACCTGGTGTCCCCCCCACCCAAGGTAGGAGACCTGCCATTGGGGGCTCAAACCTTCTTCACCTGACCAGCCCATCAAGCGACCCTTGTCCATTTCCAAATACAGGTCACCACATGAGGAGGAACCCATTATCTCATGGAACTGCAGTCTGTTTTACTGCATTCCATGCTTCTGGGCTATGGTGGACTCTGGAAGGGTTGGGGTGGTGGATTAGAGGTACATTCCTCAACCGGTACCACTACAAAATTTCGATGCTGCTCTGGCAGGGTGTGACTACCACAGGAGGCACCTATGGTAGTGACAAGGGATGATGTGGGGATCCTCTAAACAGGAGACCCTAAGAAGGGTGGTAGAGGCCCCCAGAGGAAGAGGAGGAAGCAACTTCTGGTGGGGGACTCGATTGTGAGGGGGAAAGATTTGGGAATAGGAATGAGGGAGAGGGATGGCAGGTGCCTACACAGCACCACATCCTGGAGGGATGGGAAGCAGATCCTGGGGATCGCTAGGATAGAAGGACAGAAATGAGAGCTAAATTTCATGTTACACTTGGGGATCAATGACTTGATGAGGGACAGGGCTGGGATAGTTCAGGGGGAATTATAGGGAACTGGGGAGGGGTCCTAGACAGGTAACATACTCAGTGACTTTCACTGAGGTGCTGCCTCTCTATGACTGGGGAAGGAGAGGGATCTCCACACCAGGAGCTTCAACTCATGGTTGAAGGTATGGTGCAGAGAGGAGGGGTTCAGCTACACTGAGGCTGGGGAGCCACCTGGAGTGATAAAGACTAATACAGTGATGATGGCCTGCATTCATCCAGGTGGGGAACCACAGTCCTCAGAGGATGGTTTAAATGTTACTTTGATGAACATTTAAACTAGCTGAGGGTGGGTGGGGGTGGAAGGAATGTGGGAAGCTGAAGTTCTCCCACCAGAGGCTGAAGCAGAGAGTAGGGAGAACCCAAGAGGAGAAGACCCCGCTTCAGTGTAAGTTGATAAAGGAAGCAAGGTGATAGCAATGAAGAGGGTTGGAAACAGGACCATTTAAAAGGGAGGGGGGCAGGAGGGAGGGCAAAAAGGAAAATGAAAGCAACAGACAGAGTGCTTACAAAATCTAGAAGACCATGTTTGGGAACACTAGAAGTCTAGGAAAAAAGACTACAGACCTAGAGGCCATCATGGCAAAGGCCGGCCTTGATATAGTGGCCATTACCAAGTGATGGTGCACTAAAAACAATGACTAGGACTTGGCCACAGCAGGCTATAGTCTGTTCAGGAAGGACAGCAGGAGAAGGAAAGGAGAGGGTGTGGTGCTTTATGTGAGGGAAAGCATAAACACAACAGAGATACAGGGGAGGCAGAAGTACTGTGGGTAACTCTGGAGAAAGGGAATACAGCCACGATTCCTACTGGCGTGACTGACAGACCTCCAGCATGGGGAAGGAATAAAATAAGGTACTGGTGGAAGTCATTGGAAGGTGGCAGAAAAGGTAGAGGTGCTGCTAGTGGGGGACATCAAGCTGCCAGATATAGACTGGAACTTTCCAGCTGTGACTTCATCTAGAAGCAGGAACATCCTGGAAAACACATTTTCTGGAGCTGGAAGGACACTACTTTCTTCAACTGCGAGCTGTGTGAGAAATTCTGTATTGCACTTGATATCTGCAACAAACGTGCACTTTTGCTTAATTCTGTGGGAGGTGAAACTAACCACCCTTGGTAATTGCTTTTTATTCACATTTATTTAGTGTTTAACCAAGAAGGGGCTTGTAAACTCTGTTTATCTTGTTAGTAACTTCAGAAGGATTTAAATACTGCATTTGGGTAGGTCCTTGAGGTAGCTAGATTGTCTACTAGGATTTGCTGACAGTTAAACTATTTTAAATGAATTACAGTTGGCTGAGGAGTTGAAAAGAAACTTGCAAACTCTGCTTATCTTGGAAGTAACCTCATAAGTGTTTGAATACTGCATTCTGGTTGTCCCTTGGGGTAGCTGGATTGACTACTAGGATTTTGGGACAGAAACTATTTTAAATAATTTACTGGTGCGTAGGAGTTTGTGATAGTTAAACTCTTTTAACAGAGTTACTGGTGTTGAGTGGTCACAGAAAAACCTGCAGTGTGAAACAGGAAAAGACAGTCTTTCAAGCAACAGAGGGTGGTGGATCTAGGTTTCCGTTTGTTTGTTACAATTCTTAAATTTTCAGTGCAGGAAGAGTTTAAAGCACAGCTGACTTATTTTGGGGCTGACAGCTCTCGGGCACAAACCACCAGGCCTGTTTTGGGCTGGGAAGTTTACCTGTGTCTGACTTGGATGTGTGGATTTTTCTCTGTTTGATTAGCAGGGTATTTCTCTATCAAATTGTTGTGTAGGGCATCTTGCTGACAGAAAGGCACTCATTGCAGCAGTGGGTCAGAGCTTTTAGCTGATTGTTTTGCGAGGGCACAGTTTAGGCCCAACCCCTTCCACCCTCACCCCACCCACCCCTGGAAATAGTTCCTTATACCTGGGGTTCTGACATCATTTCCTCAAGAGTGCAAGGTGCATGTCACTGTCATATCCTCTCTAGCACACTGCACTGACAATATAAGCATACCCATTTTATATTATAAATATATATTTCTATATTACAAGCCAATCACACACACACACAAAAAAAAACAAATGTGGGGAGTAGTGCAATGTAATGGCTGTGGGGCAGCAGTCTTCCAGGAGTCTTTCTGGAGGCTGAGATGCTGCCCTATTTGTAGACAACTCTCTGCCTTGAGGGAGGAAGTTGCCCATCTTCAGGCCACACTGGACAGTAGTACGGGGACCTTCCCCCGGGCCACACTGGACAGTAGGAAGGGAACCTCCCCCATCCAGGGAGAACCACAGCCACCACCACTACCTCAGAGATTGCAAAGAAAACACAGCAGTTGGACCACAGTGGGCTCAGGAAGGGTGAGGATGGTGGAACGGAGGCACACCCAGTCAGTTGTTCCACTCCACAATCCATACACCATTCTGGGGGAGCATAGCTCCCCTATGGATGCACCCACAGAGGAGACTAAGGAGGTTGAGGACAGCTGTCACAAGGGAGGCCCACAGGAAGGAGGCAGAGGACACCACAAGGAAGGAAGCAGCTCCTGGTGGGGACTTAGTGTGGGGGATAGAACTGGGAGGAGCTGGGAAAACTGAGTAGGGTGCCTGCCTGGTGCCATGGCTTGAGGGACAGGAAGCACATCCTCAGGATCACGACAACAGCTGCAAGGGATTCTGAGCTGACGTAATTGTCCACCTAGGGACAAATGACTTGGCTCATCATGAGGTTAGAGCAGTGCAGGTGGACATTGCAGAGTTGGGGAGGGGCCTAAGACAAGTAGCACACACAGTATCCTTCTCAGAGGTGCTGCCTGTCAAAGGCATGGGTGAGGCGAGGTAATGGCACCATGCAGTTTAATGAATGGTTGAAAAATGGTGTGGAGCACAGGGTTTGGCTTCATTGGGGACTGGGGTTCCACCTGGAGGGACAACAGCCTATACTGGCAGGATGGTCTGCATCTGTCCAGCAAGGGAACAAGTCTTTTGAGCAATCGGTTTAAATACTTCATTGGCAAGCTTTTAAACTAGTCAAAGGGGGAGGCACTGACAAGCAGCAGAAAAATCCCAGCCTCTCCCTACAAAACAGGGTACTAAATGAGAAAAAGACCAAGGTAGAACAGTCAGTGGGGGATGCTGCAACAGAAGGTAAAGCCATCAAAAAATGGAGAGCAATGAGTACCAATGCCCGTAGTCTAGGTAACAAGCTTCCTGAATTAGTGGCCTTGATGGAGGAGGAACATCTGGATATCGTGGCAGTCACAGAAACATGGTACACATAAAACCATGACTGGGACATAAACATATCAGGATACACTATCTACAGGAGGGACAGGGAGGGTAAAAGAGGAGGAGGAGTAGTTCTTTACATAAAGGAAGGAATAAAAGCAACAGAACAAAAGGGTAAACAGGGAGGAGAAGAAGCACTGTGGGTAAATTTGGAGACAGGCAATGGCACCACAATCCGCACAGGGGTTGTATACAGACCCCCTTCTCAGGGGGAGGAAATGGACAAGGAAATGATAGAAAGTATACTTAGAATGGCAGAAAAAGGGGAGATACTGCTGATGGGTGATCTGAATATGCCAGATGTTAACGAGTGCAGTTGCAGCTGCCACTTCGAAGAGTGCAGTTATTCTAGATGCCCTACAGGGGCATGCCTTGAGACAACTAGTACTGGAGCCCACTCTGAGAGGAGCAATATTAGACTTGATACTCTCAAATGGAGATGGAGAGAGATCACAGATGTAAAGTGGGTAGCCATCTGGGAACTAGCGACCATCGAACAGTATGGTTCACAATAAACACAGTAATAGAGTCAAGCCATACAAGACAAAAGTACTGGACTTTAGGAGGGCTGACTTTGCCATAATGGGTGAGTGCCTAAGGAATGCACTAGCAAATGGGCAGGAAGGAGGGTGGAAGAACAATGGGAATAATAAAACTGCCATCACAGAGGTAACAAGCCTTTGTGAAGCAAATAAACAAAACAAGACGATGTAAGAAACCACTATGGTTCTCAAAGGAAGTGGCAGTGAAGGTTCAAGAGAAAAAGCATTCAGGAAGTACAAGGAATCGCATGAAGAGCAGGACAGAGAACTGTATCAGTTAAAGCAAAGGAGGCTGGGAAGGCAGTCAGAAAAGCAAAGGCCCAAACCCAGGAAAAGATAGCCAACTCAGTTAAGAAGGGGATAAAACCTTTTATAGGTACATCAGGAGCGAAGGAAGACCAAGGGAGGGATAGTGAGGCTTAATAAAGGGAGGAGGTGGGCAGGAGGAGACTGTGAAAAGGCAGAGATACTAAACAAATATTTTTGCTCAGTATTTACGAAGGAAGAGGGGAGATACATAAAACAAACAGTAGTAACACTCTGGATACAGAAGTTGATACCCCATTTACAGAAGAAAGGGTTCTGAAAGAACTCTTAAAACTGAAGGTGGACAAAGCAAGGGGCCTGATGGGATTCATCCCAGAATTCTAAAAGAACTAAGGGTAGAACTAGTGACACCACTGACTGCCCTTTTAACAAATCATGGGAGGATGGGGTGGTACCCGAGACTGGAGGAGGGCAGATGTGATTCCCTTCACAAAAGTGGGACAGGCAGAAGCAGAAAACTATAGACCTGTTAGTTTAACCTCAGTGATAGGGAAAATGATGGAATCACTTCTAAAGGAAAGAACTGTCGAGTATCTAGAGGCCAGAGGGCCAGGACCCTAGACAGCATGGATTCACAGTGGGAAGGTCATGCCAGACGAATCTGATAGATTTCTTTGACTGGGTGACCAAAGTAGTAGATCAGGGAGGGGCTGTGGACATGGCCTACCTAGACTTTATGAAGGCATTTGACACAGTCCCACACAAAAGATTAATATACAAGTTAGCCAGCCTGGGAGTGGGTCCCAAGATGACAGCCTGGGTAAAGAAATTGGCTGGAGAATAGGATACAGAGTTATAGTAAATGGAGTCCACTCAGAAGAAAGGAGGGTTACTAGGTGGGGTACCCATGGGGTTCAGTTTAGGACCGGTCCTTTCAATGTCTTTATAAGCAACATTGCAGAAGGACTGGAAGGAAAAGTATGTCTCTTTGCAGATGACACTAAGATCTGCAACAGAGTTGATGCACAGGGTGGGTGGAAAGGATGAGAAGGGAGCTGGCAAGGTTAGAGGAATGGTCAAATGTATGGCAGCTAGATTCAATGCTAAGAAGTGCAAGGTAATGCACCTGGGAAACAAAACCCAGGGAAGAGTACACAATGGGGGTGAGATACTAACAACAACAAAAATGGAAAGGGACCTGGGGTAGTCATATCAGATGACCTAAAGATGGGCAAGCAATGGAGAGGGCAGCAAGGAGGGCTGGGAGGATACTGGGATGCATAGGGAGACATCACCAGTAGAAAACAGGAAGTTATTATCCCTCTGTACAGACAGCTGGTTAGACTCCATCTGGAGTACTGCGTGCAGTTCTGGAGACCCAATCTCCATGAAGACATAGACAGGATGGAAGCTGTCCAGAGGAGGCAACTAAAATGGTGCAGGGTCTGCACGGAAGTCGTATGAAGAGAGACTTAAGAGCTTAATATGTATAGCCTCGAGGAAAGGAGGGAGAGGGGACATGATAGAAACTTTCAGGCACCTCAAGGAATCAACAAAGTCCAAGAGGTAGCATCTTTCAAAAAAAGAGTGTGGAAAGAACAAGAGGGCACAATTTGAAGATGGGGAGGCGGCTCAGAGGTAATTTAAGAGTATTTTTCACAGAGAGGGTTGGATGCATGGAGCTGCCTTCCGGAGGAGGCTGGAGTCAAAATCAGTGGGGAATTCAAGCATGCATGGGAGAGTCATAAGGCAATTCTTGGGGGTGGGGTAGGAAGAAGTAGGCTGCTGGTTAACTAGGATCTGCAGCTTATCCAGTAGGTAGGGAAATGGGCAGACTGGGTGGGCCAAGCGGTCCTTATCTGCCATCAAATTCTATGTTTCTATGTTTCTATGACTCCCTACAGTGGGCATTCGTCAGTCAATTAGTCAATGAACCCACTGGTGATGGGCATTACTGGACCTGGTCCTCACTAAGGCAGTGTTGGAATGATACTTTATGAGCTTTAGCAGCTAGGGGGGCCCCATAAGGGTCCTGTCTTTAAATTGAGCCCCCCCTTTCCATTACAAGTCAATGGCAGTGATGTGTGAGCCACCAGGGCTCACTTCAGAGCTAGGGAGCTCAAGCCCTGGCAAGTCCACCTGTAATTCTAACACTGCTAACCAGGGACAATGAGGCCACCTAGGGACCCGTGATCACTGAACAGTGTGATTCAATGTAAGGACAGCTGCAGACTCAAATCACACAAGGGTGAGGGTGGTGGACTTCAGGAGGGCATTGTAAGGTTAAAAAGGTAAGGAGGAAACTGCAGAGGAGGACCTGGAAAAGGCTCAGGAAGAATGCAGTAAGCGTAGAGCAAGGATTTAAAACAATGTTGTGTATTATTATGCCTGAACTTCAGATTTCATAAAGATGAGTGAATGCCACCAGGATGACCGGGGCAGCGGCTAGGAGGGGTGGCCTGGCTGGGATGGAGGAATGGTGGCTGAAGCTAAAAGAGTGCATAGTGAAGTTGATAAACCTCTGCATCAAGCAAAAGCAAGAGATAAAAAAGATTGCTATGGTTCTTGAAAGAGGTGGCTGAAAAGGAAAAGGCTAAAAGGGTAGAATACAGAAGGTATAAGGAGACACACAGAGGGAGGATAGGGAAGTGTATCAGGTGAAACAGAGTGATGCAGGGAGAGCAGTAAGGAGCATGAAGGCAGAAACCAAAGAGAGAATAGTGCAGGAGGTAACAATAGGAGACAAGACATTTCTGAGGTATGTAAGCAACTAGAGGAAGACTGGGGGAAGAATTGTAAGGTTAAAAAGGTAAGGAGGACTGTACAGAGGAGGACCTGGAAAAGGCATACATCCTGAACAAATACTTTTGTTCCATGTTCACAGAGGAAAGAGAAGGGAAGGGGCCACACAATAGTGACTGGAGCTTTGGAGGGAGGGAGGTGGACAGTTGTCTTTTTTCAGAGGAGATAGTCCTTGCTGAAGGGACTCACTTGTCTGAAAGAGGACAAAGCAATGGTGCCAGACGGGGTGCATTCAAGGGTACTGAGGGAGCTCAGGGAAGTACTGGCTGCACCTCTGATAGTCCTATTTAACAGTTCACTGGAAACAGGAGTTTTTCAGGAGGGCTGGAGGAGGGTGGATGTAGTCCCACTACACAAAAGTGGCAGCAGTGAGGAGACTGGCAATTATAGACCAGTCAGCCTGTCATTAATGGTGGGAAAGTTAATGAAATCACTGCTGAAGGAAAGGATTGTGGAATATCTTGAAGTCACCGGATGGATTCACGGGGCTGGAGTGGGGTCATGTCAAATGTATCTGATAGATTTCTTTGACTGAGTGACCAAGGAACTAGATCAAAGTGAAAAGACGGATGTGGCCTACCTGGATTTCAGCAAGTCTTTTGAAACTGTTCCACATAGGAGACTAGTAAGCAAGCAGAGTAGCTTAGAAGTGGGTCCAAAGGGGGTAAACCGGATAAGAAATTGGTTAGGGGATAGGTGACAGAGGGCAGTGTTAAATAGAGTTCACTCCAAGACAGGGAGGGTGACCAGTGGGGTGCCTCAGGGATCAGTGCTGGGACTGGTCCTCTTTAATGTCTTTATAAGTGACAACGCAGGAGGAGCTGGAAGAGAAGGTCTACCTCTTTGCAGGTGACACCAAAATATGCAGTAGGATTGACAGTCCAGGAAGGGGGGTGGAAAGAATAAGCCGAGACCTGAGAAAACTTAAGGAGTGGACAAGGGTATGACAGCTGGGTTTCAATGCAGAAAAGTGCAAAATAATGCACTTAGGGTGCAGAAACCCTGGAGTGGAGTACAAAATGGGTGGAGTTGTATTGACAAGCACCAAGCACTGAGCAGGAGAGAGATCGGGGGGAATCATATTGGATGGCTTAAAGGCGGCCAGGCAGTGTGACAAGGTGGATGGGAGTGCTAGTGGGATGCTGGGTTGCATCTGGAAGGGTATCACCAGTTGAAAGAGGAGGGTGGTGTTGCCTCTGTATAGATCGATGGTTTAAGACCCCACTTAGAGTACTGAGTCCAGTTCTGGAGACCACATATCCAGAAGGACATAAACAGACTGGAGGTGGTTCACAGGTTGGCAATTAAAATGATGCAGGGTCTGCATCAAAAACCCTACAAGGAGAAACTAAAGGACCTCAATATGAACACCCTGGAAGGGGGGATTGAGATAAGATAGAGACCTTTAAATACCTCACGGGGGTAAATATGGTACAGGAAGGAAGTATTTTTCAGAAAAAGGGAGCTCAAGAACAAGGGGACATGCGATGGAGCTGAAGGGGTAGAGTCAAGAGAGATGTGAGGAAGTACTTCTTCACAGAGAGAGTAGCAGCTTCCTGGAACAGCCTTCCAGTGGTGATGGTAGGGGTAAAAACAGTTGTGGGATTCAAGACTGCATGGGATAGTCACAAGGGACTCTTAGTGGAAATGAAGGGGATGGGAACAAGAGCCTGAGATCCAGCAGGGTCTGCAGCGAGACTGTTGGTAGGGAAAATGAGCAGACTGGCTGGGCCAAGTGGTCTTTATCTGCTGTCAAATTATGTGTTTGTATGTTTAACACTTATCTCTTTAAGTATTATAATTATAGTAAGCCTTCAATACCCTTGTACATTTTATTCCTATTTCCATGGAAACCATGGAATACAGAATTTGTTTCACTGCAATATAATGTCCCAAATCCTGTTACAAAAATGCAGAATTTAAGAAGTAACATCTGCAGCCTGTTTTTTCACAGAAACTCCCTAAACTAGATTCATTATCTTTGCCCCTGACTATTCCTTTTTTAAATCTATTTCTACGATTATTTGATAGGAGGCTATCCTTATAAATCCTCCAGGTATATCTCTTTCCAGCAGAAATAGTGAATTCCAGTTACGTTATGTTTACATGTAAATGCCATCAGTAATTTATAACTAATTTGATTGCTGGCAGTATAGCGTAGATGTTAGAGTAATGAGCTGTGACTGAGCTTGATAAATCCAGCATACTTCGATTTGATTCTCACAACCTCCACTTGCATACTGTGTGACTCTGAGCAAGTCACTTAACTTCCACCATGCCCCTGGGTTGCTTCTGAAAACAGGTATTGTGCCTAGTGGGCTTTACATGGTTACCAAAGAATTAAAAAAAAAATGATGATTGTTCTAGTTTTTCTTTTGATACAATTTAAAAAGCAGTGAGGGCAGCATATTAAAAGCGTGAGCTCTGTGCCCCACAAAATCCTTTACCTGTGAGCATAGTTTACGAAATACCCCAAGTTGCACTAGAAATGAGCTTCAGCTGAATGTTCCCTTCCAGGGCAACACATTTTAAATCAAACAGTAAATAAAGTAGTGCAGTGTCCTTAGGGTGGTATATCTAAGTAATAAGCCATAACAGGTTGTGAATTATAGGATTTTAATGCACGCTCCAGCGGTGTAGTAAGGCATAAGGCCAAATAATGAGTGTCCTTATGCCCCTGGGAAGTGCATTAAAATCCTATGCTCCACACCCTTGAGGGGCTTATTACACTTATAAAATGTCTGTAAGTAGTTTGTTGGGGCAGGAAAATGAGATTTGGCACCTGGCCGTGCATTTATTGAGAGTTAATGCATGGTCAGCTGACATCTTTCAGCCAATGAAATTTGTAGATTTTTTTCTTGCCATTTTTATAGATGATTATAAATCACTCGTGATTTCAGCCAATCAGCATGCAGAGCCACAGGACCTCTTATCTTATGTACAGCGTGTTGTCCTGCAGAAGCATTTGGAGGGAACTCTTTTCCTCAGTGCCAGGGGAGAGGATGAAACTATAAGAATGTATTATAAATCACTCTTGGTAAACTCAAATGATTTATAGTAAGTTAATAGGGCCTTCAAGGGGTGCCTTATATGGTATAAGATAGTCCTCTCCTGATGTTTGGGCAAGCAGAAGAGCCCAACTTTGTGGTTCTTTCACCCATATCTCATACTCAGAGTCTCTTACACCATAAGTGATACATCTTGCAGGCCCTATTATACCGTGCTCAGAACAGAGTGTGCTAAAACAATTGATATTCAATGATCCCCTTGTGAGAGCAACACTTCAAGGTGTTAACTGCAGTGACATCATACAGCAAAGTTCCCTGCATGCCTGTTAAAGAGATCTCGCTAGAGATGATGAACAGGCAGTCCACATTCTCCGGAACAAGGCACCTGTTGGAGCAACACACATGGCATTTGTGCCCAAGCCCAACATTCTGTACTAGAAGGTACCATGCAAATAACCTCAGTCTTTCTGCAAAGCACTAACACTGCAAAACACCAGGGAATGTCCTTAATTCTCCATGACTGTACAGGTCTCAACAAGATCAGGCAGTGGGATTTGGAATTTGGGCAACTCATATACAAAATTCATGAGTTCCTGAGCCAATTCACTCATTCCTGACATCCACCATAACAAACATGGCTGACACTTTATTCACATAAAAGAACCTTAAACAAGATCCTAAAATTAAAAGTCCCTTAAGGACATTCTCTGGTGTTTCAGCAACCCCGTGACAGTCGTAATTGTTTGCCCAGTGTATGGTGGCCATCTAAACATTTAGAATCCACAACAAAAAACACAGGTTGCCTTGCTTGTTATGTTGGTTTACGTGCGCATACGCAAGCAACATCTTGCAGTAGTAACACTGTAGTAGTACTTTCAGAGGTGTGTCAGTGTTGTGGTGAATCCAGGGGATGCTTTAGTCGGTGCGTCCCTCAGTCGCCAACCAGTGAGCATGCTGCCGATGACAGCAGTTTCAGAGAGTGCCACCAACTTGAATCAAATCCGCCGCTGCAATGAGAGACAGGCTCATCATTGCAGCAGCAGATCTGACACGCCTCCATCACGTGTCATTCTTGGTGAAACATTTCTATAAACATGGTGGCAGCTCTCTCTGTCCGCCTCTCACAATCCCTAGAAAGCCAACTTCAGGGATGCCCAATCCCCCCTGTCAGCATCATGCCCTCCCAACACAGACATGCTTTCTTTGCTGACGGGGTGCCCAATACCCATTGGCTTCAGTCCCCCCCCCAAAAAAAACAGGTGGCACACTGGGAGCCCACCCCAGTGGCCCAAATGTATTTATGAAACCTGTAAAAAAAAAAAAAAAACTTCCCCTGACATTTTGTTTTTTTGGCCCTGTAAACAAGGGAAACGATCCTCATTGTTATGACACCCTACCTCTAACCTGCACCTTACCCTTTCTGTGGCACTTACCTCTCTGCACCCCCTCACCCCATACTTACTCTGGATTACCAGTGTAGTGATCTTTGGTGGAGCAGGAGACATCTGAACTCTTCAAAAGACGACCGCGAACTGAAGAAAATCACGGTAAGCTATATAATTGCATCAATGAGGGAGTTTCAACTTAGGTGGATTCCTCGGCCATTTGTTTTACTTTTGCGTCCAAATGTTCAACATGGGGTTCTTGGGACTCCACCTCATGAAATCAGTCACTGTCATTTCATTATTCGGTCCTGAAAGGTGATTTCTCGGTCACTGCATGGAATCACCTTTTGGTATCAAGTAACAAAATGACAATGCCACTGTTCATGAGTTGGGATCCCAAAAAGCCTATGTTGCAAATTTGGTGAAAAAATTCCAAAAAATTATTGTGGTATGAGTGTGTGTTGCGCAGTTTCCACGCACGCTCATAACTTCAGAGTTTCTATTTCTGGTGTTTCTCTGAGCAAGATGAAAAATCCAACTCCTTTCCTTAGCAGTTTGCTAGAGAACTCCCTGATCCTTACCTTACAGCAGATGAAATAGATGTTCTGGTTCCACTTGAGGCGTGTGTGTGTGAGTGTGTGTGTGTGTGTGTGTGTGTGTGTCTATGAGCTTGCTTTTACAGTGTGTGTGTCTCTATAGTACAGTATGTTTAGTTTAGTTTAGTTTATTAGTCTAGGAATTAATACCTTTGAGTCAGGGCTCTTTTACAAAGGTTCCACGTCACAAAGAACATTTAACAAAGCACGATACACATTACAGGTAAAACCAGACAGGAAAGTTACATCATAAATTTGCTATTAACAGTTTAAGGCAATGAACGTTTTAAGTTTCATAGAAAAACAAGCTATAACAGGTTCAAGCGGTAGACAATTTCAAGGTTAAGGAAACTTCCAGGGAGGGTGATCATTAGGCGTAAAGGAGGCTAGAGAGGAGGGAAAGGTGGTGGCGGGAGAGTAAGTGAGAGGACAGGAAAAAAGGGGGAGTGAGTTTGGGTGGGAGACAGGAAGTAGTAGAGGTACCAGAGGGTTCATTAGTCAGGAGGAAGAGGCCTCAGATGTGAGGATGGACATGAGGAGTAGCAGTCTTTATCTAGCGCAATCACAGTTGCTAGTGGTGGTGAGGTGGGCATAGAGCATGGATTTGAAAGCTCAAGCGAGGTTGAGGATAGAGTAGGTGGACTAAAGCGCATTGAACCATGTCGGGGCCCTGTATGCGAAAAGATCTTTGTCCCTGTGCAGTCCGGCATCTCGAACCAGGAAAGGTTGGCGTCAGATCTGGTGGAGGGTCTGAGCCAGGATTCAGTCGGAGTAGGTTTGAATACATAATGGAGTCAGTCCCAAGATACATTTTTGCCATTGTGCAGGTGAGATAAATAAGATGATTTGATAGGTTCAACCAGCCTGATTCATAGTACAGATCACACATGTAGTCAGTCTTTGAGCCCCGTGAGGAGCCGGCGAGCCTTATTTAGAGTGATTGAGATCGCCTTAGAGCAGTAGGTAGCTGAGCCATAAATAATAAGGCCATAGTCAATGATTGAGATTATGGAACTCTGTATAGCTATTCTCAGTGCCGCTTGATTTGAAATTGTGATTCACGGAATAGTATTCCAAGGCGTTAGTTCACTGTTTTCGCAGGTTGCCAATTGGGTTGCAAGGTGAGCCCTCTGTCAAAAGGACAGTACTTGAAAGTATTTACTTGGTCCAGTGTAATTCCCACAGAGGTTTGTATGGTGAGTGGAGTATGCCTATTTTGTTTTGATGATTGGAGAAGAGCATGGCTTTTGTTTTATTGTGGTTTAGCACAAGTTTGCTATCCAGGAACCACCTTCAACACTAGAAAGCAAGTTGCAGGCTTTTTCGTAGGAGTTTGGATCCTTGTGGGAAGAGAAATTACAGCATCATCAGCGTATAAGATTATTTTCTCCTGGCAGATATCTGGGAGGGAGTTAAGGAACAGGCTAAAGAGGGCGGTCCAAGAATTGATCCCTGTGGTACACCCGAGAGAACTGGTTTGAAGTCGGAGAGTTCATTAGAGATTTTTACAGCCTGTGACCGATTGGACAGGTAACTTTTTACCCAAGCACAAGGACCTTCGTCCAGGCCTAGGCTAGAAAGTAGGGAGGTAAGTAGGCCATGATGGACTGTGTCGAAAGCTTTTGTAAGATCGATAAAGACTGCACCTGTTGTGTGTATGCCAGAGAAATTCTGAGGAGTTTTGAATTTATTTATTCCAATATACCATTCCATATGTGTGAGGGGAGCCGAGGAGAGAGGAAGGAACATTCTAGTGCCTGAATACTGCAGATTTGAATTCTTGTATTCCATGGTAAACAATCATACAATGCATTGCAAGCAGAAAGACAGGTGGCTGATAGGTAAAAAACATCTGTGAAAGGACTGTTTTACATTTTTTAGCAATATTGTGTTATATTTTGTGTGGCTGTTAAAACTTTTAGAGTGCTCAGTTTTTAAAAGTTGGTATGAACCCATTTTATAAGTGCAATAAGAAAGTTTGGGATGTTAGTTGTAGTGGTTTTGCCACACTTCCAGTGACTGAAGACACGTGACCTGCAGCCACATGCTTACTACGCCCCTGGGCTTGTGGTAAAACCAGCACAACCAATGCCCCATAGTGTCTTGTTGCTTACACAGCTCCTCAAGGTGAACAGAAGCTGGGTGCTCTGTAGTAAAACAACAGATTATAGCACCATGTGAACAGGTGCTTCTTGTGGAGCTACAGCAAACTGTTTTCTCAGTAGCACAGGAGTGCAAGAACTGATGTGTCGTGTGCATGGATTGCAATGCATGGCTTGGAAATGTATGCCTTTGTGGTCATATTCTCCAAGATCCACAGGGAATGTTCACAAGCTCCCAAGCATAGCATGTAAATATATCATTCCAATGGACTTTTACCTGGGATAACCTAGTAAACAGCATAGTGCTACAGCACACGCATCCCTGAGTATACCTGCCAGGAAACAACAGCGACAAACAGTGACAGGTAGTGTGGTTTGCAGGATGGGTCACCTAATTGTCAACAGGACATTGCATAGTTGCCCATAACCAAAAGCAATAATCTCACCATGTGACATTGTGCACATCTGGCAGTGGCCTCCCCATGTTACAGTCCATTCAACTGCTGAAATGGGTGGAAGCAAGAACACACATGATGTATGATGCTTCACATAAGCTGGCCTATGTTGGGTATTTGAGGTGTGCACATTAGACATGTGTTCAACAATGCATCTTTTTTTTTTTTTATTATGCTGTATTCTGCCCTACTACCTGCCAACTCCAACTCCTTCAGGGCATTTAAGGGGTCATCCTCCTGCCCCCTGCTCACCAGAACCAACCTCTCAGTCCCCCATGGAGTTTCAGTTCCCCCCCTCCCGAGTGGGGATGAGGTAGGGCACTAACCCGTAATCCTTCATTTCGTCAGGCCTTGTGGAGGTGGCCGGCGAGTGGGGGCAAATAGGAGGCATGCCCCAGGAAGCCCGTCATCCCAGAGCTGGCAGATGTATTTCCTGTTTTCTCCCCAATGCAGTGAAAGCCCCTGAAATCAAGTCAATGCACGTTGATGTCCACTGCGCTTCTGGCCACCCGTCCCCTCCAAGTGGGGCTTGTGGTCCCCCTGAGCTTCCGCCTGAAGTCACACACAAGTAGTGTGGGCATCAGCCATCCCCCCCATCCCCCGGAGATGGCGAGCAGTGGGATGCTCAAGCCATTCTCCCCCCCCCGGCTGGCCCTCCAGTGACCTGAGTCTGCTCCTGAACCCAGGTCACTAGTATCGCAAGCGGAAATCCAACCGCTATGCCGACGGGCTGGCTGAACAATGCATCCTTAATGGATGGATTTTACTATGGAATGTCACACAAACATTGCCACCTGTGCTTTGCCATGCAGTGATAGCCTCCATACTCATTTATGGGGTGTTTGCAAAGGTCCTCGACTCTGGTCTCTGTTAAAACATGCAGTTTCAAAGTGTGAGGTTGTGCATTACTTACAGTCAGTTAGTGTCTTTGAGTGTATTGGAATACAGCATTGTGCCATGTATTAATCACTTTGTCTTTCATTAGTATATGTGCACGCTCTAAGTTTGCTGTGCAGGGCAAACTACTTTGCATAAATCTGAGCTGCCAATATAGTAATTCGATCCCTAACTACAGACCCAACCAGCAAAGCACAGTGTTTCTGGTGCAAAAGCAGTTTGCTAGCACAAATTGAACATGTTGCCCTTAGTGTCTTATAGTTGGAGCAGGGCTGGCTTTAGGGTTATGGGGGCCCCCAGCAGGACTACAGAGGTTATGGGGACCCCTACTTGGCCGATCTTCACCCCATATGTTTGACAGTAGCCAATATGCACATGATTTTATTTTATTTTCAGTATAACCAGGGGTATCTTTACATTTTTTTAGGGCAAGACAGCAGCGTTAGTCCATGGGGTTGTTCCTTCTATCACATTCATTGCTGCCTGTCTGCCTCTTATTGGCTGGGTAATAGCTTGGTGAGGCATTTAATGACATCGTGATGCCACATCAGAAGGTGCTGTACAGTGCTTTGTTGCTGTTTTAAGAAGATAAGGAAAGAATTAACGTAAACTGCTCTGATTAGGGCCCCCCCCACAAGGAGGGCCCCCCACCAGCGACTGCAGGGTTCGCTGGTGCCTAAAACTGAGCAAAATCCCAAAATACGACAGACTGTCCATGCTACCAGCATGGACTGCTGGTAGGATCAAGCTAAATCCATTGGCCCTTCATAGGTCTGAAATATGAAGTTATGACTTACAGGTCGCTCCTGTGAAAAAGCTTTCAGCTTAGTGTGCTATACCTGGTTAAACAGCTAAATAAAAAAAAAAAAAATGCCTATTATCATGTTTTGCTTACAGTTCCTTCTCTAACCCAAAGCTATATTGTATGAGCTGAGTCAGTGAGAATAAGAACTGAAACAGTTTTGCTACATATTTAGTTAGTTGTTTGTTTAGTTAGCTATGTATGTGTGTATGTCTATCTGTGTATGTATGTCTGTGTACATGTCTGTCTGTGTGTCTGTCTGTATGTATGAAACATAGAAACATAGACTTTGACGGCAGATAAGGACCGCTTGGCACACCCAGTCTGCCCATTTCCCTACCTACAGGATAAACTGCAGATCCTATTTAACCAACAGCCTATTTCTTCCTAACCCCCACAAAAATTGCCTTATGTCTGTCCCATGCATTCTTGAATTCTCCCACAGTTTTAGACGCCACAACCTCCTCAGGAAGGCTGTTCCATGCATCCACCACCCTCTCTGTGAAAAAATACTTCCTCACATTGCCCTTGTCTGTCTGTATGTCTGTGTGTATGTATGTATGTATTTATGTCTGTCTGTCTGTGTGTATGTCTGTGTGTATGTCTGTATGTCTGTGTGCATGTCTGTATGCATGTATGTATTTATGTCTGTCTGTATGTCTGTCTGTGTGTATGTCTGTGTGTATGTCTGTCTGTCTGTATATGTGTATGAATGTATGTATGTATTCATTTATATACGAAATGGGTTAACACACTGAGCCAAAGTCCCTTTTTCAGGTGCAGCTCAGAGCTCACAAAAGGGCAGCTGATGAACATAACGAGATACAAAGCACCACTGTCAGCTTTATGATGACCTTGGGGGGCTGTCCCGCTCTGCTACTAGGAAATATTATCTTGACTCCCTTACTGACTCTATTGTGAGGCTCCGAACCTCAATATCATTGGCCAAGCTACTAATTCCTCTTACTGACTCTCATGTGCTGAGGTCTGCTGACAAATCTCTATTAAACATTCCCAGGTGTTATACCTCGAAAAGGCACGGGTGCTTTCAGGCATGTGGCTCCTCAGTTTTGGAATACACTTCTCCTTGAACTGAGGTTGACTGGATCCCACCAGTGCTTCAAGAAGAAATTTTGATGATATCTATTGGGTGCTGGCCCCTGCACATGTTTTGACCCTACCTGATGGCTTGATGCAATGTTCAATCCTCACAACATTTGCCACTTGTTATAATTGTTATAATTGCTTGTTTCTGCTGTTTACTATTATTTTCCTGGTTCCTTATATTTTTGACATTTGTTAATTGTTTCACAAATAGGTAATTGTCATTTTTGCCCTGCTCCTTTTGTTTTGTTTCTGTTCCTATCTACTGTTTTCTGCATCACTGTACAATGCTGTCTACCATGTAAAGTGTATGTTTTTCTATGTGCCTCATTGAAATGTTCCAGTATTTATTCATTATGTCATGTACTCTCCTGGGTCATACCTATAAATAGTCATGCTGTTTGGCTAGTGCGCTTACCCGGTAAACAAAAACTAAATAAAAATAAAAACAATACATTTTCAAGTGCAATATGCAGGTAAAAAAGTATTAAATATAACAATACACTTTACAGTGTTAAAACACAATCTTACAGTGTGAAATATGACTTAGCAGTTACACACAGGATTACATTAAGAATGGTAAATTATTGGTTGAGAATATAGAACAGCCTGAAAACCCCACTTCCATTATTATGTGTAAAGGAGAAACTGAGGAAGAGCGTGTAAAATCTTTGGATTGGATTGCTGCAGTAAACCTACAGTCTGTCTCGGTGAAATTGTTCTGGTGAATTTATAGGATGGCTTCTTAAGGAATATTGTGATGTCAACTTCATATAGAAATATTATGAAAAGTAAACTTTTGTCTCTAGCCAAGGTTAAGCATTCATTAAAACAGTTGAATTTATGTCGCTGGCTGACTCTGTACAAGGGTACTCATAGAACTGAGACCTCTCTGACTTTCCTCTGGAATCCAGAGGATGGAAGGCTGATAATGTTAGTCTGTTTTGAGCTATTGCAGACGAGGCAGAACAGAATACAGACAATTTGTGCTTACACCGATTTTGACAGGTCTTTGTTGCCCCACAGTAAGGTAGCTCTGGAAAATGTTTTTCACATCCTCTTGCATGATTGTGTGCTGTCCTTTTTATGTTAAAGAGAGAAAAGTTTTCTTTTAAAAACTGCATTGAAAGTACATAAAGACAACCTTGCGGACTGTGTATACATTCTGCTGAACCCACTGGATATGCAGATAGCAAATCCCTTTGTATCAGAACATGGCTTCACATCAAAGGAGCGGGGCATAAATTAGCAATCATTTTAATGGGATGAGCTCAATTATCAGAAGACAAAGCCAGTTCTAGAAGACAGGAAGTAAAAAACACATCCTAAAGGAATAATTCATGCTGCAATATTTATCTATCCCAGGAGTTCTCTTTTAATGACAGATTGCTTTCATAACAAGAAGGAAATAATCTCCGAAATGTGCTGCAACGTCTCAGTGGGGAGGCTTGCTTCCATGGATTTTGAATCTAAAGTGATGTCATGAATTCAAGTTCATTACTGGGTCCTAAGGTTTTGTCAGGAGAAAGAGGAGAAAGACGAATACATACTAAACTCTTGGAAGAGCATATCATACTTCTTTTTTTATACCAAGGCTAGTGCATCTGAGAAGCAACACCTCATTTTCAGTGGGGTCCTGCTTCTACCCATTTCCACAGCTGAGTAGACTGAAGCACTGGGAGGTTACATGACATACCCAAGGTCAAACACACTGGGTATTATGGCTCTAGTGGGGCTTGAACCCATGAGCTCCTGGCTCTCAAATAGTGCTCTAAACACAAGACCACACTGCCTCACTAAATGTTCAGCAGAAAGACCAGCCACTAGGGAGAATGTGATGAAACTGATACAGCAGTGAGGAAGTCATTTAGAGGGTGTTGAATGGTTATGTGTTTATGTTGGGAAGGATCAAGCATATGGCTTCGGACAGGGCGTTGATGATCGTAGGACTGCTTCCGCATACAAATGTGAGTGAAATGTCAAAGCAGAAATTATCTTTCCACTGGATGCCATAGCACAAAATGTATAGGAATAACCTTGAAGGTGTCTGATATACCAGCTTTTGAAACTCATGCTGCAACACAAGCAATGAGTTGAATTCAGTGACTGGTACCACTGATTTGAACAAAGACTAAAGAAGCGACTTCAGATGGTATTAAAGAGTTAATAGTTTGTTTGCATGCTGAATCTGGAGTTGAGAGAGATGAGAGCTGAGTCATTCCTTGCCTGAATATTTGTAGGTTGTTATGCCAACAGGACAGATATGATACACTGGGCATGAAAGGATATAATGTGGTCTTATGCAAAAATCATTTGACTACTTCTTTTCACAGTTAAGCATTGACTTTTGAAGTTGTCTCAAACTTAAATCTTGGTTTCTACAAATATGAGAGTTAATAGGAATGCCTTGAAGACCAGTGTTGAATCCAAAGAAAAACCTGATAGACCTGAGTTAAATCTAAAGAAAAAACTGTTGCAAAGAAAATCATTCACTGGTGAGGCCCCACCTGGAGTTCTGTGTTCAGGTCTGGAGGCCACACCTCCGCAAGGACCTTGAAAGGGAGGAGGCGGTACAGAGGAGGGTAACCAAAATGGCGAAAGGGTTGCAAGAGAAGCCATTTAAGGAAAGGCTGCAGGAACTCAACATGCACTCTCTGGAAGAGAGGAGAGTGAAAGGGACATGATTGAAACCTACAAGTATGAGGGTTGTGTGAAATGCAAAATTCTGCCATCAGAATTGTGGTGGAATGGCAATTTCACTTCTGAAATGCTTTGTGGAATTTCTTTTTAGGTTCCTCAGAGTTTCAATAAGCATTGTTCTGGTAGCTCCCAGTTTACCCTTTCCCTGGAATAACCACACAACACAGGTCTTGGTGGAAATGGCCGCAGCCATGCATTTATTGAAGCAGACTGGATGGGCCTTGCGATTCTTATGTGCCATCAACTTCTATGTTTCTATGAAGTAATTTACGACCTTTGGAGCAGTGTGCTGCTGGGAGGATTCGCAGCCTTCATTTTAGGCCTTCCACACTCCAGACTCCCAATTCTTGGGTCACCCTAGTGCAGGCCTAATGACTGATGTACCTCCTGGGTCAGAACCCCACCAACAGGAGCAGGGGAAGTCTTATGGCCAAGCACCCTGTGGCCACCTGTCTGGTGTTGCTGTCCCTGAAGGATAATCCTGATGAGGGTGAACCATGACCCCTCCCATCCAGGTCCAGGTCTTGCAGTCCCCCAGCCTCATGCTGACCAGAAGTGACCAGCCCTTTGGGAGAATTCAACTCGTCTCCCACTTCTTCCCCTTGTACCCTTGGTCTGCGATCCTCCCAGGCACAAACAGGAATGATGCATTCTGATCCCCCCCCAAACCGCTCACTCCAATTGTGCTCCAAAACCCACCTAACAAATTCAATCCTATCTGTCTCTCTGTGCTGCAACTGCCCATTCTCACCTCCATCAAGCCCTGCATTGAGGCTCTCCCCATAGCCCCCAATGGCTGCCTTAATGTTCTCAAGTCACACTAACCCCATGCATGCAGCTTGCCACTCCAATGTCCCCTGCATGTTGCCAGCATTCTCGCTGCATCAGGTGTGACCAGTTGAGAACCATTTCCAAGGAGGAACAACCCGATGTCTGGACCATTCCAAGTGCTGGACTCTTCTATCAACTTTGGGAGCTTTCCTTCCAGCACACCCTCCTGCTCCCTATCAGCAAAGTTGTGCTGCTCTGGCAGTATACTTAAGGCACTTCCCCTAGGCCAGCTTGCCGCCCTTGCCACTGCCCAGCAGTAACAATGTTTCCATAATCAACCACTCTTGGTACCTTCCAGAGAACCTGCAAAAGACAACAGAGAGTTAATACAACTGCAGACTGATGTAGTGTGAGAATGTCTGTGCCTCTCTCATTGAAGCAGGCACCAGCTTGCTGAGATGCCACTTGTCTGTTAGGGTGCCATGGGACCTACCCCACCCTACAGGCTCTTTCACCTTAGTAGCCCTGGGGATAATTGGAGTCCGTGCCCCAATGCCATCTATGTGCCAGTCATTTGAGTTTCTCTACCTAGACCCCACTGGGGCCTTGGTCACATTTAACCACTACCACTTAGGAGGCATTCCATCATCATCATCATCATCAAATCTTTATTTATTCAGGCGAAAATCATTGAGCAAGGCTCATTTACAAGATGGACCTGATTCCAGCCATGTGATCCACATGTGCCGGCTATGCCACCTGCACTGGTGGCCACTGCACCGTGCACCATCCCCCTAGGAATATATGTAGCCACCCTTACCTCCTGGTCACTGCCATGACTGTAACTGAAGCTGAGTTTCAAATGTAATCAACTCAAACCCAAACAAATTTTTATATCTCAACAAAATTATAATTTTATTTTGCTTAGTTCAATTTTGGCTTGAAAATTTCAGTTATTCATGTTTTAAAAATTCTGACAGTATGTTTCTCATACAAAAGTATATATTTTTCAAGCAGCTTAAAGTGCTTTCAATTTGTAACATTTCAGAACAGTTTAGTTCCTTCGTCAGACAAGAAGCCTTTTATAATAAAATAAGGTTCACTTTCATCCAAGATTCAAATAATAATATCTGTAAGAAATAGAAATAACAATGCTTCAATATATGCTTCACGAAAAACTCTCCTACCTCATTTTCAAAGACATTTTTATATAAATTTAAAACATTTGTTCAAACATATGCAGGGGGAACTAGCCTGCACTCCTCAGAATGCATGAACTATTTAACTGCTGGCTACCAATGGTCTTTGGCCAATCACTCTCGGTATGAAGTTACAATGAAGCAAATGGGGGTAGAAATCACAGGAATAGAGCTTTAGCTTCTGTTTCAGCAAAACTTGTCTAGTTGTAAAACATAAAGGAATTTAATTAAGTAAAGTGTGTACTTTCTTCTTTTTTAAAAAAATAACTGGGTTGAAGTTAAATATATCTCTTAAAGCTTTCCATTACCTTTTTTTTATAAATCAAAAGCCTTACAAGAATTATTTTTCTTCATGATAATTCTACTTGTCCTCTACAATAGGAGGAAAAACATTAAATCAGAAGAAGAATCAGCATTTATATAGCACTTTTCATATATTCAAAGTACTTCACAAGCAATGCTAGACTGGTAGTGAAGTGACTGAATGTGTGGTGGCAGCCATATCACACATCATCACCCACACACAGCCTGGATAATTGCATGAACCAGATTATGGGAAGGGGAATGTTGGCCAGGACACCGGGAATGTTCCCTACTCTTTGTGAAGAGTGCCTTGGGTTCTTTTACTTCCACCTGGACAACACCAGGATGGGCAGAAGGGACCTCAGTTTAACGTCTCATCCAAAGGATGGCACACCTCAGCAGTGCAGCACCCCCTAATAGTGCACTTGGATGCCAGCGATTTTTAGGTGCAAGTCCAATCCTGGTGTGGGACAAGAACCCACGACCTTCTGGTCTAGAGGCATATGTGCTACCAACTGAGCCACGCTGACACCTAGATCAAGCTAAGAGTTTTTATAAATTGGAAATCGAGTTCCAAAAAATTATTATTCTTCATGGAAACATTTTCTGGTGGCTCCCTAAACCACCTAAGAGCACCTCGGCTTCATCAGGGAATCTTCCTCTTTAATCCCACGTCTGGGTACTTTCCTCAGGCACTGGCCAAGTACCTGAGGGAAAGCAACAGGTGTCTCAGAGCAAATCCGTAGAGGTGAATTTGGTTACTACTGATGGGGGATCTCCCACCTCTCGCTCCCACAATTCATACCTGGCCATTTCTCTGGACTGAAAACACCTCATCCTTTAACACTTTGCTGTGTAGATTCTTGCTAAATGTATTTCACATTCAATCTACTTGTCTTGCTTCCCATTTGTGCTGGACTTGAACATATTTAAGATAAGTGGCATTGTCCATTACTCTAGACCCCCCACAGATTAAGCAGTCCAATCCCCACATTCTTTCTTTCCATTTGTGCTGGACTGGAACATACTTATAAGTGGCTTTATCCATTACACTAGACCCCCCACAAAGTTAAGCAGTCCAATCCCCACATCTTCCAACTGTACTTGGCTGTCTTTTCCTGATCCCACAGTAACAGTCCCATTAGTTTCCTTCTGTTCGGGTGAAAACACTTAGCCCTTTTTCAGAGTGAACTCACCCTTTGGTTGCAGGTGTCCCACAGGCATTTTCTCCACAAGGAATCTTCCTTTCAGAGCTTCTGGTGTCTCAGCACAACTCAAACAGGCAGCTTCTTTCCCTTAGCCAGACCCAGGGGGTTTGCCCCTGGAAAACAGGCAGTCACCTTCCCCCCATCCCCTCAGGGATGGGGCTCTGAACTATTGAGAGCGGTGTCCACCACTTCAATTACCAGTTCCTGTGTTCCTCTTCAGGCGGAAATACACACCAAAACCAAAAGTTGCTCTGAAACAGAGCTTAACGCTCTGGGAGCCTGCACACACTCTGTTGCACTACAGTCTCTCTCTCAGACTGCACACAGACTGGCTTCAAATCCCCAATGTTCTACTCTAACCTTCAACTGCAACATTCTAGTGTGGCTTATGCAGCTGCGACAGTTCTAAAATGATGTCATCCTGCAGTCTCAGCTGAGACTGAGAACAGAGTGAGACAGTGTGAAATCCATTTAACCGGAGTTTCACAAGCTGCCTTCCCTGCCTACCACTAGGTCTTACTGGGATTCTAGTAACTCGGGGTAACAGGGGCATTACACTCACCATGGGCCAGGAAAATGACTGTCCGCAGTCATTATTCACCCGGCTTAGGCCATCCTACCCCCTGTGTTGACTATGGGGGGTAGTGCTACCTTCTCACCTACCATGTGCTAGCACAGGCAGGCAACACTAAGGGCCTAGAGGCCTTTGGCTGACATCTCAGCCTCTACTCTACCCACTGACTATGGGTACCTAGTGGCTCTGGTAGAACTGTCCAGAGCATAGCTCTAATTGATCAACACTGCAGTCCCTACGGCCATTCAGGACCACAGCCTGTCTATCCGCCCTAGCCCTCTAGGGAAAACCTGTCTGCCTCTAACTCAAATTTCCCCAAAACAAAACAAACAGGGGACATCCCCGACCCTGGACACCATGTAACCATACACCAGGGGCTAATACCATACACTATGCATTACTCCCACATTCAACCCCAACCATACATGTGGAAGGAAAAAGTTACACACAGTAACAACAACAACAACAACAACAACAGTACTTTAAATACTACACTCTAAAGTACTAGTAAGGGACTCTGATGAGTCCCTCCTCCTCTTCTTGTCTTCTCTTCTATCTTCTTCAGGAACACCTGCAAGAAAAAGAAAGACAACACACACTCCTAATCTGCATACACAGTCTATCTAAACCCCTACCATCAAAACACTGGAGAATCCCAAAAATATTTTTTTTGTTAGAAAAGTAGAAAAAACAGTATAAACAGTAGAAAACAATGACATTATTTACAATACACAATATTTGGGGGATGGAGTGTCCTAAAAGTCCCATCTAGTGACCACAGTGCCCGAAGGCAAGTCCATTAAAGAGTCTCTCCTGGGCCGGAGCACGGTGAATCACAGTTCTAGTAGGCCAAACTTCCGAAGGGGAGAGTCTTTGAGGACAGTTCAAACATCTGGAGTCTGCTAGTGTAGGGTGTGTACTGCAATATCATAAGAATAGAAAAGTCTGGACTTATCAGTCCCTTGTAGAACGAAAATGGCACCAAACCTGGTCCTCAGCCGAAGACTCTCCCTGGCAGCATTCTTCTGATACAGCTGGGCGGACATCTTCCAGGAATGACAGGAGGGCACATCTGGAAACTGCTGGGCTGATGTAATCTCTGGAGATGGAACCTTGGAACAGGAACAAAAAGGAAAACAGCTGGTCTGAAGTCATCCGATTACCAGGTGAAGAATCAGGATACAGCTGGGCTGGTGTCCTCTCTGGATCTGAAGTCATCTGGTGGGCCAGTTGATGGATTCTGGAAAGTCAGTACATTGTAGAACTGATGAATGTGGGGCACCTGAGTCCTGGACATCCATACTGGTGGAACAACATAGGTACTGCAATGGCTGGAGTGGCAGCACTGGCTACCAGTGCTCTGCTTTCCATTTGGTAGGCATGGGCACATTTGCAGGAAGGTCTTTGCATTGTGGCCAATAGCACAACGGGTCAGGTGCTTGAATTATTACCCATCTGGGCACTCATAATTCACACTGTGAAAGGTTTCATGTCACTCTCTATCCACAATTCGAACAGTGTCTATTAACAGTGTCCTGCCTCTTTTCCACTGGCTGTATTTGTAGTGAAACATTCTGTGCTTGACATGCTTGTTTGCACCAGTATGCACATATTTCATTGCTTCTGCCCAAATCCAGGACTTCCTGTTTTGTTCAATGTCCTCCCAGATTCTCCGAGAAAAGGTAGGAAAGGACATCCCGTAGATTTCATTCGCCTTCCTACAAACCAGTCTTTCCTCTTTACTAGCTTTGGTCAACCTGAGACCTCTGGCCAGGCTTGGGGGTGGCCAGTCCTGGTTCTGCCAGTTATGCATTCTTAAGGACACAAAAAATGGATCCCTGGCTTCTTCTTGCACAGCCAGGGCAGTGGCATCATCACTCTCTTCCATGCATTCCTCTGAGGCAAGAGCTTGAGGCTGTGTAGCAGTTCCTTTTCACAAGGTCACATAGGTTCCCCCTCTTTTTTTTCTTCCTCACTGAGAATCTGTGCCCAGGAGTGAGCAGTCATCCTCACTGCTGAGACTATCCACTCTTCGCTGGGCGTGGAGGTCAAAACCTCTCATTCAAAGGTCTCCCTCATCTCGTCTTCACCTATGAGACTTGGGCTAGGCCCCGCTCTCCATGGGTCTACTGATGCTCTTCCTGAGATGTCTCTGTGACTCAGGATCTGAAACATCAGCACATTGTTCTGTCTGTAAATCTGCACCCTCTAGCTTTGTGCCACACTCCCCTGAGGGGCCGTCTCCAACAGGCTCTGTCTGGTGCTGTGTGCCACTAACTGCAGCTTCTTGAACTTTTGTCCATGTGGGAGCCAAATGAATCTTGGGTGCTTTAAATAAACCATATTTCTCTAAGCACCCAGAACAGTGAGGTACCATGAAGACATCCGTTCCAGCATTTAAGCACATCAAACATACTTGCACTGGATATCCAGGAATCGCCACATGAGAAGGCAGTCGTCCTCCATAGTAACGTCTCTCAATGTCCCTTAACTTGTTAACTTCTACTGCTACCACAGCCCGGGCATGATCCAGCTAGCGGGCTTGTCCTGAGGCCATGACTGCAGAGAAAAAACAAACAACGCTCTCTGTTATTTCAAGTCCCACATCACTGAAAACTTTCTCTCTCTTTCAAAATGGCTCCTCTGCTGCTGTGTTTACATTATTACCCCATCCTGTAATGGCGGTGGCAGCACTCCTACTCATCAACATTCTGTAATTGGGTCAAGCCACTGCGCATCCGATTTACACACTCTACTAATAACTTTGCTCAAACTGCACAAACTTGCACTGTTCTTTTTCCTAGCACATTTATATGATTTACCACAGACTTTTCACTTGCTGAAGACATTGCTATAGCTCACTGTCCCTTAAAGCCTCAGTATTTCATAGCACAGGATTGCCTGTAACTCTTGTTGCATATCTGATACAACTCAGTCTGTCTCATGGCTTTGAAACTTATACTGACGCTGAACCTATAATTATGCTCACAGTCGATGGCTTACAATGCTTGCTTTTGCTGGTAAAAATTTAACACAGTCCTTATTTGCAAAGCGATTACACACTGCTACACACAGATTCAGCTGGCTTTTGGCAAAATCACTTAGTTTGGGCAATTATTTCTGTTGGTACTCACTGTTGTCAGTAGCTGTTTGCTGCGATGGAAAACAGCCTGCAGCCAGTCTTGGAGGCCTCTGGAAAGAAGCATGTTGGCAGTCCTGCCAATTGTCCCTCTGAACACCACACTCAAATCCAGTCGATCGAGATGCGGGTTGAGCCCGAATTTAAACAGAAAAGTCATTTTTTTGAACTTTTTACAGTGCTTTTAGTCGCCACGATGCTCCTCCTGACAAGCCAGTACACACACTCCACTCCCTCTCCCTCTCGAATGTTGCGCAGTCGTTAAAAGCTGGCTTGAGGGTGGGACTGATTGCAGTCTCACCAATCACTTGACGCCATGCAAATGAACCTCTTTCCTCGCGAGTGCTCTTCTCCTCACGGTGATCGTTGAGTAGGTAAATTTAAACTGCAAAACCACACTTTTATTTTTTCAACTGACTCCACAGCGGTAGCCCATTTCAAACATTTTTCATGGCCAATAACACAACAAGTCTCTCAGTTCACAAGAATGCATTTCCAATGTCTAGGGCACAATTTTCCTTTTGCTACCCACAGTTTCCCACACTTTTCTTTGTCACAAACAGTTTTAAAAGCTGGTAAATGCTGTAAATTTGATGCAGGACAAGGGCATACACTCTCAGGCTTTACTGCTCCTTGGTAAACAGTTGGCATTTTAACAGCAGCCCATGGACAACAGCACACAGCGGCACATTAGTTAACCTTGCTTCAGATTTTTGGGCTACCCACTGCCAGATAACCAAAACGCTAGCCCTTTGCCCGAGCACCTTTCTTACATTCCTCCCTAAATTCCAAACCCAAATCCCAGTGGTGCCTCCATTTTTGTAACCCCAGGCTGGTATGCCATTTGTGTCTGACAGCTCTACCAGGTGGGCTGGGTTTGGGGAGGTATATGTCACTCAGCACAAAGGCTAGGTTTGGCTACTCTACACAGGGGCGCCCAAGTAACTCCGAACACAGGAAGCAATTACTGTAATGTCCAATACCAGAAGTGGGATTCTAAAGTGTGGCTTTTATTCACATCCAAACAGAATAAACAAAGCATAGATGGACCCCCATGGGGCTACACTCCTGGTAATGCAGATTAAAAGAGACCAGAACACATCCTCATCACTTTAGCCCTCAGGTTCTACAACACACTGGGCACACAGGCCAGACTTGTATGCTGCTTTGGGTTACACAGCCCAAACTTGTGCACTGCTCGGGGTTTTCCCTGGCTCTGCTCCCTTGCCAGCCACTTGGACACCTTCCATACTTCATGGAAACATTTTCTGGTGGCTCCCTAAACCACCTAAGAGCACCTCAGCTCCATCAGGGAATCCTCCTCTTTAATCCCATGTCTGGGTACTTTCCTCAGGCACTGGCCAAGTACCTGAGGGAAAGCAACAGGTGCCTCAGAGCAAATCTGTAGAGGTGAATTTGGTAACTATTGATGGGGGGGGGGTCTCCCACCTCTTGCTCCCACAATTCATACCCGGCCATTTCTCTGGACTGAAAACACCTCATCCTTTAACATTTTGCTGTGTAGATTCTTGCTAAATGTATTTCACATTCAGTCTACTTGTCTTGCTTCCCATTTGTGCTGGACTTGAACATACTTAAGATAAGTGGCATTGTCCATTACTCTAGACCCCCCACAGATTAAACAGTCCAATCCCCACATTCTTTCTTTCCATTTGTGCTGGACTTGAACATACTTATACGTAGCTTTGTCCATTACACTAGACCCCCCACAAAGTTAAGCAGTCCAATCCCCACATCTTCCAACTGTACTTGGCTGTCTTTTCCTGACCCCACAGTAACAGTCCCTTTAGTTTCCTTCTATTCAGGTGAAAACACTTGGTCCTTTTTCAGAGCGAACTCACCCTTTGGTTTCAGGTGCTCCACAGGTGTTTCCTCCACAAGGAATCTTCCTCTCAGAGCTTCTGGTGCCTCAGCACAACTCAAACAGGCAGCTTCTTTCCCTTAGCCGGACCCAGAGGGTTTGCCCCAGAAAACAGGCAGACACCTTCCCCCCATCCCCTCAGAGATGGGGCTCTGAACTATTGAGAGCAGTGTCCACCACTTCAATTATCAGTTCCTTTGTTCCTCTTCAGGTGGAAACACACACCAAAAACAAAAGTAGCTCTGAAACAGAGCTTAAAGCTCTGAGAGCCTGCACACTCTCTGCTGCACTACAGTCTCTCGCTCAGGCTGTACACAGACTGGCTTCAAATCCCCAACTTTCTACTGTAACCTTCAACTGCAACATTCCAGTGTGGCTTATGCAGCTGTGACAGTTCTAAAATGATGTCATCCCTCAGTCTCAGCTGAGACTGAGAACAGAGTGAGACAGTGTAAAATCCATTTAACTGGAGTTTCACAAGCTGCCTTCCCTGCCTACCACTAGGTCTTACTGGGATTCAAGTAAGCCCGGGTAACAGGGGCATTACACATACTTATTTTAACTTGATTCGAATACAGCTTGTGTTTATTTTACCTGGTGGCAAGGAGTTTCAGCTTTTATATCCTGTGTAAATGCCAGAATAAACACCAAAGTCAAAAAGGCCCGTGGAGTAGCCGCCATGTGAGAGGATGGCAGAATAATGTGCTGCTACTTATACCTTCTAACCAAAGGTAGAAGAAGGGACTGGGCCATCACGTAAGCTTGCGAAGCGTGCGGATGTCACTTAATGACGAACCCTGAGTGGCCAGGTTCCTAAAAGGAAAGCCACCTGAAGAGAGAAAAACTCTGTAAACTAGGTGTCCCCCTTCACAGAGATTGAATCACATATGAAAACGTCCAACAAATCATTTTTCCCATTTTAAAAGAAAACATTTAACAAGTGATATCTGAGGCAGAGGACAGGACAATAATAGAACCTTGGTTAGAAGAAGAACTAGTCAAAAATAACCCAAGAATACTACTATTCTACTGTCTTCCTAAGATCCATAAAAATCCTGTTACACCTCCAGGGCGACCAATAATTTCTGGAATTGTATCCATTACAGAACCTCTATCCATATATGTGGGCCACTGCTGCAAGTACAAGAGAGGTGGTCATATTTAAAGGATAGCAAACATTGCATACAGATTCTAGAGGAATTAAATGCCAATGGGCCAGACTTAGAAGAATGTTGATTGGTAACATTGGGTATTAAGAGTCTCTACACCAACATACCACATGGAGAGTGAAATTAATCTCTAAAATACTTCTTATCAGCCAAACCTGTGGGGACATCCCACATAGATTTAATTTTGAAACTGACACAAATAGTATTAGAAAACAATTATTTTTGTTTTGAAGATGATTTTTTTTCCCACAAAAAACAGGAACAGCAATGGGCTCAACCTTAGCCCCCACATTTGCTAACCTCTACATGGCCGATTTTGAGCAAAGATTCATACAATCAGATATCAATATTTACAGATCTAATTTGGTTCTATATAAAAGATTCATTGACGATATACTAATTGTTTGGAATGGCAATGCAACCGATCTACTGTCCTTTCATAATTATTTAGAAACAGCAACAGAAAATGTGTCCTTCACTCTTTCATTTGATACACAACAGATTCCTTATCTTGATCTTTTGATAGTGAAAGAAAATGGGAAACTCATTACTGATTTATACCAAAAAGAAATTGCAAGTTTTCACCTCCGTAATCTTAAAAATAGCATCCCCTACGGACAAATGCTTAGAATTAAAAGGAGCAGTGGGACTAGAACAAGATTTGAAGATGAATTTGGTGAAATTAACAGAACGATTCAGAAATAGAGACTACAGGACATACACTTTAGAAAGAGCTAAACAGAAATGTTCACAGAAAGACAGACAAGATCTGTTGAAAACAGTAGCTCCTGATACTAAACGTTTTGATACCATTACCATGGATACTCAATTTTCTGAGCAGTTTCGAAAGATTAAAATGTGATTATGAGAAATTGGAATATAGTGTATAGTGGAATGCTGTTATGCATGAAATTCCATGCCTGGAATATGCTTGTTCTGCTGCAGTAGTGATGTCACTATGTTGTTCTGCTGCAGTAGTGATGTCACTACTGCAGCAGAACCACTTGGAATCCTGGTACATTGTTGCTTTTCTCTATTTAATTCTATGATGACAGTATTCTAGAACCTCTAGAGACTTTTCAAGTCAGTTTCATTATGAAAAAGAGAGAGAAAAAAACACAAAACACACATTTCACATAGTACTACTATACAGTATAAAAAATACAGGATGAGCAACTTTATGCACAACCTGTGTGTTCTGTCACCTCGGGGTTCTGATTCCTGTGGACCTCTCGAGCTTCGCTCTTGAGGTCAGAGGGAATCAGAACCCCTCAGTGGCAGAACGCACTAGTTGTGCATAGTTGTCCATCCAGTATTCTCTATATTCTACAAGCAACAGAAAGCAGTGCTCGAATTTTTCAAAAAAAAAAACATTGTTACAGCTAAATGGACTACCACACTGAGAAATAAATTGGTTAAGACACAACATTTGAAGAAGCAACCACCACCAGCAACATGGCTTAACAGGGACATTAAAGGTTTAATTACGTGTGGTAACTGGACGCACTGACACACTGTAACAGTGGCATTAAGACCAAGAGTATTAAAAGCACATGGAACGATAAAACATATGATATTAGGAGTCTGATTACATGTAATTCTGATTTTGTTGTACATTGCATCTTATGCCCATGTTCTCTGTGTTATGTAGGTGAAACTACACGACCACTTAAACAAAGGACTGCAGGACACAAAAGTTGTATCAGAAGGTGAGATGAGCGATCCCGTCTGGCAAGGCATTTCTTAGAAGCACATCACCAAGTTACAGCTCTGAGATTTTTTGGGCTGGAAAAAGTATTTCCACCACAGAGAGGAGGCAATAGAGAATCCCTACTTTTAAGAAGAGAAACAGGGTGGATTTTCACCTTAAGAACTCATAATAAGAGATATGGACTAAATAAGAATCTTGTTTGGACTGCTTTTACATAATAACAGAGCTCAATGACATTTGTGTCTAAGTGACCTGAGGACTTTGTGCTGTTCAGTTTCAGTATTGCCATTCTGATACAAATTGGTCTGTCTTGTTACTAAGATACAGAAATGGTACCATGCTGTGTGATTCTTTCTGCTTAGAGATTTCTTTGAATTATTTCAGTATTGCTCTTTACAATTCTAGCTCCCCCTGCAATTTGAAATTTAGTCCTACTGGGTCATAAATTAATTCCCCCCGGATGCACCCCCCCTTTTTTTCCCCTTTCTCCCTTTTCTCCCCTCCAGTTACATTCATTTTTTGATGAATCTCTCTTGACACAATGCGTGATGTGTAATCTGTCCCCCCCCACCACCCTTTTTTATAGTTTGCATTTGCCCATCTGTCAAGCCTAGAATAGAATTTCTGGGGACTCTATATATTATTTCTGGTTATGCTATATACCATCTACTGTCCCCTGCCTGTTGCCAGTTCATATTTCTCCTCTGTTCAGCAACACACATTTTAAACTGTGAAGGGGGCCACCTGGTTTAGAGAACTTTTCTCTCTTCAGGTGGATTTCCTTTTAGGAACCTGGCCCCTCCGGGTTCATCACTATGTGATGTCCGCACGCTTCGCGAGCTTGCCTGATAGCCTGGACCCTTCTTCTACCTTTAGTAAGAAGGTATAGGTAGCAGCACATTATTCTGGCATCCTCTTGCATGGTGGCCACTCTGTGGGCATTTTTGTCTTTGGCATTCATTCTGGTGTATACACAGAGGGTGGGATATTCAGACTGCACCCGAGGCAGGCGCAACAGCTGCACAGCGCAAGTACACTGCACCAGTGCGCACCCAACACGATATTCAAAGGTTGTGCACAACGGCAAGTGAAGCGCAACACAGCTGTATATTGCAGGGATGCACCATAGCGCAACAAGGGCTGAGCAATGGAGCAAGTCAGCAAGTGCAATAGTGCAACCTGGGCTGCGCAAGGATCAGAGGCACATGGGCCAGGACACAGGGCAACAGACACAGCAGGGAGCATGCCACAAGAGCAGGACAGACCACCACCAGGGTGCAGAGGATGCCAGGAAGGAGGCATGACAGGCACATGGCTGCAGGCCCTGACCATGCACACCACAGCACTGCATGGAGGTGGTGTGACACCAATGTCCACTGGCAATCAGCCATGGGCAACACCCACAGGATGGCACGGGACATGACACTTGGATCATAGCTGACAACACATATGCCAACAGCACACAACACACAGGCCACACAACCCGAGCAGGGTGCACAAGTATGCCCCAGAGCACACACACCGGCCATTGGGTACAGACCACCAGGCACAAACCCCAGTCAATCCCAGAAGTTCCACTCAGCCACCATGCACACCACTGCAGCGTGGCTCCATACACCAGCTGCAAAGCAGACATGGACATGGATGGCTAACAAAATAAATGTGTATTAAAATAAACCAATAATAACTATATACAGATGAACAAGGACAGGGAGCAGGGAACGGGGAGGCCACAAACAAGATGGTAGGCCAGGTAAGGGAGGCAGGGAGTCTGGGGGACAAGACTGGGATAGGGTACAAGGGGGGAAGGGGGGGTCAGGGAATGGAAGGTGGTGCAGGCCAATGGGCCCCACGTGCGTCCACGCCCTACTGGTGCCTGGTCTTCCATTTCCCCTGTGGCCTGCAAAGGGCTTGCCGAATGATTCAAGCCACCTGTAGTGTGGCCATGGTGACACTCAGAATCCACTCCAGGAGCCTGGTGTTTACATCCACCTGCCGGACACCTAGGACAAAGGAGCAGACATGGATGAGTGCATGCCCATATAACCGTAGCCCATCCACCGTGCACAGCAGACAGTGGTGACATGTGCCCTGTAGAGGGCACACATCCAGCCACAGCGTGCATGCCCACACAAGCCACGATCCCAACCATCCACAGCCACACACAGCACTGCACACCAACACCACCCATGTGCGGCACACCACAACCATGGTGGCCAGGCAACAGGGCTTTGTGGCAGGATGGCAGTGGCATGGCTGGAACCCAGGTGCACCCACAGCCCACCTGCAGCAGCCACACACACCTGTGAAAGTCACGGCATGGTGCAATGGACCTCACCAGCATTGCATGGCTGTAATGGCCATGTGCACAGGGGGCTGTGGCCCACCCCCACCCTGCACAACAACAAACCCTGACAGAGTGCCTACCTGCATGCTGCAGTACAACTGGCACCTGACCGGCAGCACCTCCCACATAACTGGCATCCCGTGCTTGTGCAGCAGCGTTGGCCTGCCCACGTCTGGCAGCGGCACCTGCCATCCTGGCTCTTCACCTATCCTCAGGGCCTAGTAGGGAGACAGTGAGAGGCAGACATCAGCACCTGGCAACAACCCATGTGCCCCACCCCCCTTCTGCACAGTATACCCCATGGCTCTGTGCAGTGGCGGTGTGGTGGCACAACACACCCATGGTACGCTGTCACGACCAGTGGAGTGCACTGCCACAGCCCCCCTGCAGCAAGGTGTGACACCCCGCTGGCCCCCCCACAGAACACCGACATGGCACAGACATGGAAAAGTGCACTCACCTGGCCATGGCACAGCACCCCTCTGGATGTGTGCCAGCAGTGACCTCTGCCAGTCAGAATCCCTCTGCCACAGGTCCCCATATCTATGGCAGCACTGCTTCCTGCTCTGCTGGGCCCCAGTGGACTCCTCCAACCTGTCGGCCACCTCCTGCCAGACCTCAATGAGAGGCCAGTCCAGGGGCACCTGCCCATACAGTGAGCCAACATGTGGCTCCACCAGTGCTACCAGGTTCACCAGCTCAACCTGGCTCCAATTTGGTGCCCTCACTGTGCTCCTGTGTGGCATGCTCATATCTGAACTGGTAATCCAAAATGGTGACCAGTAGCGCACGAGCCACACGTGCTGTGGGTGAGCGACTCGCTTGACAATGCACTGCCATCCCCAATTGCGCATGCCTCAGTGCTGCGTGATACAGCAGCGGTAGCACTGCCACGTGCCGCAGGCACCTGGAGGGTGAAAAGACACTTGTAGGTCAAAGATCAGCACACGCACTGTGTGCGACAGCGAGATAGGGCACGCTATGCATGGTGCACACTAGAGGCTCGCGTGCCCCCCATCCATGTGCCAATGGTGCACGGGTACTATAGGGCATACAGCACATGAGCGCTGCATGCCCAATAGCAGCAGAGTGCTGTACCATGAATGGCGCACTGTGCATAAGATGCGCCATCAACATACGCGATGTCAATGCACGCATGCGCACTGTGAGGCCTACCGCGCACGTCATACATTTGTACCATGGCTTGTGCATGTGCAGCTCCAATGTGCCATGCGTAATTCCATGATATTTGGCAGGAATATGCAGATGGGCTGATCAGCATATCTGCAGTGCATCTGAGGCATTTGCATCTCATTACAGTTGCGCATTCTCTAATTTGCATATGATGCGCTATAAAGGTGCCATGGGACTGCACAGGCACCAGACCAGTATTGCATCCTTCAGAGGTAAGACACCAGACAGTGGGCATGTCGGGACAGTGGATTGGGGGGTGTTGTGTGTGGCAGCCATCACTAACCACATGTCCATACCAACAGGATTGAGCATGTCGGAACACGAGGTGGTTGAGAAGCAGAGGCCTGCATGGAAGCACAGGCCCAACTTCCTGAGGGCAGACAGCGATGCCCTCTTCAATGCATACCTGGACCAGGAGCCCCTCCTGAGTGGCTCAACAGGCACCCCGCAGTCCAGGGTGGCTGCATGGGAGGGAGTGGCCAGGGCTTTGAAACAGCAGGGCAGCCATCAGAGGTCAGCACAGGAGTGCAGAAAGAAGGTGGGCATGGACCAGAGGAGGATAAAAGATAAGGTGGCTGCCATCTGGACTGCACGTGCCACCATGGGTGGTGGACAGCCCGAAGTGACACAGCTGACATCACAAGAGGAGCTGGTGGTGACTTCCATGTGGTGCAGCACCGCTGAGGGTGTATCCGGCGGTGGATTCCAGATGGGGGGCAGCCCATCACTTCATGGTAGGTACAGCAGCATATGGGGAAGGGGGCAAGGAGGCAGGAGTGCTGGGGGGAAGGGGTATGTGGCAGCAGCACTAACATGCATGTGTTCCTTTACAGATCCAGAGCGCTTGCATGCAGCAGCAGGGGTGGGGGTGACCACCATGGGGTAGTCCTAGACCTGGGGGACCATTCATCCACCTCCACCAGTGTCCGGGATCTGGAACGCCAGCCCACCCCCACTGTCCAACCGGATGCCTGTGGTGTGGTTGCAGACAAGGCCCTGGCAGTCTTCAGCAGGATGCCAGTCACGGTATCCAGTATGCTGAGACACAGATTGAGGCAAGGTCCAAGACTGATGACAACATGACTGTTATCCTGGACAGTGGTGATGTGGATCAGGGGGAGGCACCCATACCATGCACCCAACATGGCAGTGCAGATGGTGCCTTGGTGGCAGTTGTCCACCCACCAGCTGCAATACCCGGGGAGGTGGTGGGTGACATCGGTGCGGCACAGTCTGCAGTGTGTGGCAGTAGTGGTGCAGCTGCCCCGGCACTGTTATGCACACAGAGGCTGGAGGAGCAGCAGCAGGATGGGGCTGGGTCCAGTGGCCACTGCTGTTGCACTGCAGACTGTTCAGGCCCAAGGGAGCCCTGCTATGCAGCCCCCACCTGTGCAGGGGGATGTGCTGCAGGGTCATGCAACACCCACCAGTTGGCGCAACGCCCATGTCCCCAGGGTGCCGACCCTCTGACCGAGCACACCCGTCTGCTCCTGGTATCCTTGGAGCAACAGGTGCTGGTCATGACAAGGGTGCGTGCACTCTACACAGAGCAGTGCCAGCCTGTAGGAAGGCATGAACTGGACTATGAGCAGCTCCTGGCCAAGGCCACATGCATGCGGGAGGACACGACCACAGCCCTGGGTCGACTTACTGCTGTGGTCACGGCCAGCCTAGCACCAATGGCCAACATGGTGCGTGGCCATCTGCTGCAGTCACCGCAGAGTGCATTCTCTACTCCTCGGTCCCGATGTCGTGTGACCCCATCATTGTTGACACCGGGATCCACTGTGGGCATTCTGGGCACTCCTGTAGCGGGTCTGTTCGGGGACCTGCAGATGCCTGCGAGGGACTGGTTGCATTCCCATAGTGACACACTTGGGGGACCATCTGTGATGCCCCCTGTGGCTGTTGCACAGTGTGTGTCTGCTGGGTGGTCTCGGCAGGGCCATCCACATGTCTGTGGCAGCCGTGTGACTGAGCGGCAGTCATGATCCACCACCCTCCCTGTCTGCTGACTGCCGCAGCCTGTGTGCACATTGGAGTGGCGTGTGCATGTGCGTACCAGGGTCATGCCATCCATGGTCCATTCAACATGACCACCTTGTGCACACCCATCTGGCCGCTGGCCACTGTGGCATGTGCATGATGATGCCAACACAACACTGGCCGCCACTGTGCACAGGTGTTCAGTATCTGACACATGCCCATTGGCAGCATCTGGGTGTGTGATTGTGGGTGCCCATGTGCTTGTGCATGTGTTGTGTGTGTGTGTGTGTGTGTGTGTGTATACGGGGTCTACAGTGCTGTACAGGGTGGTTCCACAGAGTCCTGGCCCATGCCCATCCATGCCACCCTCTGGTCATGTCTGTTGTGGGGCCCAGTCATGCATGCCTGTATACTGTGCCCTGGTCCCTGGGACATGTGTGTGGTCATGTTCACCTACCTGAATGCACTGTAGTACTCCTTTGCAATCATGTCCCAGTGCTGTTGGGCCATCTTGTGCAGATGGGGTTCCCATCACCCAGGATGGGCTGCCCACTACCGCCTGGCCCGGCATCCACGTCATCCCCACTGCTGTACCCCTCTTCGACCTCAACAGCTATCCCACGGTCAGTGGCCATGTTGTGTAGCACACAGCAGGCCAGGAATAGGCCACAAACCTTTGAGGGGCAGTACTGTAGGGCACCACCAGACCTGTGTAGGCAACAGAACTGTGCCTTCAGCAGCCCAAACACATGCTCGATGATGTTCTGTGTGCTGGAATGTGCCTCATTGTATCGCTCCTGCGCTGGGGTTGATGGGCACCGTATGGGGTGAGCAGCCAGGGATTGAGTGGGTATCCGCTGTCACCTGTGTGGAAACATGTGGGGTTAGCATGGTGGTCTGTGTGGCTGCCCCCTGCCTACCCAGCCAGACCCTCTGAAGCCCCCAGCCTAGCAACCCCCCACACCCTGCCCAGTTGTGCCAGGCTGCCCATTCCAGCTGCATACTCACCTACTAGGTGGCCGGTGGGGATGTCCCCACTCTAGAACCTGTGGCACAGTGCTGAGTGGTGCCAGATGAAGGCATCTTGTGCTCCACCAGGGCGTGTGGCACAGGCATTGATTATGCGCCCCTTGGCATCGCACACCACCTGGCAGTTGACACTGGGGTATCCCTTCCTGTTGATGAAGGCCACCCCCTCTGGCCTCGGTGGTGTGCAGATGCCTACGTGGGTGCAGTCGATGGTCCCTAGCATGCCAGGTATACATGCAACCCTGTGGAACTCCTGCATGTTCACTGTATGCTCTGCCTGTGTGCTGGGGAAACGGATGTATTCCACAGCATGTGGCAGCAGTGCATTGAGGAATTGTGTGAAGAGATGTGACGTGGCCGACTGGGTTATGCCTGTAGTGTCCCCTGTTGGTCTCTGAAAGGTACCCTTGGTGAGCAGGCACATAACGGCCGTGACCTTGGTCTCCACTGACAGGGCATGGCACCGTCTTGTGGGTGCCTTCATCTCATCACTGCACAGCTCCCAGAATTGCCTCACAATTGTCCAGTTCAGGCAGTACCAGGCCACAATCTCTGTGTCACTGTACTGTACAAAGGAGGTGCAGGCACAGTACCACCTGTTCCGGGCATACTGCCGCCAGGCCCTTTCATGGCTGCGCCACTCTGCCTCCTGCCTCCTCACACCCTTCATTACTGCCGCCATCTGGAAGATTGCACTGGCCATGGCCTGGCCTGTCCTGCCCACCTGTGCGGCTGACTCACTGGGCTTCCCCGGCTGTGTGCTGCTGTTTGTGCCCCTGTTCTGGGCGCACTCCTGTGATGGAGACGCTGCTGGCAGTGGACATCACCTCCCTCCCTTCCTTGTTCTCCCACAGCCACTCCTCTGTCTGGACTCCCAAGCTTACGCTGCCTTTTCTGCCCCCACAGATATCTCACACACACACACACACACACACACACACACACTGGGCTGCTCACGCACACAGGCACAGTCAGGGTCACACTCCCTGTCCCACTGCCTGTTGCACCTCCTGTCTCTGTGCCTGTCTTGCACCCCTGCTTCTGTCCTGCCTGGCCACTGGCTCTCTCACACTAGCTTTTTCACACTGTCTCTCACCCCTGCTCCCCAAGGTGCATGCCACCGTCCCTTGCTTACTCCATCTTTTGACGGGCTCAGCTTTGCTCTGCACATGCCCCTGTTGCTCCACGCTTGCGCCATTGGCTTGTTGTTGAATATTGCACTGCACATCTTATTCATGGTTATGCCCCCTGCACTTGTGCATGCATTCATTAGTGTTGCGCATTGGTGCACTGCGATTTGCACTGTGCACTGTCTCCCAATGGATATCGCTATTTGACGCATTTCTACTGTTGCGCCGGTGCATCTCAGTTGCGTCATGCACAAATGCTTTGAATATCCCACCCTGGATATAAAAGTTGAAACTCCTTACCACCAGGTAAAATAAACACAAGATGTATTTGAATCAAGTTAAAATAAGTATTTACTTAGACGTGGTGCTTTAATTTAGTATTGAAAGCCTGACTGAAACCTGTCTTATCCCATTTACAGGATACATAAAGAAATCAGATGGACGGAAGGTCAGAGAAGGGGAGATAGGGGAGCTAAACACGTGGCTCAAGGACTGGTGCCAGAAAAAAGGACACAGATTTGTAGGGAACTGGCAACAGTTCTGGGAGCGAAAGTTCTTTAAATTTGATGGACTGCATCTGACTAAAGAGGGAGTCAGTGCATTGGGGCAGAAGTTTGACGTCTTTGCAGAATATTTAAACTAGCAAATGGGGAGAGGGTGCAGCACCCCATACGTCGAATGGGAAGAACACCCTCCCCTCAGCTAGTGGTCAAACAGGAATTCAGCGTGTTTGCCGTTCATTTGCATCACCAGGTAAGAAAAGGTTTGTCTCCCCATACGATGCACAGGGTAATGCCAAACTTCACCCAACAACTAACACACCAAAAATCTGGCCAATGGAAAATCATGTACACAATGCTCACAGCCTGGGAAATAAGATCCCAGACCTGCAGGCATAATGTCAGAGGCTAAACTGGACATAGTAGCAATTAGTGAGACGTGGTTTACCAGTAACCACACTGGAGACTTCAGTACCTGGCTATGTATTGTTCAGAAGAGACCGAGGTGCAAAGGGGGAGGAGGGCCCTGTATGTTAATGAAAATATCAAAGCTACAGAAATTCAGAATACACATAAGGAGCCAGAAGAACTGTGGGTCACCCTGGAAACAGGAAATGGGACAGCCATAAGAACTGGGGTTGTCTACAGGCCCCCAGACCAGAGGGAGGACATAGACACATTACTGTTAGAAGATATACAAAACATGACAGCTAAAGGGGAGGTTCTGATAATGGGAGACTTCAACATGCCAGATACAGATTGGTCAATACCAGCAGGAACATCGGCCAGAACTAGACACATAGTGGATTCCCTGCAGGGAGGGCCTCAAACAACTGGTACAGCAACCCACAAGAGACAGGGCTATCCTAGATCTAGTACTGACTAACAAAGAAGGGATCACAGATCTCCAGGTAGAAGGTCACCTGGGGCCAGTGACCATCACATGGTATGGTTCAATTTGGCTACTACATCTAAATCATCCCATTCCAAGGCAAAATATGGGACTTCAGAGGAGCTGACTTTGATAAGATGGCCAACAGAGTTAGCTAGCCCTGGCAAAAAGAAACACAGGTGAGGAGGTACAGGCAAAGTGGGCAAGCATTAAGGATACAATACTTGAAGCAACATCCCATTGTGTTAGACAGAAAAGGAAGTGTAAAAGAAGAAGGAAACCACTTTGGTTCTCAAATACAGTAGCAGAAAAGGTCAGAGCCAAAAGGCTGGCCTTCAGAAAATATAAGGAACACAGCAGGATGAAGATAGGGAGGCATACCAAACTGCCCTAAGGAAGCAGGTAAGGCAGTAAGGCAGGCAAAGTCCCAAACTGAGGAAACACTAGCACGAACAGTAAAGAAGGTGACAAGACTTTCTATAGATACATTAGTGAAAGGAGAAAGTCCAGAGGGGTATTGCTAAGCTTAATGGAGAAAGGGAGCATGTGAGAGGAGGACCTGTAAGGCATCTATCCTAAATAGATACTTTGCTCAGTATTTACTGAAGAGAAGGTAGCAGGGCCCACAGCTCAGCATCATGGACACAGGGGGGAGGGAGGTGAGCACTACTCCCTTCACAAAAGAAAGGGTCCTACAAGAGCTTGCTAAGCTCAGGGTGGATAAGGCAATGGGACCCGATGGCATACATCCCAGGGTACTTAAGGAGCTAAAGGAGGAACTAGCAGAGCCATTAGCAGAATTGTTTAGTGAGTCTCTGAGCACAGGAAGGTCCCAGAAGACTGGAGAAGGGCTCATGTGATCCCACTCCACAAGAGTGGTAGCAGGGAGGAGGCGGGGAACTACAGACCCGGTCAGTCTTACCTCAGTAGTGGGCAAGATTATGGAGGCACTCCTTAAGGAAAGGATAGTGCAACACCTGGAATCCATAGGGCACAGGATCCAAGACAGCATGGGTTTACAAAAGGAAGGTCCTGTCAAACTAATCTCATAGATTTCTTTGACTGGGTAACCAGAGTGGTGGACCAAGGGAGCAGTTGATGTAGCCTACCTTGACTTCAGCAAAGCTTTTGACACTGTTCCACATAGAAGATTGATAAATAAGCTAGGTAGGCTCGGGTGGGTCAGAAGTTGGTCAACTGGGTGGCAAACTGGTTGACTGGCAGAAAACAGAGAGAGGTGGTAAATGGTATACAGTCAGAAGAGATGCAAGTCATACAAGTGGTACCTCAGGATCAGTCCTGGGGCCAGTTCTATTCAACATCTTCATTAGTGACCTGCAGATGGACTAGAGGGTAAGGCTTGTCTGTTTGCAGATGACACCAAGATCTGCAACAGAGTAGATGATCCAGATGGGGGGCAGAATGAGAAGAGATCTGGATAAACTAGCAGAATGGTCAGAAGAGTGGCAACTGGGATTTAATGCAAAAGTGCAAAATCATGCACATAGGGAAGAAACCCTGAAGCCACTTATAGGCTGGGAGGGAGTTAGCAGTCACAAAGGAAGAAAGAGACTTGGGCATCATCATCACTGATGACCTAAAATCATCCAAGCAGACCTCTAAAGCAGTAGGTAGCTAGGGGTGTTAGGGTGTATTAGTAGGGTATCACAAGTCGTAGAGGGAGTAATAACCTCTGTACAAGACATTGGTTAGCTCCCCATCTGGAGTACTGCGTGCGTAGTTGGAGGCCACACCTTCACAAGGACATTAACCAAATTGAGGCAGTCCAGAGAAGGGCAACCAAAATGGTGCAGGGACTGCATCAGAAGACATATGAGGACAGATTAACGGAGCTCAATATGTATACCCTTGAGCAAAGGAGGGAGAGAGGTGATATGATCGAGACATTTAAACACCTTAAGGGCATAAACAAGGTGAAAGAGTCTAACATGTTTAAATATAAGAAAAATAGCAGGACAAGAGGACACAGCATGAGATTAGAGGAGGCCGATTAAGGGGGAATGTGGAAATTCTTTTTCACAGAAAGGTGGTAGATGCATGGAATGCTTACCACAAGAAGTGGTGGCTATGAATACAGTGCAGGGCTTCAAACAGGCATGGGATAGGCATAAGGAAGCAATACAAATGACTACGAATAGATAGGTCACTGACAGAGCAAAGGCCGATGGCACATTTATAAGGTAGAAAAAGAAATGGGCAGACTGGATGGGCCTTGCGGTCCTTATCTGCCGTCAACTTCTATGTTTCTATGTAAATCACAAAGTTATACTATTCTTTGGGGCTTAGATTCGACAGGCAAAAGTAAGCATAATTACATGCACTTTAAAGGGGAAGTAAACATTGAAGGGCTCACTCAAACTGTGAAAGCATGAAACAAGACCATTCAAACAAGGTACTATGATTAGCAATAGGTTTCAGGAGTCCTGAGATATGACTATCAAATTATCTGTAAATGAAAACAAAGCTGCAGCCATTTCATGTAATCTTAGAACAGGAAGTGATGTCACTCAGGGGCCAGCTCTATGTTATTCATTACAACATTCCCCTCAGTGACATCACTTTCTGTCTCAGAATCCCATGAAATGGCTGCTGCCTTGTTTTGATTTACAGAATATCTAGATAGTCATCTCTCAGGACTCTTGACACCTACAAACAAGTTCCATACTTAACTTGAAATATCTTTTTATGAGCTTTCACAATTTGAGAGACCCCTGCATTGTTTACTTTCCCTTTAAATAATTTTTTGGAACTCTATTTCCAATTTATAAAAAAAATTTAGCCTGATCTAATGTGTTTCCTCCTATTGTAGAGAACAAGTAGAACTATCATGAAGAGAAATAATTATTGTGGGGTTTTTGATTTATAAAAAAAAAGGTAATGAAAAGCTTTAAGAGATATATTTAACTTCAACTAGGTAATTTTTTTAAAAAAAGAAGAAAGTACACACTTAATTCATTTCCTTTCTGTTTTACAACTAGAGAAGTTTTGCTGAAACAGAAGATAAAGCTCTGTCTCTACGACTTCTAACCCCCCCAATTTGCTTCGTTGTAACTTCATACTGAGAGTGACTGGCCAAAGACCATTGGTAGCCAGCAGTGAAATATTTCTTACATTCTGAGGAGTGCAGATAAGTTCCCCCTACATATGTTTGAACAAATGTTTTTAAATTTATATAAAAATTTCTTTGAAAATGAGGTAGGAGAGTTTTTTTTATGAAGCATATATTGAAGCATTGTTATTTTTATTTATTACAGATATTGTTATTTGAATCTTGGATGAAAATGAACCTTATTTTATTATAAAAGGCGTCTTGCCTGATGAAGGAACTAAACTGTTCTGAAACATTACAAATTGAAAGCACTTTAAGCTGCTTGAAAAATATTTACTTTTGTATGAGGAACATACTGTCAGAATTTTTAAAACTTGAATAACTGAAATTTTCAAGCCAAAATTGAACTAAGAAAAATTAAATTATCATTTTGTTGAGACATAAACATTTTTTGGGGGTTGAGTCAATTACATTTGAAACTGAGTTTTGAATTCCATTATTTCTTCTCCCCCTACCATCATATATTTCCTCTCCTGCCTTTAACTAATAAGCATTTGTCAATGCCGAATGTTGATTGCTTATGTGTTCTGTTTAGGTATTTGGAAGTGAAAGTACCATGTCTAAGAACTGTCATGTGCCCCCCCCCCAAGACATCCAATATGTCTTTCTGTTCAGTATTCACAGAAAAGGGGGAGGGGCAAGGGCCACAGCAGTCACAAAGGCTTGAAGAGGTGGACAATAGTCCATTCACAGGCAGAAGAATCCTTCAGAAGGTGAGTAAATTAACAGTGTGCAAAGTGAGGGGACCAGATGGCATGCACACAAGAATAGTAAAAGAACTGTGAAGGGTAATAACAGTACCTGTGGCAGCCTTGTTCAATGAGTCATTCAACATAGGGGTGGCACCAGAAAATTAGAGGAGGGCACATGTGGTCCCTCTATAGAAATCCAGCAGTAGGGAGGAGGCGGAGAACTATAGGCCGGCCAGCCTCTCTTCAGTAGTGGGCAAGATCATGGAGACATTGGTTAAAGAAAGGATAGTGGGGCATCTAGAAGCCATCGGAGGCCAGGACCGTAGGCAACATGGATTCACAGTGGTGAGGTCATGTCAGACAAATCTGGTTGATCTCTTTGACTGAGTAACAAAGGAAGTAAATCAGGGTGGGGCAGTGGACAATGCATACCTGGATGTAAGCAAAGCCTTTGACACCGTCCCACATAGAAGGCTGATAAACTAACTGAGTAGGCTGGACATGGGGGAAAGGGTGGTAAACTGGGTTAGAAACTGGGTAAGAGACAGGAGGCAGGGAGTGGTGGTAAATGGGGTGCAGTCAGGGGAGAGAGGGTGACCAGTGGGGTGCTGCAGGGATTGGTTGTGGGGCCAGTCCTGTTCAGTGTCTTCATTAGTGACATTGCAGAAGGGCTGAAGGGAATGGTCTGCCTGTTTGCAGATTACACCAAGAAATGTAACTGAGTGGATACACCAGAGGGGGTGGAGAAAATGAGGAGGGACCTGGGGAAGGTTGAGAAATGGTCTGAGGACTGACAACTGAAGTTTAATTCAAAAAAGTACAAAATTATGCACCTGGGACACAGAAACCCTGGGGAAGGTACAGGATGGGGGGGGAGGGAGTTGCTGACAGTCACAAAGAAGGAAAAGGACCTGGGGGTTCTTACTTCAGATGACCTAAACATGTCAAAGTTGGAGGGCCAGTGACATCCTGGGGCACACAGACAGGGATATCACCAGCATAAGGAGGGCGGTAGTGATACCATTATATAAAACCATGGTAAGGCTTCGCATGGAGTACTGTGTGCAGTTCTGGAGGGTGCACCTTCGTAAGGATATTAACAGCCTGGAGATGGTCCAGAGAAGGGTGAATGAGAAAGCACAGAGCTTGCAACACAAGACTTATGAGGAGAAATTAGGGGACCTCAATATGTACTCAGTGGAAGAGGGAAGGGAAATAGGGGATATGATAGAAACATTCAAGTACCTCAAGGGTATAAATATAACTACTGAGAAGCAGGAGGCAGCTGCTATAGGCACATGTGCCAGTTTCTGTGTGATATTCTTTTGTTCTTATAAATCTGTAATCTCCAGTATTTCAGTAACCACATGACCACACTGCCTTCTTTAGGCAATTTTATGCTGGCTGATGCCTGGTGTCAGATGGCAGACAGAGGGCTCGCCAGCTTGTGTTGCCATTTGAAAAACTTCAATAGAGTGTTCTTTTACTGGTAAGCATTTTGGAAAGCTGGTGAAGGTCTCACACTTTTTATTATGATTTTATCTCCTTATGTCTGTCCCCTTTGGGCCCCCCATCCCCACACCCCAACAGTCATCAGTGGCCACAGCTGCAGCCTTCTTCTTGCCAAGATGATGGGTGAGAAACATAGAAACACAGAATTTGAAGGCAGATAAGGACTGCTTGGCCCACCTAGTCCACCCATTTCCCTTCCTGAGGATAAGCTGCAAATTCTAGTTAATCAACAGCTTACTTCCTCCTACCCCCCCCAGTAGAATTGCTTTATGTCTGTCCATGCAGCTGTCTTCACAGTCTGTGAAGTCTGACATATTTCAGTGCTGCTTATTGGTCATCTTCCAACACAGGTGAGGCACTGCCAGCTTAAAACTAACTCAGGACAAGCAGTTTTCAAAGTGAGGAAGAAATGGAGTGAGGAAGAATCAAGTACTCATTCAGATGTGGTGTCGATTTTAAGATCAGCATACTGGTGTGTACACTCCAAACAGAACCCCAGCTCTTTAATCAGCCTTATGAAGAGTAAATGCTTCTCTAAGCACTGGGGTTCTGTTTATTGTACTGTAAGAGGGCTGCATCTAATTCGATAATTTACTGTACCTTACATCTGGATGTATGGTAGGCCCAACTTTGAATACAAACTGCACCTGAATTAACACATTATGCCATAGAAACAAAGAATTTGTCAGCAGAAAAGGACTGTTCAGCCCATCCAGTCTGCCCAAGTGTTCTCCACCTACTTGTAACTCCTGCCTGTATATGTTACTGCATGTCTTACTCTGCCTGCGTCCATCAGGACCTCCTTGTGAATGAGCTTGCTTAATAGATTTTTCCTGCAATGAACTTGAACCTACTCCACTTCCATAGCCCTACTGATCTCCTTTGGCCCCTTCCTTCTCCTTTTTCTAATATACCCCTATGTTTATCCCATGCATGCTTCATGCCCCTACAATTTTAGCTTCCACCACTTCTCCTGGCAAGCTGTTCAAGGCATCTACCACCCTTTCAGTAAAGAAATATTTCTTCACATCTATCCTGAATCCCCCCCCTCCCTCAGCTTCATTGTATGTCCCTTGGTTTGTGTGCTCGTCCTCATTTGAAGGAAACTCCCCAACTGTGCCCTCTTTAACCCTGTGAGGTTCCAATGCTCTAGGTACATGATTTTACACTTGCTGGCACTGAACCCCAAGAAAGTAAGAAAATGGAACTGATCTGAATGAATTGCAGGCTTTTAAGCAGCTTTTCAGGGATTGTGTATATGTGTGTGTGTGTGGTGGGGGGTCTTTGCTGCTATAACTATTTGCTTTTGAGGTCGCACACTCACACTCTCTCACTCACTCATTCTGTTTCTCTCGATGCTGCACTCTGCCCTTTTGTACGGGGCTCCTACCTGCACTGGCAACTTTTTCTGTCCACAAAGAAATCTGCAGCAGTCCTGACACTGCTCCATTTAGCTTGCTCACTCCCCCTTTCTCACTTGCTTGTTCTGTTTCTCCTGGCACTGCAGGCTGCCTTTCTGTACTGGGCTCTTGCCTGCATTGATGCCTTTTTCTTCCTACAAAGAAATCTGCAGCAGTTCTGATAGAGCACCGCTGAGCTCGCTCACTCCCCCTCTCTCACTCGCTCGTTCTGTTTCTCCTACACTGCAGGTTGATGTTTTGTACTGGGCCCCTACCTGCACTGATGCCTTTTTCTGCCCACAAAGAAATATGCAGCAGTCCCAACAAAGCTCTGTTGAGCTCGCTCACTCCCCCTCCCTCACTCACTCGTTCTGCATCTCCCAGCACTGCAGGCTGCCCTTTTGTACTGGGCTCCTGCCTGCGTTGGCACCTTTTTCTGCCCACAAAGAAATCCGCAGCAGTCCTGACAGAGCTCAGTTGAGCTCGGTCACTCCCCCTCTCTCACTCACTCAGTCCTAATCTGTCCCAAACACTGATTTCCCAAAGTGACTGCACTATTCTGCGCCTGTAGCACGAAAACATATTTCAGTCTGGATGTGAAAAATGACAGCTGTACTGTTCATAAGGAGGTGTGAATAAATGCCGGTGCTGAAAATCTGGTGTGAAAATATTACTAATTTGCGAAGTTCACAGCTGTCCCAACAGAGTTCTGTTGAGGTCGCTCACTCCCCCTCTCTCAATCGCTCATTCTGTTTCTCCTGGCACCGCAGGCTGCCCTTGTGTACTGGGCTCCTGCCTCCATTAGCACCTTTTTCTGGCCACGAAGAAAGCTGCAGCAGTCCCAACAGAGCTCCGTTGAGCTCACTCACTCCCCCCTCTCACTTGCTCATTCCGTTTCTCTTGGCGCTGCAGGCTGCCATTTTGCACTGGGCTCCCGCTTGGGTTGGCACCTTTTTCTGCCCACAAAGACATCTGCAGCAGTCCCGATTGAGCTCTGTTGAGGTTGCTCTCTGCCCCCTCTCTCATTCACACATTCTGTTTCTCCCACCACTGCAAGCTGCCCTTTTGTACTGGGCCCTGCCTGCATTGATGCCTTTTTCTATCCACAAAGAAATCCACAGCAGTCCCGACAAAGCTCCGTTGGGCTCACTCACTCTCCCTCCCTCACCCACTCACTTGTTCTGTTTTTCCCGGCACTGCAGGCTGCCCTTTTGTACTGGGCTCATGCCTGCATTGGGGTCTTTTTCTGCCCACAGAGAAATCCACAGCAGTCCTGACAGAGCTCACTTGAGCTCGGTCACTCCTTTCTCTCACTCGCTCGATCTTAATCTGTCCCAAACACTGATTTCCCTCAGTGACCATGCTATTCTACGCCAGAAGTGCAAAAACATATTTCAGCCAGGATGTGAAAAATGACAGCTGTACTGTTCATAAGGAGGTGTGAATAAATGCCAGTACTGAAAATCTGGCATGACAATATTACAAATCTGCGAAGTTACAAGGGTGCGTGGGAACTGCGCAATGCACACTTGTAACACAGTCATTTGATGGACTATCATCACTAAAATTTCAGCATAGGCATTTTAGAACCTCTGCTCATGAACAGTGTCACTGTCATTTTCTTAATCTGTCTCGAACACTGATTTCCAATAGCAACCGCGCTATTCTGCGCTGGAAGTGCGAAAACGCATTTTGGCCAGGATGGGAAAAATGACATAAGAAGGTGTGAAAAAATGCCAGCGTTGAAAATCTGGAATGAAAATATTGCCAAGTTCGGAAAGTTATGAGCGTGCATAGCAACTGTGCAATGCACATTCATAAAACAGTAATTTTTTGGATATTTTCCACCAAATTTGCAACATAGGCTTTTTGAGAGCCCACCTCATTTATTTATTTAGTTTTTGTTGACCGGGTAAGTGCACTAGACAAATCCTGCCTATTTTCAGGCACGACCCGGGGAAGGGGGATACATGTGAATACCAACTGATCTTGAGCCAGATTAAGCTGTTGGTTGGTATTTTTAGTGAATGAGGGAAATTTGGCCAGGACATCCACCTGAACTATCGCCAATTGAGGCAGATGGGACCTCGGTTTAACGTCTCATCTGAAAGATGGCAGCTCAGAAGTGCAGCACCCACCTCAGAAGTGCAGCACCCCTCTCATGCTGCACTACAGTGTCAGTACTGGGATATTAACCCAAGTGCCAGATGTGGGAACTGAACCCACAGCCCTCTGATCTCCCAGCCTCAGAGGCGAATGTGCTACCTACTGAACCACTGACACTTTTACTTTTACATGAACACTGGCACTGTCATTTCATTACTCAGACCCCCAAAAGGTGATTCTTTGCAGTGACTGCGAAATCATCTTTCGGGGCCAAATAACGCCATGACAGTGGCTGAAATCTTGAGGAGAGGTCCCATAAACCCCATGTTGAAAATGTGGTGAAACTTTTCAAGGTTTTGGCATACTGGCTGAACTAGTGTCAGCAGCAGCATGCCACGGCACTGGGAAATAGGGGCCAAGCCTTAAAAGGCAGTGGGGGCATTGGCCACAACAGTACCACACCTCCACAGACTGATTCTTGAGCAAGCTGCCACAACATGTTTCTTGCACATGCGCGCAATCAACATAAAAAAGGACCCTTGGGTGACACTTTTTTGTGACCTTTTTGTAACTGAAGCTGACTAGACCCTTGCCCGTTCTATGCTGCCACAACCTAACATGAGGTCTGCTAGTCTACCAGCCTGTGCATCCATATGCAACCACTCTGATCCCAGCTCCTGCGGTGTGGCTACTTGTATTAACCTGATACCTACTGCCTGCCCTTTTGAAATGTATTACCTAAAAGGGTCAGCCCACTCTGGGGGGGGGAAGCAGGAGGTGGGTCCATCTCCTCCGGTGCCACTGCTCCCAGATGTCTAGCAAATGACCACACTATGTCTCACTTCTTGTGCCTTGGCCCTTAGCCACAAGAAGTGACCCCTTCATAGCCAGCAAATACTACTGTACGCCATATGCATGGAACTGCACGCCAGGGCTCTGGTAAGAAAGATACCTCAGGGAATAGTGTTCTTTTCAGACAACAGCAGGGCTCTGGGTTCTCAGATGTTCCATGTCCAAGGAAGTGCTGTTTACAACACCTCAGTTTATTCCTTGTTCTTTTGGGGAGGGACCTCACCCCCTTTTAGTGACAGTCCTCCACTGCCTCCTCCCCATGGGTGGGCCCATGAATGTGTGTATTTTGCATGTGTGCATATGTGTGTGTGTGTGTGTGGTGTGAGTGTGGATAGATGGATGACGTCATTCAGGTCAGCTGACTCACTCCACACCCGTCCCCTCTTTGTCTACTTTTGATTCTGTTTTGAAGAATGGCACTTTCGAATCTGGCTTACAGAATTTGTGACTGAATGTTCTCCAGGGAACATTCGACTGAGCACTTTTTGGCCAATGTTTCCCATAAGATCTGTTTGGTCATGTGACCTCAGAAGCCATGATGTGGCCACTTATGACATCACCATTATTACATTAACACCACAAGTTAACAAAAAGAAATTACTAGATCAATCTGATCACATGTCTGTCATACCGATGGGATGCTGCTGCCCTCTGGAGGCGCACTCATGCCCAAACTTGCAGCTGCCCAGTTGCTGCTTCCCAGGTTTAAGAGAGGCACACCAAGAAAAGAGAACTCCTTCTTCGCAGTGGGCTCTCTAGGTAATGCTGCCAGTGATGGGCTACATGCTTCCCACAGCCACGCCTTCCCTTTGGACTACATGCTTCCCCATGCGCCTTCCTTTGGACTACACATGCTTCCCACATACGCCTTCCCTTGACCTACAAATGCTTCCCCACAGCACGCCTTCCTTCCGGCCTCACATGCTCCCCACAGCACACCTTCCCTTTGACACACATGCTTCCCCACAGCACGCCTTCTTCCTCCCTTTGGACTACACATGCTTCCCACAGCATGCCTTCCTTCCTTGACACACATGCTTCCCCACAGCACGCCTCCTTTGACTACACATGCTTCCCCACAGCACGCCTTCCCTTTGGACTACACATGCTTCCCCACAGCACGCCTTCCCTTTGGCCTACAGATGCTTCCCCACAGCACGCCTCCCCTTTGGACTACACATGCTTCCCCACAGCACGCCTTCCCTTTGGACTACACATGCTTCCCCACAGCACGCCTTCCCTTTGGACTACATGCTTCCCACAGCACACCTCCTCCTCCCTTTGGACTACACATGCTTCCCCACAGCACGCCTTCCCTTTGGACAACACATGCTTCCCCACAGCACGCCTTCCCTTTGGACTACACATGCTTCCCCACAGCACGCCTTCCCTCCTCCCTTTGACTACACATGCTTCCCCACAGCACGCCTTCCCTTTGGACTACACATGCTTCCCCACAGCATGCCTTCCCTCCTCCCTTTGGACTACACATGCTTCCCCACAGCACGCCTTCCCTTTAGACTACACATGCTTCCCCACAGCATGCCTTCCCTTTGGACTACACATGCTTCCCCACAGCACGCCTTCCCTTTGACTACACATGCTTCCCACAGCACGCCTTCCTTTGACTACATGCTTCCCCACAGCACGCCTTCCCTTGGACCACATGCTTCCCCACAGCACGCCTTCCTTTGACTAACATGCTTCCCACAGCACGCCTTCCTTTGACTACACATGCTTCCCCACAGCACGCCTTCCCTTTGGACTACACATGCTTCCCCACAGCACGCCTTCCCTCCTCCTTGGACTACACATGCTTCCCCACAGCACGCCTTCCCTTTGGACTACACATGCTTCCCCACAGCATGCCTTCCCTTTGGACTACACATGCTTCCCCACAGCACGCCTTCCCTTTGGACTACACATGCTTCCCACAGCACGCCTTCCTTTGGACTACACATGCTTCCCCACAGCACGCCTTCCCTTTGACTACACATGCTTCCCACAGCACGCCTTCCTCCTTTGACTACACATGCTTCCCACAGCACGCCTTCCTTGACACATGCTTCCCCACAGCACCCTCCTCCCTTTGACTACACATGCTTCCCCACAGCACGCCTTCCCTTTGGACTACACATGCTTCCCCACAGCACGCCTTCCCTTGACTACATGCTTCCCACAGCACGCCTTCCCTTGACTACATGCTTCCCCACAGCACGCCTTCCCTTGACTACATGCTTCCCCACAGCACTCCTTCCCTTGACTACACATGCTTCCCCACAGCACGCCTCCTCCCTTTGGACTACACATGCTTCCCCACAGCACGCCTTCCCTTTGGACTACACATGCTTCCCCACAGCACGCCTTCCCTTTGGACTACACATGCTTCCCCACAGCACGCCTTCCTTGACTACACATGCTTCCCCACAGCACGCCTTCCCTTTGGACTACACATGCTTCCCCACAGCACGCCTTCCTTTGACTACACATGCTTCCCCACAGCACGCCTTCCTTTGACTCACATGCTTCCCCAGCACGCCTTCCTTTGACTACAATGCTTCCCACAGCACGCCTTCCTTTGACTACACATGCTTCCCCACAGCACGCCTTCCCTTTGACTACACATGCTTCCCCACAGCACGCCTTCCTTTGGACTACACATGCTTCCCCACAGCACGCCTTCCCTTTGGACTACACATGCTTCCCCACAGCACGCCTTCCCTTTGGACTACACATGCTTCCCCACAGCACGCCTTCCCTTTGGACTACACATGCTTCCCACAGCATGCCTTCCCCTTTGGACTACATGCTTCCCACAGCACGCCTTCCCTTTGACTACACATGCTTCCCCACAGCACGCCTTCCCTTTGACTACACATGCTTCCCCACAGCACACCTTCCCTTGACTACATGCTTCCCCACAGCACGCCTTCCCTTTGACTACACATGCTTCCCCACAGCACGCCTTCCCTTGACTACACATGCTTCCCCACAGCCACCTTCCCTTTGACTACATGCTTCCCCACAGCACGCCTTCCCTTTGGACTACATGCTTCCCCAACAGCGCCTTCCCTTTGGACTACATGCTTCCCCAAAGCACGCCTTCCCTTTGGACTACACATGCTTCCCCACAGCACGCCTTCCCTTTGGACTACACATGCTTCTCCACAGCACACCTTCCCTTTGGACTACACATGCTTCCCCAAAGCACACCTTCCCTTTGGACTACACATGCTTCCCCACAGCACGCCTTCCCTTTGGACTACACATGCTTCCCCAAAGCACGCCTTCCCTTTGGACTACACATGCTTCCCCACAGCACGCCTTCCCTTTGGACTACACATGCTTCCCCACAGCACGCCTTCCCTTTGGACTACACATGCTTCCCCACAGCACGCCTTCCCTTTGGACTACACATGCTTCCCCACAGCACACCTTCCCTTTGGACTACACATGCTTCCCCATAGCACCCCTTCCCTTCTGCAGGCCCATTAGCTTATGGACCAAATGACTATAAAGCGGGGGGATGCTGATTTCTGCCTCCCCAAAACCAGCCCTTGTTCCCTGCGTCCACATCCTTATTTGTTTATTTATTCATTCATTCACTTAATTATTTATTCATATATATATATTGTATTTATATATATATATATATATATATATATATATATATATACACTGTATATCTATATATCTATGCAAAAAACTGTGTCAATGAATCATTTAGGGCTAAAACACAAAAAATCAGGAAATGAAAAATCTTTAGGGTTGCTCCTCCCCCGTGGACCCGCCAATCATCCCAAGATTGACAGATGATGGGGTGTGTCACTGGGGTTGTGAGGCCTAAATGTCTTTTTACTTTTTGAGAAAAAATAGAAAAGTAGAAAGTCATGCAAGTTGAAAGGGCCCCATGCTCCCACCAACTTCAAGTTTCTGGCTATGTTACACACCTGCTGAAACATGGTGGGGCCCTGACTCGATATGGGCAACAAGATTACCAGGCTATAGGCTTTGTCATAAAAACAGGGTAGGTCAAATGGGGGGGGGGTTGTATATATGTTAGGGAAGATATAACTTCTTTTCAGCTCCCTCCAACTAATGACATTGAAATGATATAGGTCAATATTCAGCTTAAGGGTCAACCACAAATATTGGTCGGTACTTATTACAGACCTCCATCAGCGAATGCTGAGTACACCTTTATGCTCCATAAGGAGATATCTGATATGGCAAGTAAAGGTAATATTTTAGTATTAGGAAACTTTAATATGCCCACCATCAACTGGACCTCACTATCTGGAAAAAAACACAGTGAAAAGGATTTAATATCACTTACTGTAGATTTAGGTTTGGAACAGTTTGTTACAGAACCAACATGGGGAGATAATGTATTGGATCTGATCATATCTAATACAGGGAATATAATATCTAGGGTATGTATTAGTGACCTTCTTGGTTCCTGTGATCATTATTCTATAACATTATCACTTACTGTTAATACTGTACATCACATAAAAGACACACAATTCAAAAATTATGATTATGCTGATTTTAATATTATTAAAGAACATTTAAATAAAATTTCTTGTGAGGAAGTTTTATCCCCTCTGTCTCTCGAAATGGCCTGGGAATATTTAAAAAATAGGATCTACAAACTTTGAAGAACTTTTTGTCCCCCCAAAAAAGAAATATAACAAAAAGGGAAGAATTCCATTATGGTTTAACCAAATTATCAAGAAACAAATCAGAAATAAAAATAAATTATATTCTCTTTTGAAGAAAAGTGAAGGTATCAATAAAGAACATTTATTAATACAATATAAAAATGCATTAAAACAATTAAAACAATCTATTTTACAGTCTAAAAAGAAACTCGAATTTTGTCTGGCTCATTGTAAAGATAGTTGCAAATCACTTTTTTCTTATCTCAATAATAAAAAAGGGAATAATAGGTACATTAGTCCCCATTTGTAAATAATGAGTTAATAACTACTGACAAGGAAACAGCCAATGCCTTCAATACACAGTTTTGTTCTGCATTTTCCATAAAAGACTATCCCAAAATAAACTAGGGTTTAAACAGTATATCTACAGTTTATTACATCTCTGATATTGATACATTGGTAGTTTTGCAATCCCTCAAAAAGACATCTAGTCCAGGACCAGATAAAATTAGCACAATATTCTTAATAGAAAGAGCAGAGGTCTTTGCTAAACCCCTAGCACTAATTTTTGCACTTACCCAGTCAACAAAAACTTAATAAATAAATAAAAATTAAAAATAATAAATCTCTTCAACAAGGAGTAATACCTTATGACTGGGCAAATGCCACAGTAATACCCATTTATAAGAAAGGCATTAATTCAAACCCAGAGAATTATCACCCTATAAGCTTAACATCTGTTATGGGGAAAGTTAGGGAAAAAATTGTTAAACAATTACTGGAAGGGGAATCAATTTCTAAGAACATAATTGATCCAACACAGCATGGCTTTAGGCCTGGGTACTCCTGTACAACCAACCTAGTTTCCTTTTATAATTGTATAAGTTAAGGACTTGATAGTGGAACTCCCATGGAACTCCCAAAGTTATACTACTTTATTACAGCAGAGCCTGTGATAAGGTGCCGCATGGTATGCTCCTTGATAAAATGTCCAATTTAGAGTTCTCTACAGTCCTAGTTAGATGGGTTTCTGGCTGGCTGTCAAGCAGACATCATCAATTTAGTATAAATGGGTTCCTATCAGATATAGGTCATGTTACCAGTGGGTTCCCCCAGGAGTGAGTCCTTGGACCCACCTTATTTAATGTTTATATTAGCGATATGCAGGTCAGTACTGAAAATCTTCTCTCTAAATTTGCTGACAATACTAAATTAGGTGGGGTAGTATTAACAGAAGCAAATAGAATTATTCTGAACAACAACTTAAAAATCATAGAATCATGGGCAGCAGACAATGGGATGTTTCTCAATTCTGATAAATGTATTGTGTTACATTATGGGAAAAACTATCCCAAACAAAGTTATGTCCTAAACAATCGGCGCTTTAAAACTTCCTCATCTGAAAAAGACCTTGGAGTCATTGTTAATAATAAGCTTTCATCTACTGACCACTGCAATAAGGTAGCCAAAACCTCAAATGCCTTACTTACTCGTATCAAATGAACGTTTGTTACTAGGACCCAGGAATGTATTATTCCACTCTTTAGGACTCATGATAGGCCACATTCTGACTATGGGTTTCCTTTTTGGAACCCATACCAGAAATATTTATTTATTTTATTTATTTATTTAGTTTTTGTTGACCGGGTAAGTGCACTAGACAAATCCTGCCTATTTTCAGGCACGACCTGGGGGAAGGGGATACAGATGAATGCCAACTGACCTTGAACCAGATTAAGCTGTTGGTGGTATTTCTAGTCAATGAGGTAAATTTGTCCAGGACACCTGGGAAATTCCCCTGCTCTTTTCGATAAGTGCCATGGGATCTTTAACATCCACCTGAACTACCACCAATCCAAGCAGATGGGACCTCGGTTTAACATCTCATCCAAAAGACGGCACCTCAGAAGTGCAGCACCCCTCTCATGCTGCACTACAGTGTCAGTACTGGGATATTAACCCAAGTGCCAGCTGTGGGAACTGAACCCACAGCCCTCTGATCTCCCAGCCTCAGAGGCGAGTGTGCTACCTACTGAGCCACTGACACTATAATGACAATATAATATTGATAGAATCAGGAGGATTCAGAGGAGGGCAAAAAAATTAGTACCTAGATTAGCCAATAGTGATTATCACTTAAGACTGCAGGAAACTCGACTGCCCTCTTTACAGAGTAGAAGAACTAGAGGTGATTTACTCCTTTTGTACAAAATTATCAACTCCCAGGATCAAATGGATCAGTGTGACCTAAAATTTACTAATAGAAGGAGCTCTCCAAGGCTTAACAGCAAACAAATTGAAATAAGAAAATCAAATACTACCAAGAGATTAAATTACTTTACTGTAAGAACTCCAACATTGTGGAATACTCTTCCACAATATTTAGTGGATAGCATTTCGATTTCCTCCCTTAACAAGAATTTAGACCACTGGATGGAGACTAATACACATGGGCCCAGATATTCTAAAGGGTTGCACATGGCGCAACAGTGTTGCACCATGCGCAACCCACTGATGCGCCCCGGCACGATATTCAAAAGGGAAAAGTGAACAGCACAAATCCCGATGCGCCAGAGTGCATCAGTAATGTCTGCAGGCACAGGTGGGGGGGTGTGCCCATGCATAACCTGCACAGCCCGATATTCAGCCCGGGATGTGCAGAGCCATGCATGTGCAACCCCTACCTGCACCAGCACAAAGTTAAGCCAAAAAAAAAAAGGAACAACTGATGGCCACCCACAGGTGAGCTGCCACATTGCAGGGCGCAACACGGCAGCTGCCACCTGTGAGTGGCCACCAGAGTTCTGGCTGCATCTGGCAGTGCCCCCCATGCCTGATAGTGGGCATTTGTAAAGAACTATAACAATTTGTCCAATATCCCTGGTGGTCCAGTGGACCGCTATGTGCCCAATCACGGGCATCTGTCTAAAAATAGCAATATTCGTCCTGTATCCCTGGTGGTCCAATGGACTGCTATCTGCCCAATCGTGGGAATTTGTAAAAACAAAAACAATTCCAATATCCCTGGTGGTCTGGTGGTACCTCCCCACACCACTGAGCACACCATTACCTCGGCTCGCTGGCAGCAGCACCACCCACCTGCCACCCCGCCGCCACCGACTGACCGCTCAGTAGGGCTGCACACCTTTGGTCACAGCATGAGCCAATGGCATGCATCCCTTACTATACTACATTCCAGATACGGAATGACTTCATTCACATATCTGAATGTGTAGGTATGGCGATGCTGCCCATTGGCTCATGCTGTGGAACATCGGGCGTGCAGCCCTACCGAGGTGTCAGTCGGTGGGCTGTGGGGTGGCAGGTGGGGTGCTGCTGCCCACCAGCTGACCGGGGGGAGCGGGGCGGTGGTGCTCAGTGGGCTGGTGGGGAGGTACCACCAGACCACTGGGGATATTGGAATTGTTTTTGTTTTTACAAATGCCTGCAATAGGGCAGATAGTGGTCCACTGGACCACCAGGGATATAGGATGACTATTGCTATTTTTAGACAGATGCCCACGATCGGGCACATAGCGGTCCACTGGACCACCAGGGTTATAGGATGGATATTGCTATTTTTAGACAGATGCCTGCAATCAGGCTGCAGAGGGTGTCGATCCCCAATGGCTGCTGCCTGGCAGGGCTTCAGGTGCAAGTCGTCGGGGATTTGCGCACCTGCATGCAAATGGGGCCATAATGACATGCAAATGGCCCCATGTGCGCCTTACATATATTATGGCCCCATTTGCACGTCAACTTTTGAATATCGTGGGTGCTGTGCATGGCGCAATGGAACTTGCGCTAGCGCATCTCCATGCTCCACTCTGGCCACTTGCGCTGGTGCAGTGCCACTGTGCCATGCACACTAGGGGTGGCCAGGGTGCAATATTCAAAGCTGCTGAGCTATCGCTTAGTCCCCACCCCTGCGCAGCCAAGTTGAGCTGCACCCAAGCTTGCGCCACAGCCTGGAGCAGTTTGAATATCTGGGCCTCTGGGTTTAACCAATTTCACACCATAGTGGCAGGGGACAATCTCGATGGGTCAGTGGCCTACTTTTGTCCTATAATACCAAGTAAACCAAGTAAACCTAATAACTAAAAAGTACATTGACAGCAGCAAGGTCAGCAACTGTACAAATTTCAAGCCACTACCACAATGAAAAACGCTGTTTGCAAAACGTGAACTCTGCCACGCAATATCTCCACAAAAAATATTTTCTCCAACATGTAAACTAAAAAGACCAAACCATTTTCAAGATATTTAAACTTAAAGATTGCCAAAATTGGCCTATCTATTGCATTATAAAATCTAGTCATCTGGTCGTGACCTCACAATCAAAGATGGTGATCAAAGAATCTCGCGATCAAAGAATCTGCAGGCTCGTGATCAAAGAATAAAAAATGGTGAAACTTGAGTTTTAGGTAGAAGTACATGTAACCACCATCATGCCTCAATAGAACGAAGCCCCCTGAGCAAAATCCACCCTCATTTGTGTTCCTAGGCCACCCCTGGGCTGAGAAATTTGAGTTTTTCAATGGGCCATCTAGTTGCGCCCTCAAGATCAAAGATCATGGTCAAAGAATCTCACAATCAAAAAATTTGCAGGCTCGCGATCAAAGAAATTGCAGGCGCGTGATCAAAGAATAAAAAATGCTGAAACTCGAGTTTTAGCCATAAATAAATTAATCCACCACCATGCCTCGATAAAATGAAGCCCCCTGAGCAAAACCCACCCTCATTTGTGTTGATAACCCACCCCTGAGCCGAGAAATTTGTATTTTTCCATCAGGTCATCTAGTTGCACCCTCGCGATCAAAGACCACGGTCAAAGAATCTCATTTTTTTTTTCATTTTCATTTTAATTTTTTATACTTGTTAGCTAGATGGGCAAATTGCCCGTTTTCACAAGCAACAAGTCAACAGATAAACATAGAATACAAAAATATAAAAAGATGTAATACAGTAGACCAACATCATTAAGTACAATACAATAGAAATTTTAAAAACAATGACATACATTGAGATTGTTTAACCAGTTTGAAAAACATTTGTTAGACAATTGTACCGTCCCTACGTTGGTAATATTAGATGGGATATTATTGAACATTTTTATTGCTCTGTAAATTACAGATCTTTGGCCAATAATTTTTTTATAAAAAGGGATTCTAAGTGAACCCCTAGACCTAAACCTAGTTTCTATGCCATTTTACTGAGGGGGGGAGGGGGATAAGATTCTGGGAAGCCTGAGGGAGTAAACCTTGTGAACACTTAAACAAAAAAAACACCAAGTTTCAGGTTTATCCTGTCATGGAGAGAAAGACAGTTTACTTCATTTAACAACACACAATGGTGTGTCCTCAAGGGGAGACCTGTCATAAAATGTAAAATACTATTATATGACACTTGTAATTTCTGAATCAAAGTATCATTTGTGCCAGAATAAACCTTAAGACCATAATCGAGTATACTTAGCAAGAGACTATTCCCAAGTAATCTGCAAGATTCAGGAACAAGAAATGGTTTGATCCTGAATAACAACCCAATTCTCATATGGATTTTTTTAATAATCTTAGCAATATGTTGATCAAATTGAAGATGAGAATTAAAGGTCACTCCCAGATAATCAAAACAGTTTACCAGTTCTGTACAATTTCCTGCTAAATCCATGATATGAATATTTATGTCATGGTCTTTCCTGGGACCAGAAAAAAACATGCATTTGGTTTTCCCAGAGTTGAGTACTAATTTACATGAGAGCAGCCATTTTTGGACATTTTCAAAGTCCATTTGGACTTTTTTTAAAGCTTGGTCTGGAGTGATTCCATCAGAAAAAATAACCGCATCATCTGTGTACATGATAAGATTAAACCCAAGGATGGTAGTGGGAGCAGCATTAACAAAAAGAGAAAATAAAAGAGGGCCCAAAATTGAACCCTGAGGGACCCCACATAATAAGGGATGAGATACGGAGCTAAACTGACCAATAATAGTTTTATGTTCCCTTTTACTGAGATACCCTCCAATCTATGAAATAACTTCATTGGAGAAACTGACTTCCTTCATGGCCCTCAGGTCTACTAAATCCAAGGCCTTGGTGAGATCCACGAAAATTGCAGCAACGGAATGCCCTAAATCAAGGGAGGCCCATATGCCATTTGTGAATCCCACCAAGGCAGTCTCTGTATTATGCTGTTTCCTAAAACCATGTTGACAGCTTGACAACAAGTTGTATCCTGAAAGAAAAACCTGAATTTGGTCAAAAATTATTCTCTCTCCAAGATTTTTGATAAGGGTGAGAGTAGAGAGATAGGTCTTGTAGTTCTCGCGGTCAAAGAATTTGCAGGCTCATGATCAAAGATCGTTAGCGAGCCTCGATCAAAGAATTTAAAATGTCATAACTCTTTTTTCTGACCACTTTAAAAGAAACCACAGCCATGGGTCAATAGTATGAAGTCCCCTGAATAAAACCCATCCAAGTTTTACTTCAGGAGTGACCCAGGAGCCAAGATATTTGAGTTTTTCCGACGGTAATTTATAAACAAGATGGCGGTCATCGCGATCAAAGAATTCTTGGGGTCAAAGATTCTTTGACTACAAGGCTGCAAATTCTTTGATCATGAAGAGGGATGAGATGTCCCAAACTCCATTCTTTGTTTGCAAAACAACCATACACATGTTCCCATTAACTTGTAATGGGAGCTTAAAACTGCAATAACTTTTGAATGGATTAATATTTTTTCACCAAATGAAAAGCAACATGTTCGGCCACTGAAGATCTTTCAGACAAGCCATCTCACAAAGCAGCATGCCACATGATGGCTGCGCAGCACCACAGGCAAAATCCCCCAAACTGCCCACATAACTGACGAAAAGTGCATTTGTCAGCGTTTTGGTGCGCAAAGACCGTAAGTCCGACCAAAACAAAATTTAGCAGATCAAGAGCTCTATGAGGCCCCACTAAGCATACCAAATGTCATGCAAATCCATTAAAAGGGTCCAAAGTTATTAATGTGCAAAATGTTGAGTTTAACATAGAAGTGCCTTTATAACCCTAAATAAAGGGGCGCGACCACACCCCTATAAAAAAAAAAAAATATATATATATATATATATATATATCCCAGGCACACTGCCTTAGGGGTGGCTGGTCCATTTCACTGGGATGTCAAACAGATAAGGCATACTGATGAGTCCTGGTAGGACAAAACACGTGTCTATGTCGTCTGTTAGCACCCTTTGCAAACTGTGTGAGAGGCCTTTCGGCACCATGCAATTTTGCTTAAAGTTGGACCAGCATAACATTCTGTGGTGATTTGCATATGCAGCCCATGGTGCTTTGCATTGTGGGGGCATGTGTGATTTTGTGTTTTCTTGGGGCTTGGCTTCCCAGCCAGGTGCCCTTTGGGGTGACCCTTGCCTCGGTGTTTGCGCACTGAGGTTCTTTGTCATATATATATATATATATATATATATATATATATATATATATATATATATATACCAAAGGGAGTGCCCCTAACCTGCCATAAAAAGGGTCCTGGCCCCAACATGAACCATACTGCTGCTTAACATGCTGGAGTGAGGGCACTAAGCCACATAGCTCTCCTTGTACTTCCTGAAACTATTCTAGTATAAGCTGATATTGACTTTCTGCCTGGTAAACTAAAGTTCACCCACAGCGGTGAGATGGAAGACAGTACCCTGTTCATAATGTAAGCATGGCATTGCCAAGCCAGTTATTCCACCATTAAATACAGCACATCAGGCCTGGATGGCTCACTGGGCTGGATGTCCTAATTGATATGTCTGCGATGCATCTGTTGCTTTTCTTTTGCTTTTTTTAAGCAGAAATGTGTCCCTACCTGTTAGACCATCTATTAGATGGCCTAACAGTGTGCAGCATCTGCATCTGAAAACAGAGGAAAATGCATCTCAACTGGGCACACTCTCAATTACTTCCTTTTCTGCTGTAAATATGAGCCTTTTTTTAAGGCCATATAGTGCCATGGCCAAAGGCACCGGGTTGCAAACCTGGAGACCAATGTCCGCCCACCTACACACTGCGCAACCCCAAGCAAGCCACTCGGTCTCCCAGCACTCCCAAGCCGTCAGTGTGCCCATCCTGGTTATTATTCATTTATCTTTCTTTTTAATACATTTTTAATAACAACTGGTTAGTGATGATTATCAACTGTGGGCAGAAGCTGTCAAACTGTTATATATGGGTGATTATACACATATGTGTATAACAGAGTTTGATTATACACATTTCTGTATAATCACCCATGTATAACGGAATGTGGTTAAGCACCTTTGGAAAAAATTCAAAAAGAAACAAAAATCAAAAACCAAAGAAACCAGTTTTTATTAAAAATAAAACATGGGAAAGCATGTGTCAACTTGGATTTTATGCACACCCTCAGTGTGCGATGCCTTGATAAACCCCTCAAGCTTTGCTCTCAGGGTTTATAGGGCATTGCACGCCTCAGGTGTGAATAAAATCCTCATTATACAAACTTCCCCATGTATTATTCTATATTTTATTGCAGTTAGGAACAATACAATTACAGAATATTACTGTCTATAGCAATTCATTACAGGTAGTCTAATAAGACCTGATCGGCATTTAGATACACAGAACATAACTGTGTATAAGTGACACATATTAGAGAATGCAAAGTATATTCATCTATTATAAGCAGTATCCCATTGTTATACTGTCTAGTACAGTTTCTTTTCAGACATATAGGGCCAGATATTCAAAATTTTGTCCTGGGGCTAAATTAACACTGCCCGGTGGGCAAACTTAGCCCAGAGCACAAAGCAAGCTATATTCAAAAGGAATAGCCCGGGGCAAATAGCTTCTGAATATAGCATGGGAATGAGGACGGGCAAACTGGGCTGGGAGTGCAGGGCAAACTTAGCCCTGGAATAAGACAGCTCTGAATATAGCAACCAGGAAGTGCAAACCACAACAGCAACACGGTGCACTGCGACATGAAGGTAGGTAGAGGTGAACTATGTTGCCAATGTGTGTGCCAGCAAATGTGTGGACCCAGTACAGCTGTAGGCAGCAGCACATGTGAAAATACAGTGTTCAAAACTGTATAATATTCCCCGAACTGTTTGCACAGCACTAACACGTCTGCACGGGTTTAGTGCAGGACTAAACCGCTAGCCTGGTGCAAACACATTTGCCCGATGCTAAACTTTGCCATATTCAAAAGTGACATGCAAATGAGCCTACATAGGTAGTCTCTGGGCAAACATCCAGATTAGCATTTCATTATGTCCTGATTTGCATGCAGTTTGCCCAGCGTTACTGCAGGGTCCCACAGCTCCATCTGTAGGTCAGTCTGGAAGTACAGGGGCTGGCTAAGTCCGACCGCAGTTCTACCTGTAAGTCAGCCTAGCAGTGCATGATGATAGCTGTAGGCTACATGTAAACAGTACAGCATAGCATATAATATTGTACCCCAGGGGACAACACAGCATAGGCACAGATGATGGTGGTGCTGCATGCAACTGTCACACTGTAGGTCATGCTACAGTACACAGCAGACACTACAGTAGCAAGAGTGCCAGTAGTGTGTGGACACAGCACTGCCTATGGTGTGTAGGTCAGTGCTGATGACTGCACTATACACAGTGACAGGCCCGACATGAAGGTGTTTACTGACAGTGGACATTAATGTTACGCTGTTGTGTGACCCATAACTGCTGCACCTCTGGCATGGGATGCTCACAGTGACATATACATGTCTGGCTTTGTGTGCTGTGACAGTTGTACAGCTGTGTGGTATGTGGCCAGGGGGGGCATATATTATCAGAAAGGCACACTTGTGTTGACGTATTCCCAATACTGGCCCATGTGCACTGCATGATGTGTCCCAGCCTTGTGGCCACACCTGGTCTGTGGCACAGTCTGGCCACCCTTACACTCTCCCCTCAACATCCTCCATGCCCACAGTGCTGCATGTGTGTGCTGGCATCTGTTAGTGTCCACAGAAGAGTGGTCTGCAGGTGTGTGCTGTATGGCCACACTGCCATGCTGTCCACTGGTGGCAGGGTCACCACTTTCTGCCTGGCATGGCTGGGACTGGTGGCAGATGATGGCATCATTGTAATGCCATCAGTGAGCAGCATGTTTCCTCTATGCCTGGCTTTGTCTATGTGTCATATTTATTTGTTAGGGTCACACAAAGCTGCGCAAAAGTCACGCAAACACCATGCAAAGCTGATTGCCCAGGGTTAAGACTACCTTTTCCTGTGTGGTAATGTGCACTGCGCTGTGTCATGCTAAGTCACGCAAAACTACTTTGCGCGGTGCTGGTCACTGAATATAACATTTCGCCTGTATTCATGTACACACCCTCAGTTTGCCACTTGCATACATTATGATTTTGCCCGGCGCTAATGCAGTTTGCACATGCTATTTGGCCTTTTGAATATAGCAAACCCGCGCTAATCCCACGCTAAACCTGTGTAAACAGTTTTTGCCCAGTGCAAAGTTTTGAATATCTGGCCCAGAGTGTCTTATTTGTAACATCCCAGCCTAGGACCCCGTTACCATGCTTCAAAAAGGTGGACCCAATCTTATGATGGGTTTCAGTCTTTCCTGTGATAACATAACTAATCCTTTCATTATTAATTTGTATGGACTTCTGTTCCTACCATTCACCTAACTTAGGTAAACTTTTCCTCTGAAAATAGCAGCCAGACTACCTAGATGCAAGCAGAACAGTGCAGAGGCAAGCACACCATGCTTTGTGTCCATGTTGGCTGGCAGTATAGCCTAGCGGTTAGAGGAACAAAGTGTGAACAAGCTTGATACATCCAGCAGACCAGACCTGAGTTTGATCCTCACAACCTCCACTTGCATACTGTGTGACTCTGAGCAAGTCACTTAACCGCCCAGTGCTCCCAGTTCACCCCTGAAAACAGGCACTTGTACCTAATGGGCCTTACCTGGTTACCAAAGACTAAAATAAAATAAACAAGCATTTGTCAATGCCGAATGTTTGCTTACTGGCATTGGAAGCGGAAGTGTAGAAGTTACAGAGCTGCATAATAGGAATGGCAGTGAAGTATTGAATTGAAGCCAAATCCACCACCACCCTGCAGAGAGTGACAGGCATTGGGGTGTGAATTTGGGTCGTCAGGCATAACGGCCACGCCATTTCACCACACCCCACTCTGCAGAGACTGACAAGTGTCACGTGTTCCTTGGGGTCTTTGGCCCTTATGCGCACCCCATTTCATTAGGAAATATGGTGGGATGGGTGCAATATAGGAGAATGGGGTGAAGTTTGGGGCCGAAGAGTCCAAGGCATACCTCGATGCCTCTCAGTGACTGCAGGGTGTGGAATAGTATGAGCATCACAGGCAAGAATCCCAAGTCACACCCCTGATTCCAGTCATTCTCTATAGGGTTGGGCGATTTAGTTGAAAAGCCTAATACCTCAGGCATTCGTTGGTATTTTAACTCCAAATTTTCAACATGTTTGTCTTGTGACCCCACCTCATGAACAGAGGGAATATCAGTTTGGTAGCCGAAAGCTGCGTATGCACAGTGACTACGGGATTTACCACCACAGGTGCAAAAATATTCTGAACAGGCTGTAAAAAATGACAGCTGTACTCTTTCATGGGGAGGTGTAAAAATGGCTATGTTGCAAATGTGTAGTAAGAATATTTAAAAAAATGGTGAAGTCACGAGCGTACATAGAAACTGTGCAACGCACACCCGTTATATAAGTAGGTCGGGGATATTTTATAGCAGATTGCCAACTCAGGCATTTTGGTGCCTCCGATCAGGAACAGTGTCACAGGGATTTTCTTTATCTGTGCCGAACAATGATTTCCGACAGCGACCACGCATCTCTGCACTGAAGTGTGAAAACACACTCCGGCCATGTGGTGAAAAATGGCGGCGGTACTGTTCATAAGGAAGTGGTGAAAATGCCACTAGTGAAAATCTGACTGAAAATATTACAAAGTCATGAACTAACGAGGATGCGTGGAAACTGCACAATGCTCACTCGTAACACAGTCATTTTATGGACTTTTGTCACCAAATTTTCAACATAGCCATTTTAAGACCTCTGCTCATGAACAGTGTAACTGTGATTTTCTTAATCTGTCCTAAACATTGCTTTCGACACCAACAGCACCATTGTGCGCTATGTATGCGATAACACATTTGGGTGACATATGAAAAATTGCAGCTGTACTGTTCATAAGGAAAGTTAATAAAATGGACATGCTGAAAATCTAGAGTGAAAATATTAAATTTGCAGACTTACGAGCTTGCGTAGGAACTGCACAATGCTCGCTCGTAAAACAGTTATTTTTAGGAATTTTTCACCAAATTTTCAACATAGCCATTTTAAGACCTCTGCTCATGAACAGTGTCACTGTGGTTTTGTTAATGTGTCCCATACATTGAGCTTGCACACCGACTGCGCCATTGTGCGCTACTTGGGCGGAAACACGTTTTGGGCAGGATGTGAAAAATGACAGTCATACTGCTCATAAGGAGGTGTGGAAAAATGGCAATGTTGAAAATCTGGAGTGGAAATATTGAAAATTCGCAAACCTACGAGCATGCGTGGGAACTGTGCAACGCACACTCGTAAAACAGTCATTTTTAGGAATTCTGTCACCAATTTTCAACATTGCCATTTTAAGATCTCTGCTCATGAACAGTGACACTGTGATTTCCTTAATGTGTCCCATACACTGAGTTATGCGACTGTGGCTAATAGCTACATGGGGAAACACTTTTGGGTGAGATGTGAAAATGAGCTATACTACTCATAAGAAGGTGTAAAAAATGGCAATGTTGAAAATCTGGGTGGAAATATTGAAAATTCGCAAACCTATGAGCGTCGTAGAACTATAGCGCAGCGCATCAAAACAGTCATTTTAGGAATTTTTCACCAAATTTTCAACATAGCCATTTAAAGACCTCTGTTCATGAACAGTGTCACTGTGATTTTCTTAATTTGTCCCGTACATTGATTTCGCACACCGACTGCGCCATTCTGCGCTACAAGGACGGAAACACATTTTGGGTGAGATGTGAAAAATGAAAGCTGTACTACTCATAAGATGGTGTGGCAAAATGGCAATGTTGAAAATCTGGAGTGAAAATATTGAAATTTCGCGAACTTACGAGCCTGCATAGGAACTGCGTAACTCACGCTCGTCAAACAGTCATTTTTTGAAATTTTGGCACCAAATTTTCAACATGGGGGTTTTGGGCCCACTTCTCATGAATGATGTCAGTGTCATGGCGGTATTTGGTCCCAAAGGGTGATTTCGCAGTCACTGTGCACTCACTGCGCGAAATCACCCTTCGAGCCTGAATAACGCCATGGCAGTGACATGATTCATGAAAAGGGGTCCCAAAAACCCACTGTTGAAAATTTGGTGCAAAAATTCCCAAAAATGCCTGAGATATGCACTAAAGTTGAACCCCTCCTATCTAGCCCATTATACAGCTTACCGGCATTTCCTCAGTTCGCGGTCGGCTTTGAAGAGTGCAGGCGTGTTCCCGGTCCACGAATCGTCGCGCGGAGTCCGGAGGTAGGTATGGGGTGAGGGGGTGTGGGAGGCTGGGTGCACATTGGGTGGGTGCGGGTTGTGGGAGGGTTGGAGGCGTGCCGTGGGACAGTTTTGTTTTACAGGGTAAAAACAAAAAAGCGTCGTGAGGACCGCTTGCCACACTGGGTGGGCTCCCAGCGTGGCACAATGACATTTGGGGCGTTCAGCGGCGAGGATTAGGCACCCCGTCGGCAAAAACTCTGGGGACGTTTGCCACGCTGGGTGGGCTCCCAGCATGCACAAGGACTTTGGGGGAAGCGTTCAGCCCGATGGGAATGGGCACCCCGTCTGCAAAATTATTGATTACCACGCTGGGGTGGGCTCCCAGCGTGGCACCAAGCTACTGGGAAGGGGGAGGCGTCGGCTATCGCTGCGTGTGGGCGCATCGCCTGCTGCTGGGGGAGCTGCGGGTGGGCAGCTTCTTATCGCTGCTCACTCAAGCGTAGCTCCCCCTTTCAACTGTATGCCACTGCATTTTGGAGGGTGTCATAGACAGCTCCAAAATGCATTGGCTTACAGGGGCCGCGCCTGCCAGCTCGCTGCCTGAATTGGAGGAGGAGGTGACACACCTCCGAAATCTCCGATGATGGCACTATGTTTCTTGCACATGCATGCAAGCAAACATAATAAAAATAAAACGTTTAGCCCTTAGGAAATCCCCACATTGTCTTTCACCCTTTACAACCAGTGTCATTATGTTAGGAATGAGAACAACAGTTTTATTCGTATCTTAGAACATAATTCCAACTGGAAAAATGAGCTATCACATCTTAATACTAAACAGGTTCTTTTATCTGAAATAAAATACTAACATTGTAACTGCTGTTGCTGTTCCCAACATAGATTGTAATAATTTTGGAGACTCTCACAAATTTTTAAGTGGCAAAACCGAACACAAAATTTTTTTTTCTTTGTTAACCAGCTAACAGATGGCAAATATTTTTTTTTGTATCATTCCAAGGTGTGTGTGTGGGGGGGTGAACCCCTGCAGCAGGCAGTGCAATTTGGGTGTAGACAGCTCCACTAGGCTCCAACCTCCTGTGTTATTGCAGCACTAACATTATCAGGGGCAACCCAAGAGCACTGGGGTGGGTAAGTGTCACGGTCAGAGTCATTGTCCAGGGGAACTCAAAGTCACACAGTAAAAGGGGCAGAGCAGGTAGCCGTCAGAGGAACAAATCCTGCTCTGAAGCATCCAAGGTGGCTGCTGGTGCCCACTGAGAAAGAACTGCACAACTTGCCACTCACAAGATGGCGGCTCTACAAGGCCCACTGCCATGTTGTGAGACCTCCTTCAACAGGCCTCCAGCTGCTGCACTGGAGCCAGGATCAAAGACGTGGGCCCTGCCACTTGGGAAAGAAATGGGCCAGCCTGTGGACCTGCCCCAGTCCACAGGAGGTGCACGACTATGCTGCGTGAACAAAAGAAAGTCCTCCTGAAGGAACCTCCTGTCCTCAGCCCATGACAGAGCCACCATGATCAAGATGGCCACAGAGATATCATAGAGCTCGCAATCTTGGCCACCAATCAGGAGCCAGGAAGGGGGCATGTAACATGGACCAAGAATAAGAACCCCAAATTTTTTACCTAAAACTGAGCCACAGACCCTTCCCTGTACTCCTACATCTGTGCAGCCATCAAAAGAGATGCCCAGAACACTGTCCTCCAACCTCCCCCTGCCTGACAGAGTGGCCGGAGCCATAAGCCAAACGGTGCCACACATCCTACTACCCGACTCCCACGGTGGCTCAGCGCTGCCCCAAGAGAACCCCAGGGAACCAAAAAAGACACCAGCCTCGCTCCATCATGGGCCAGGCACCAGCACTCCTGCAGTCAAGGGAGTGGCTCTGAGGTAGGAGACCACTGATTTAGACAGGGAACAATGGTGAAGAAGCCATTCCGGGAAGGGGAGAAAAAAGAACCTGAGCGCTGGTCAGAAGTAACAGAGCCCAGTCATCTGGCACTCCTGATCATGCTCCACCAGTCATGTGCCCAGCCCTATCCATGAATATGGCACTGACGGGCAGCAGACTATGAGCTGTATGGGTGGTGGCATATTTCGGAACTGTCCCTGATTTGTGGGATGCCCCTGACTTTGCCTCAGAATTCCTCTCTGTCCCTTGTAAAATCTCTACCTCTGCGAGAGAGCAGTGGGGATTGTAAGCACAAAACAATGTTGAACATTAAAGTTACAGTCTTGTTCTACTTAAGAAAATGCATCTTACACTAATTTACCCATTCTCTCAGCTTCTAAGTGAATAGGGAATCAAATTTTAAGATGTGTCCCTCTCAGAGAATAGACCTACAGTCCTTAGGTTACTGAGTGGCTGCAGTGCTCTTTTCCTCCCCTGTTAGGCCCAGAGAAGGAACTTACCTCTCTCTCTAGACAGTACCTTTCTCAGCCTGCTGGTCACTGTAGTTGTTTTCAGTTCAACAAACAGAGGAGAAAGAAGGGAGAGATGCTGACCCTTTGCTTATTTAACCCCTCTTTCTCCACCCTCCACCAAATGCCACCGCCCCCAGGCAGCCTTGTGGAACCTCACCTCATAGCGTTGCCATGATCTATGCCTGCCCCCTGGGCAGATCTCATACCTTCCTTCCTTCCAGGTCCAGGAAGGGAGGGGCCCAGACAAATGGCCAGCTGCTGCGATGCCTTGCAGCTTCTCTATTTGTATGTAAAGCGCAGAATAATTTTCTGTGAATTGCGGAAAAAAAATGTGCGGTTTATGTGAACTGGAGATTATGATTCTGCAAAAAACATTTTGAATGTTGAATGTCAAAATTCTCAAAATGTGGGAAATCAGCAGACTTTTCTAAGATTCCATGGAATTCTGTTCCATTAGAAATTCATCATTCCCCACAGCCCAAACAAGTACCTGACAGGTGTGAACAAAGTGCAAGAGGAGGGTCTATTTCAGAGAGGACGAAACTAGAACAAGGGGGAATGCAATGAAGCTAAGAGGGGGAAAGTTTAAAAGAGATGTGTGGAAATACTTCTTCTTGGAAAGGGTGATGGATAATTGGAACAGTCTGCTAGAGGAGGTAATGGGGGCTAAGAATGTGGGGAGCTTCACGAATGCATGAGATAGGCACAGAGGCATATTAGGTAGAGGAACTGTGAGAGTGAGTGACACCTATTTGTCAGTGGTGATGGAAGATGCAGGAACAAGGGGCAGACTCAAAGGGCCTGAAAGACCTTACCACATACGAATAACATTACACTTTCTCAAAATGAAGGGAAATTCATTGCAAAAAAATTCACTCATGCATCAGTTAGGGTTGATATTACAGCAACAAAAGTTTGGAAATTCAATGTTAGGGCTACCAACCCTACCAGCCCACCCCACCACCGCCATCCATACATCAACAGGTGTGAGGGTGTGCCTTGGGGTCATTGGGCCTAACTCTCACCCCATTCTCCTATACTGTACCATATCCGCTTGTTTCCACATGGAATAAAAACATATAGAAACATAGAATTTGACAGCAGATAAGGACCGCTTGGCCCACTCAGTCTGTCCATTTCCCTGCCTACTGGATAAGCTGCAGATCCTAGTTAACCAGCAGCCTACTTCTTCCTACCCCCACCCCCTAGAATGGCCTTATGACTGTCCCATGCATGCTTGAATTCCACCACTGATTTTGACTCCACAACCTCCACCGGAAGGCCGTTCCATGCATCCACAACCCTCTCTGTGAAAAAATACTTCCTTAAATTACCTCTGAGCCGCCCCCCATCTTCAAATTGTGCCCTCTTGTTCTTGCACACCTCTTTTTTTGAAAGATGCTACCCTCTTGGACTTTGTTGATTCCCTTGAGGTACTTGAAAGTTTCTATCATGTCCCCTCTCCCTCCTTTCCTCGAGGCTATACGTATTAAGCTCCTCTCGTCTCTCTTCATATGTCTTCCGGTGCAGACCCTGCACCATTTTAGTTGCCCTCCTCTGGACAGCTTCCATCCTGTCTATGTCTTTGTGGAGATTGGGTCTCCAGAACTGCACACAGTACTCAGATGGGGTCTCACCAGCTGTCTGTACGGAGGGATAATAACTTCCTTGTTTTCTACTGGTGATGCCTCTCCTATGCATCCCAGTATCCCCCACCCTCCTTGCTGCCCTCTCACATTGCTTGCCCACCTTTAGGTCATTTGATGCAATACCCCCAGGTCCCTTTCCATTTTTGTTGTTGTTAGTATCTCACCCCCCATTGTGTACTCTTCCCCTGGGTTTTTGTTTCCCAGGTGCATTACCTTGCACTTCTTAGCATTGAATCTAAGCTGCCATACATTTGACCATTCCTCTAACCTTGCCAAGTCCCTTCTCATCCTTTCCACCCCACCCTGTGCATCAACTCTGTTGCAGATCTTTGTGTCATCTGCAAAGAGACATACTTTTCCTTTCAGTCCCTCTGCAATGTCGCTTATAAAGACATTGAATACTGAACCCTGCGGTACCCTACTAGTAACCCTCCTTTCTTCTGAGTGGACTCCATTTACTATTACTCTCTGTGTCCTATTCTCCAGCCAATTTTTTACCCAGGCTGTCATCTTGGGACCCACTCTCAGGCTGGCTAACTTGTATATTAATCTTTTGTGTGGGACTGTGTCAAATGCCTTGCTAAAGTCTAGGTAGGCCATGTCCACAGCCCCTCCCTGATCAACTACTTTGGTCACCCAGTCAAAGAAATCTATCAGATTCGTCTGGCATGACCTTCCCGCTGTGAATCCATGCTGCCTATGGTCCTGTGCCCCTCTGGCCTCTAGATACTCGGCAGTTCTTTCCTTCAGAAGTGATTCCTTCATTTTCCCTATCACTGAAGTTAAACTAACAGGTCTGTAGTTTCCTGCTTCTGCCTTGCTCCCACTTTTGTGAAGGGGAATCACATCTGCCCTCCTCCAGTCCTCGGGTACCACCCCATCCTCCCATGATTTGTTAAAAGGGTAGTCAGTGGTGTCACTAGTTCTACCCTTAGTTCTTTTAGAATTCTGGGATGAATCCCATCAGGCCCTATTCTTTGTCTACCTTCAGTTTTAAGAGTTCTTTCAGAACTCTTTCTTCTAGTAAATGGGCTGATATCAACTTCTGTATCCAGAGTGTTTCTACTGTTTGTTTTAGATACCTCCCCTCTTCATTTGTAAATACTGAGCAAAAATATTTGTTTAGTATCTCTGCCTTTTCACAGTCTCCCTCTGCCCACCCTCCCTCCCTTTATTAAACCTCACTATCCCTCCTTGGTCTTCCTTGCTCCCTGATGTACCTATAAAAGGTTTTATCCCCTTCTTAACTGAGTTGGCTATCTTTTCCTCAGTTTGGGCCTTTGCTGTTCTGACTGCCTTCCCAGCCTCCTTTGCTTTAACTGATACAGTTCTCTGTCCTGCTTCTTCTCGATTCCTTGTACTTCCTGAATGCTTTTTTTCTCTTGAACCTTCACTGCCACTTCCGTTGAGAACCATAGTGGTTTCTTACATCATTTTGTTTTGTTTATTTGCTTCACACAAAGGCTCGTTACCTCTGTGATGGCAGTTTTTATTATTCCCCATTGTTCTTCCACCCCTCCTTCCTGCCCATTTGCTAGTGCATTCCTTAGGCACTCACCCATTTTGGCAAAGTCAGCCCTCCTAAAGTCCAGTACTTTTGCCTTTGTATGGCTTGACTCTATGGCTGTGTTTATTGTGAACCATACTGTTCGATGGTCGCTAGTTCCCAGATGGCTACCCACTTCTACATCCGTGATCCTCTCTCCATCTCCATTTGAGAGAACCTGGTCTAAGATTGCTCCCTCTCAAGTGGGCTCCAATACTAGTTGTCTAAGGCATGCCCCCTGTAGGGCATCTAGAATAACCCCACTCTTCGAAGTGGCTGCTGCAACTGCACTCCAGTCAACATCTGGCATATTCAGATCACCCATCCGCAATATCTCCACTTTTTCTGCCATTCTAAGTATACTTTCTATCATTTCCTTGTTTCTGAGAATGGGGTGAGAGTTAGGCCAGACAACCCCAAGGCACATCCACGCCTGTTGTTGAGTAGATGGTGAGGGTGTGTGGATGGGGTGATAGGTTCGGTAACCCTAACATCGAATTTCCAAACTTTTGTCACTGTAATATCAATCCTAACTGATGCATTAATGGAGTTTTATGTGATGAAGATGATTATAAAGTATATATATATATATATATATATATCAGGGATATATGATGGGCATGAGTGTGATATGGCAAATATTGTCAATCCTGCAGAGTGAGCTCTGGATATCTCATGAATGCCGAAGGCATGAGTGAGATACCCAGAGCTCACGATGCAGGAGTGAGAATATTTATCATAGCACATGATCTGCACATCATGTATTCTATTTATACAATATGGCCAAGAGTTTTAGAAATATTGTTATGTTGTCTTGTGTTCTGTTCTTGTTCATGTGTTTGCTCAGTCTGTGTGTGAGTTTTTCTGAATGGTCTGGCAGTGTTATAAACTCTGGGAAACAGATGAGTGAGTTTTGCAATGCTAAATGAGTTAATTTTAGGTAGGAGTGAGAAACATACTATTTTGTGAAGCTGTATTCTTTAAAGGTCTGGCTGCAGTCAAGCTGAGAGTATCACAGTAATGGTAATGGGCTGAGAGTCAGCGTATCACAACAGCTGAGACTTTTTAGTGGTAATTGAGTTAGCTGCAGGCAGCAGTGAAGAACAGGGTGTTCTGAGAAACTGCTCTTTAGAATTCTGGCTGTAGTCAAGCTGAAAGTATCACAGTAATTGTAATGGGCTGAGAGTCAGGGTTTGAGGAACAAGTGAGAGTGTTTTTCAGTGATAACCGAGTCAGCTGCAGGCAGCAGTGAGGAACAGACTGTTCTGTGAAGCTGTACTCTTTAGAATTCTGGCTGCAGTCAAGCTGAGAGTATCACAGTAATGAGCTGGAAGTTAGAGTGGGGAATAGGTGTGAGTGGTTTGTAATGCTAACTAAGTTAGCTGCAGGCAGCAGTGAGACCTCTCATGTAGTTCTGCATTTGTGTCTATGGTAACAGCACAGGTGTTTCTTGCATGCTGAGGGGAAAGCTGCCCAGAGTGATGATATCAGTGACCTTTGTGTGACCTGTGTGTGTAAATGACTGATATCATCACAGTAGAGCAGAGGGTAAAACTATCACACTGCAGTGGATGATACATTGTTTTATCTCACTTATTTACTCACCCCTATTGTATGTGTGTGTGTGTGTGTATATATATATATATATATATATATATATATATATATATATATATATATATATCTTTGCAAAAAACTGTTACTGCAACATTTAGGGTTCAGGCTAAAGTGACAAAAACAGGGAAATGTGATTTTAGGATTTCCAACTCTAAAACCCTACTCCTACCCCATAACAAATCAGGGGTGCAGTCTTCCTTGGCATTGTCTACCCTAAAGCTCACCCCATTAGGTGTGTATGTTTCCGGAATATATAGAATGGGGTTAGCTTTAGGGTTAACAACCCCAAAGAAGACTGCAACCCTGATTTGTTTTAGGGGTGGTGGTGGGATTTAAGGGTTGGAAACTCTAAAACTATATTTGCCTACTTTTGTCACTTTAGCCTGAACTCTAAATGTTGCTTTATTGCAGTTGTTTGCAAAGAATTTCCTTACTTTTTGAGATAGTAGAATCATAACCTTATTTGCCTGTGATAGCACAGGGTGCTCCAGGCCGCACGCTCCCATCCATCCATAGATGCATGTATGTATGTTGATGTGGAAGTGGAGGGCCATCCGAGCACTTCCAACAACAAACTGTTAGCATAGTCTTCTTATTACCCCACCTCATGAACCGGGTACTAAAAATGTTCAAATCTGCGGCAAAACATCATTGCGCACCTCTGCAACATAATTCTATTCCAGAGACATGAAAAGACATTTTGGCCCAGATTTAAAAAAAATAGTATTTTATTTTAGCATTTGGTAACCAGGTAAGGCCCACCTGCCTGTTTTCATGGGCAACCTGGGAGCACTGGGCAGTTAAGTGACTTGTTCAGAGTCACACAGTATGCAAGTGGAGGTTGTGAGAATCAAACCCAGGTCTGGGCTGCTGGATGTACCAAGCTCATTCACAGCTCGTCACTCTAACCAGTAGGCTATACTGCCAGCCTTGGCATGATAGCTGTCATGTTCATGAGGTAGTATAAAGCAATGGTCATTTTGAAAATTTGGTGTGAAAATATTTTAAATTATGAAAGTTACCAGGAGCATAGGTAAATTTCAATGCATGCACATAACTTTGCCATGTTAACATATTTTGACCCTAAATTTTCAACATATCCTTCTTATGACCCACCTCATGAACAAGGTCAGTGAAAATGATCCGATCCTGTCTGAAACATGATTTTGCTGCGTGTCCATGAAATTGCCTTTTGGGCAGAATTTACGAAATTTCTCCACCATTGTTCATGAGGCAAAGTCTCAAAAAGGCAATGTTGAAAATTTGATGTCAAAATATACAAAAATTGCAAAGTTGTGCTCCGAAGATGAAAACCCCATTGAAATACACTGAACCACACTTACCTTACTTTCTCATATTGCAGTCAGCGATTCCAGTAGCAAGACCTGTCTCCCATAGCAGAGTGGATCTTCACCCTGGGACCTGTTCAGATGAGTGAGAGTGTGTGGAGTGGTCTGGGAGGTGTGGGGTGGTAGGTGCTGAGTGGGAGGTAGGGTTGGGGGTGTGTGTGTGACAGGGTTGAATAAGGCCCTGCCCTATTTGTTATGCAGAAAGAGTTTAAACACAAGGGTCTCTTCTATCCTCTCTGCTCCTTTTGTTTCTCTTCTCTGTCTGGTTGTGCAATCAAATGTTCTTGTGAGACCTAGGAACTGATCACTCCAATGGTTTCACAATTCTCCACCCCTTGCTATATATCTGCCTTCCCTTACTATTTGTCCCCCCCCCTTGCATATCTGCAGTTATAAAATATATGTGAATCTTTTTGAAAAATTGTATGTGAAACTGGGATCCCTTTGTTTAAAACTGTATATAGTTATACTATAGAAATGATTGCAAAAAAATATATTTGGAACTCAAAGGATTAAACTGAGGTGCTGGTGTGCAAAATTTACAGAGCTGTCAAAAAGAGTTCAGGTCTGGGTCATTATGTTCTATTAGCTGTTATTTTTCACATACTGCTCAAAATATGTTTTCGTACATGTGGTGCCAAAAGATGCAGTCTCTGTGCGAAATCACCTTTCGGGATTAAGTAATGAAATGATAGTGCCACTGTTCATGAGGTATGGTCCCAAAAAGCCCATGTTGAAAATTTGGAGTGAAAATACCAACAAGCACTTGGAGTATTAGGGTTTCCAACCATAACACCCCACCCCTCCACCCTGTAGAGACTGACAGGCATCGGGGGGGGCCTTAGGGTCATCGGCCATAATGCTCATGCCATTCCACCTCACCCCCACCCTACAGCTAGTAACAGGCACCGGGGTGTGCCTGGGGTCTTTGGCCCTAATGTTCACCCCATTCTTCTACTGTATACTGCACCCATCTCAGCTTATTTCCTTATGGAATGGGGTGAGTGTTAGGGCCCAAGACCTCAAGGCACACTGTGACACCTGTCAGTGTCTGCAGGGTGGGGTTGGGGGTGGAATGGCATGAGCATTACAGCCGACAATTCAAAGGCACACCCCCAACACCTGTCAGTCTCTGCAGGGTGAGGGGTGGGGCAATAGGGTTGGAAACCCTAATGCCTCTTTAAGGAATTAATTTCAGGAGGGACAGTTGACATCACCTACAGTACCTTTATTTCAGCAAAGTCTTCGACAGCGTCCAACACAGAAGGCTGATTAACAAGATGGGTAGTCTGGCCATAGGTCACAAGCTGATAAACTGGGTTAGAAACTGGCTGACAGACATGAGTCAGAGGATGGTGGTAATTGGATCCAATCTGGGGAGAGGGGGGTGACCAGCGGTGTACGTCAAGGGTCAGTCATGAGACCATTTACGGTGCAGCTTCCACCATGTGGCACCCGTCTCTCCTCTGAAGCCAGTACCAGTACCAAACACCACTGCAAATACCTGCAAATGAACGTTCAGCATTGACAAATGCTTGCAATTTTTTATTTTACTGTAATTGATAATAAAACACTCATTGCAAATGTTATAACTGCTCCTGGTTTTCCTATGTTCCCTCACCTGTGCCTCACCGACAGGGTGTGATCAACAATAGATCTTTATTTTTACAGGTAAAAATAAAAAAACAACTTTAAGGGACAGTTTTCTTTATTTCTGTCAGGACAGGTATTGGAGGAAGGGGGTGCCACCGGACACCAAGGAAGTGGAATGGGGGGGGGTCTGTGGATGTGGCCTACCTGGATTTCAGCAAGGCCTTCGATACCGTCCCACATAGAAGATTAGTTAACAAACTATGCAGTCTCGGGTGGGGTCAGAAGTAGTAAATTAAGTGGCTAAATCACAGGAGCCAGCTGGTGGTAGTAATTGGGGTACATTCTGAGCAGAGGGGAGTGACTAAAGGGGTGCTGCAGGGTAAGTTGTGTGACTAGTACTCTTCAATGTCTTCATTAGCGACATTGCAGAAGGATTAGAAGGGAAGATGTGTCTGTTTGCAGATGACACAAAAATCTGCAACAGAGTGGACACACCAGGTGGGGTAGACAAAATGAGAGAGGACTTAAAAAAATGGAGGATTGGTCAAGGGTATGGCAGCTGGACTTTAATGCTAAAAAGTATAGAATTATGCACATATGACACAAGAACCCAAGAGTGAAGTACCATTTGGGGGGGGGGTAGAGGTAGCAACCACAAAACAAGAAAGAGATCTGGGCATAATCATAACAGATGACCTCAAAGTGGCAAGCCAGTGTGACAAGGCAGCGGTAAAAGCTAGTAGAATGCTGGGATGCATATAGGCAGAGGTATAACGAGTAAGAGGTAGGTGGTGCTCCCCCTGTGTACGTCGCTGGTGAGGCCCCACCTTGAGAACAGTGTCCAGTTCTGGAGGCCACATCTAAAGAAAGACATTGATCGGGTCGAGGGGGTACAGAGGAGGTAACCAAGATGGTGATGGGCATGCAGCAGAAAAGCTATAAGGAAAGACTAAAGGAATTAAACATGTGCTCTCTAGAGGATAGAAGGGAGAGGTGTGACATGACAGAAACTTTTAAATACCTCAAAGGCATCAGTAAACTACAGGAGGGCAGCATTCTGCAGAAAAGGGCATGCCTTAGGACAAGAGGTCATGACATGAGGTTGGTGAGGGGGGACTAAGAGGAAATGTCAGGAAGTACTTCTTAACATAACGGGTGGTTGATGCGTAGAACAGACTACTTGTAGAAGAAGTGGGTTCAAGCACTGTGGGGGGACTCAAACATGCATGGAATAGGCACGGGGGTCTTAGAAACATAAAGGGAGGGAAGAAAAGAAGCGGATTAAGCAGGATCTGCTTTGAAGCATGAGGGACTATAGAGCAGATTAGATGAACCCGAGAGTCTTTATCTGTCAACAAATACTATGTTACTATGTTAGGGAAATATTCCATATTTATGGGGACAGCAGTCGGAGGGTGGAGGTGCCACTAGACACCTGGGAAATATTCCATATCTACAGGGGCAGCAATTGGAGGGTAAGGGCTGCCACTATACACCAGAGAAATAGTCCATATTTATGGGGAACAGCAATTGGGGGGGGAGGTGCCACTAGACACCAGGGAGATATTCCATATTTATGGGGATGGCAATTGGAGAGTGGGGGCTGCTACTAGACACCAGGGAAAAATTCCATATTTATGGGGACAGCGATCAGAGAGTGGGGGTGCCACTGGACACCAGGGAAATGTTCCATATTTACAGGGAACAGCAATCAGGGGAAGGGGAAGGTGCCACTAGACACCAGGGAATGTTTCATATTTATGGGGACAGCAATCAGAGGATGGGGGGGGGGTGCCACTAGAGATACCAGAGAAATAGTTATTCAGGAGATCCTGTTTTGTTTGAACGAAAAAGGCCATAAGGCAAAAGCTGAAGTGAGTGATGAAAGGATTTTAAAAGTTATAAAAAACACATTTTTGGGTCAGTTGTCCAACAGTTAAAAGCCAAATTTACCTAATGGAGTCCAGGGACCTGACTCTCAAACGTTGGTGCAAGCTGCACCAAAGGTGGCTTGCACCGATTGCTGCTGTGCCAGGGACCCTGCGCCCAATTCTCTAATGAGTAGGGTCCCTGCATGAAAGACCCACGGCTTGTGGCAAACCTGGCCCTGCGCCAAACAAAGGGCCCACCAGGATGGACTGCCACAAGCCGTGGGTCGGCCATGCGGCAGTAGTACTAGGGACAGGTGCCATGAGGCAAGCGCCTCCCCCAGCCCCAGCACCAACCCCCTTTAAAATATATATATTATTCCTGGTAGTCTAGCGCCCCCCCCAGCCCTGATCTCTGGTAATAAGAATGACAATAATCTTGGTGGTCTAGTGGACAGCCCAAGCCCCAATGCCCCCTTATATCACCTGTATCTATTTCTGATGGTTTAGTGGATCCCCCACCCCACAGTATTCTACCACCCCTCTCCCCCGCCCCAGCCAGTAATAGAACCGGCAACTGGCACAGCCCACCGCTCTCCTCCGCGGCCAGTCACTGACTGATCTCTGAATGAGCACATACTGTATACAGTATGTGATCAGTGATTGACAGCTTGCGCCAACCTTTTCAGGTATGCCCTTCCTTTGGTGTACCTATTAAATCATAGCAAGTAACAGGACTTAGCTGCAGGGACCCTGCTCCTTATAGAATTGGGTACAAGGTCCTTGGCACAACTGCAGCCCTCGCATGAATCGGGCCCCTTATCTGGTGGATCCTGCCATTCTCAGTACAGTCACTCTCACTTTTGTTGTCCTAATGCAGTGTGTCAGTAGTGGTAAATGACGTGGTGTCAAAGCTTTAAAATAGTGCGCTCTGTGTTTAAAAGTAAGAACACTTTTTTTTTTTATGTTTAGTTAGCATTGTGTAAAGGAAGCTCTTGATTGTAGAGAGACAAGAGTGAGTGAGTCAGCAGCTTCAGAAGTGTAGATGCAAGTGTCAGCGTCTCTCTACAGTTGGGAGCTTCTTTTACACAACTCTGAGTAAACATGAGATAAAGAACAGAGTTTTCTTTCTTTTTGAACACAGAGTGCTTTATTTTAAAGCTCTGACACATGTTTGGGACTGTCTAGTACAGTATGCCCTGCGAGACCATTGGTCCACACAAGGGACCAATGGGCTTACAGCCCATGCTATAACTGTCATTCTGCAGGTGGCCGGGTGGTATGCAGGCAGGATGCAGCTGCCCACTGATGACGGGGTGGAATGGGGTGGGCAAGGGTCCTGTGAGGGTGGGTGGGGTGGGAGGTGCCACTGGATCACCTGCAAATGCTGTGTGTACATATTACCGCGATCGGGACTCGGGTGGGAGGGGGGTTCACTAGATCACCAGGGATGGTCATATGTTCTATGCATGGGGATTCGGGGACTGGGGGACCACTAGACTACCAGGGTGTCATTTGAAACGTATGCTGCATGGAGATCACGTGAAGCAGGAGATCACGTGATGCACTCACCCTGAGAAGACGTGTGGCTGCTCTGCTCCCTCTCTGACACTCCTAAAAACTCTTAATTTAGTATCTTCTATATAACAAAACTCTCTGCTGATCGAACATCGTAGCACTCTATAGCTTGGAGATACTTGCGACTGTCATTTATCTGGGGGAAAAACTCTTCAAAGCTCCAATGGAAGTGGAAATGCGCCAAGGCCTCCCAGCTCGTACACCTCCTCAAACGCTGGATAAAATGGCTAAGCATGCAAAAACTCAGGCCGCATCTACTAGTAAAAACGCAATGCCAGCTAACAGCCCTGCACCACTAACAGAAGACAGATTTCTTGCCAAAATGGAACTGCTCAGACAAGCTCTTCTAGAGTTTGCATCAGAGCTTAAAAGTATGAAGACAGATTTAAAAGAAACCAATACAAAGATCTCCGATGTTGCAGCAAGAACTACTTCATTGGAAGGCTGGCAGTCTCGTCTAAATCCCGAAATAGTGGCACTCAGACAGAAAGTGAGCAAAGTGGAAGCTAAACTCGAAGACCTCGAGGGTCAGAATAGGAGAAATAATTTAGTTATATTTGGTTTGCCTGAAGAAGCCGAAGGATCTTCCTGGTTCTTTTTACACAAAAGCTTCTGTCAAAAGTTGCTGGCCCTCTGCCACATTCCACCACCTATCATGTGGAACGGGCTCACAGATCGTTAAAGCCCAGACCCCCTGTCGAAGCCAAACCCAGACCATTCATTGTCCAACTGCTAAGCTTTATAGACCAGCAGCATATTTTGTTTAAAGTTAAAGAATGGCAGGAAATAAAATGGGAAGAGACCCCCCCTGAGAATTTCGCAAGACCTACCGGTATCTACCAGGCAGAAACAAGCCGAATACCATCCATCAGTAACCAAGCTGATAGCAGCCGGAATTAAATTTAAAATGATATACCCTGCCAGGCTATCGGACCAATATCACGGAAACTGGAGATCGTTCAAAAATGCAGAACAAGCTGCAGAAAACCTAGCTGTCGTGTTCCCTGATTTATTTGCTCACCGTTGACCCTGCAACCACAAAAGTCTGGTAGGAAAAGGCTTTATCACGGTAAAATAATTTTACCGGAGAATTTGCTGATGTTGTTTTAGATCTGGGTGTATTTTCAAATTACTGGAGAGGCTAACTGACGAGATGGTGAATATGTCAGTTTTCCCTGCGTTGAATTTATTTTAATGAGCAGAAACTGCCTAGTTTCGGTCCTTAAGGAATTAATTGCATGGTGGCTGGACTCCTATGCAAATGAGCTTGCCTATATGGCTCACTACTTTTGTTCTTCTGTTCGACATGCAACGGGGTGGATTTAATTCAAATCGGTAGCTGTGGAGTGAAAACTGGATGGTGTTCTTCTGCACGGCGGCTGGGCTGCTCGAACATGCGCAAGTACGTGCAGATTTCTCTGTGGCTACGAGAACATTACGGCTAGTGCATCGTAGAAGATCGGACTCAGTAAGAAAGTAACAGATGACCAGTTTCTGCATATGGACTAATTAAGAGATACAGTCTTAGGTATGGACTTATGATTATACAAGTGTTTCCTCTGTTTCCTCTTTTTTTCTTTTTTCTTTTTTTTTTTAGACCTTCAAGTAAATCGGACATGCTAAGCCCTAATACATAACTTGCTGCTAAACCTTTAATGTCCCTAATAAAAGGTTATGAGATATATTACTTTCCCCTTTCCAGCTTTCCTTCTTCCCTCCCTCCCCGAATAGTCCCTCTTCCTCCCCTTTTTTTCTCTTTTCTCTTTTTTTTTTTTTTTGCGTTGATATAAATGTCTTGGCAAGGTTAATGTTATGTAAGTGAAGAATAGAAATGTTACATGTGTCAGTTTTTAAACTGAAATTATTATATGCATGCATGGAGGTGTGGATTGTTCTCACGAGCTTTTACTTGATATAGTTCACCCCTGGAGTTTAAATGGGGATTACGATGTTGTGATGCTGGTTTTTTTTCTGGGAGGGCTAGGGAGGGAATAGAGTCAGGCTGCAGCATCGGGGCAAAAGCAGACAAGTCTTTACATTTGGGGAAGGAGCCCCCACTCTCAACTCCATGGTTAGGGGCCAAGATTTTCTCTTTCTTTATTTTGGTTGCAGGGGGCTCGGGGTTGTTACCTTGGGGTTTTTTCAAGGGGAAATGTTACACTGAGTGGGGGTGGATTTAAAAGACTTGGGAGGGATGGGGACTGCCACAGGTAACTGGGTCATCTTGTTCACTCTTCTCTTAACTTCTTATACTCCTGTACACAACGACATAATTTTTCTGGATACTCAATTAAAATGACGGGATACAATTTCTGTTCATGGAACATCAAAGGGGCTCAGACACCAGCTAAGAGAATGAAAATTTTATTGCACCTTCGTAGTCTCCAAGCAGATAAAGTTTTTCTACAGGAGACACATCTCCTGCCTACTCAAACTAATTTTTTTCGTAGATGTGGGGTAGGACAGGTTTTTGGCTCGGGTCTTGAACTCCTGACAAAGGGGGACTGCCATACTTATTGTACGAAAGATACCATTTCTTCTACTACAAGAGGTATCAGACCCTGAATGTCATTACATTATTATTAGGGTGGTCCTAGGACAATCAGAGATGATTCTAGGATCCACCTACGGCCCTAACTCAGAGGACCCTGATTTTTTTATGAACTTAATGACAATACTAGCTACATGGTCAATGTTACCAATAGTCCTGGGGGAAGACTGGAATCAAGTCCTATTGAATACATTAGACAGATCAGGTTAACCTAGACTTTCCCTGTCACTAGGGCAGAAAGCTTTGCATGAGTTAATGCATTCATTAGGCCTTACAGATCCCTGGAGAATAACCTACCCTGAGAAGAAGGAATTCTCATTCCATTCCCTCCCACATCATTCATTTTCACATTTAGACTATTTCCTGACAAGTGTAGGACATCTTCATGGGGTGGTATCTGTTTTTTATTCCTCTAAGGTTTTCTCGGATCATCATGTGACACAGCTATTATTAAATGTTGCACCTAACGTTCATAAGAATAAATTATAGAAAATTAATAACCAGCTTCTAAAATCTGAAGATACTACTAGACGCTTACAATCTTTTATTTCAAATTTCATGGAATATAATTCCCCATCTACATCTAAAATGGATGTTTTACGGTGCACCTTAAAATGTTCTCTAAGAGGAGAACCTATACGTATCACATCGAAACGTAAAAAACAACAAAATCAGACCCTTTCCTCTTTATTTAACCAGATCACAATAGCTGAAGTCAACGTATCAGCTTCATCCCCGGAAGAGGATTGGGAAACAGCAGAATCCTTGCGGGCACAATATAATTTACTGCTAGCCGAAAAAGCCGAATTTCACATGCTTAGGTCTAAAATATCTTATTTTGACCAAGGAGAGAAATCTGGGAAGTCCCTGGCCCTCCGGCTTCAGTCTCAAACATCAGATAGAATCATTACCTCCATTTACTCTCCAACAGGTAGTATTCTCACCTCCCCTATGGACATTAGTAAAGCTTTTCGAGACTTTTATAACTGTTTACATACACCACCCACCTCTTCCTTTTCTCAGCAAGTGCTGGATTCCTTTATGAGAGATATTAATCTCCCAACACTTTCCAAACCCCAAATCCTCACTTTAAAGGCCCCTATAACAATTAAAGAAATATTTGCAGCCATTGAGTCACTCCCTTTAGATAAAGCACCTGGCCCAGATGTTTTCTCCTCAAATTTTTATAAAACATTTAAAAATATAATAGCACCTATTCTCCAGAACACCTTCCAGTACCTTTATGTAAATGGCATATCTGACTTCTCCCTTACCCAGGCCACTATAGTAGTCCTTCCCAAACTGGGTAAAGACCCTCTTCTCATCTCTAACTACAGACCCATCTCTCTTATTAATGTGGACTTAAAAATCCTCGCCAAGATCATGGTGTTAAGACTGAACTGAGTCTGGGATTCACTTTTAAGTCCTGGACAGGTGGGCTTCGTTAAAGGCTGTCTTTCCTCTGACCATCTTCAGAAAGTGATCTACCTCTTTTCTGCGTCCAAGGATTCCCTCACACCAGCTGTTTTGGTGTCCTTGGATACAGAAAAAGCTTTTGATAGGGTGTCATGGGATTATCTCTTTTCACTACTCCCTAAATACGGTATCCCACAGAAATTTATAAATTGGGTTAAAATACTCTATTCTTCCCCCTCTGCAAGAGTCCAGTGTAATAGTATGCTTTTCACTCCTTTTTTTTATAAAGCAAGGGACACAGCAGGGTTGTCCTCTTTCACCTTGCTTATTTAATCTCTTCCTAGAGCCCCTTATAAGGAAACTGAACTCCTCCCCATTAATCTCTGGCATTAAGATAGGTGACACGGAATACAAACTCTCCGCATATGCAGATGATATCCTATAACATATTTCATCCCCTTCACAATCTCTTTTGGCAGCATTCACAATAATTTCTCAGTTGGGCTCCTTCTCTAATTGTAAACTAAATCTGGAGAAAACAGAAGTCTTTCCCCTTAATAAATATTAACAGAAGGCAGAAGTTGTAAACTTGGGTTTACAATGACGAATGGAGAAACTTAAATACCTGGGAATTAATCTCCACTCTTCCCCTCAAGTGATGAAGAGACTCAAACTTGATACCCTTGTTAATACTTTAAAAGAAGATATCAAACGCTGGTCCTGATTACTTTTGTCCCTGTGGGGCAGAATGAGTATAATAAAAATGAATATTCTACTCCACATACTATACCCATTACCAGGGTGGGACAAATCACTTTTTGGCCTGGTGGCCAGTTTGGCCACCATACCTCAAAATCTGGCGGCCAAAAATATTTTTAGGTGGCCAATTTTTTTTACGGCCGCTAGCCTATAAAATATGGTAGCCATTTTTTTAACTTTCCTTTCAGATGAGGAATTGTCTGTTAACCTACATTTGGGAACGTGTTTACCAGAGATCCTGATGAGAATTAGCCTGCCAGAACAGCATCAAGTATACACAGGAGGGAGAATTTATAAAGTACAAATTGAAAGTCCTGCCTGTCTAACTGACTGACCAAAACCTGCTGATTTACAAGTGAAAACAAGTCCTCTCCTAGTGCTAAGTGTACACTGCGTTTTTTTGTTGTTGTTGTTGACTTGTTAAATAAACCAGTAAAACCTTTCAGATGTTGTGATTTCTCTTATTGTCTTGTGTGTTCTTTTTTTTTTGGGGGTACTTTTTTTGTGACTTTTTTTTTCATTAAATGGCCAGACATGTGCTGCTGCCTGCTGCTATGCTGTTACCATCCCCAATCCACCACTGTAGGGTCATCATCACTAAAATTAGATTTTGAGGGCAAGGGCAGAAAATAAGTAAATGCTTCCTAAAAACTATGGCTGACAGATTGCTAACAGTATTTATATTGCTGTTACTGTCTTCTTCAAAATCGGTCCACCTCCCATATCCCGCTCCAATGCAACCACTGTCTGTGTCCTTTGAACTCAACTCCTTGAGTCCGACTCCGACTCCTCATCTATTTCTGCTTCCAAGTCCATTATATCTGATTCTGGATGTGTGACTTTATGCCCAGAAAGATGCCCATATCCTGGTGTTGATGAGTACCAGTGATCAATTGATGGGTCTGGATTAAAGTCCGCTATTGTTGGTCCATTTAAACTGATCATCAGCAAATTGTCCATAGTGTTATCAATAAGATTGCTACGAGATATTGTTTTAATCCTATTATGAGCACTAAATCCCCTTTCGCAAGCAGCTGTACTTACTGGCATTACCTGAAAAATTGTGATCAACAACCGTAACAGACCAAATCTCTCTAAATTTTGGTGAACCTTTCTTAATACATGCTCTGTATTTTGATTTTTTATAGCATTTTTGAAATCTTGCCACTCTTCCAAAACTTTTTGTGTAATTTCTCTTTCAAGTTCAGCATCCTCCAGCTCTGGATCAGATAAATGTTGCCCTGAACCGTATTGCTTTGTCAGGAATGGCATGTACATCTGGCAAAGCCCTGTGATGGATTCCTGACCAAAATTTAGAAGAGAGGTCATCAGGAGAAGGCCAAACAGTTGTGTCAAATACTGAAAATCGTTTGTAGTCTTCCGACTGCCACATGGGCTCAAATCTGTCACATAAGTACCAACCACACTGTTGCATATTTTCTCTTTGATCAGTGTGCCGGCATTTTCACTGGAAACAATCTCCTTGGCTGCTTGGTCTGAAGCAGTGGCCTGCCTGGTTCTTTTTTGCCTTTTATTCCTATTTTTATGTACTACATGATGTTCACTAGCATTTTCAGTTATGCCCGGGTGGAGGAGCTTGAGGAGTGCTGCTGCCATCCATACCACCAGTAAGGAGACTGCCCTCCGAACTGGCATATTCTAAAAACTGTGCCTCAGCAGGGCCCGCATTGGTCTTCAACTTCATGAGCTCCGAAATGCAGCTTTCCACCCGTGGCTGTACCTGAGTAAGGAGAAGACCCTCTTTTTGGAAATTTTGAGAAAGCCTTCCAAGAATAGATAGATAATCATGTTGAAAGGCCAAGAACCACATTTTTTTTTGTTTTTTACAAAGTTCAAATGTCCTTTAGCGCTGTCTGCATCAGGAGTCCCACTGTGCTGTGTTTCAGTATTCTCTAAGTGTGCAATTATTGCTGGCAGGTTGTGGAGAAGAGCTGACACAGCACTGTGGTGCGAACTGACCCAGCGCACTGTGAAAATGCTGACCAGTTTTTTCAATTCAATGTAAAGGGTGTTAGCAGCCTCCTCCAAGGCTCTCATTCTTAGGTGAGAAGAATGATAAAATGAATACAGGGCCCACAAGCCATTTTCATTTTCGTGAACTTCTGGCATATGTTTTTGGGCATCCAGAATGGCCAGTTGTAAAAGATGTGCGATGCAGTGTGTAGCAATTAACCAAGGCAGGCCACTGTTTTGTAACTTTGCCATGACTCCACCATGTTGACCTCGCATGACTGATGCACCATCAGTCGCCATCCCAGAAATCCATGGAAGAGTTTTCCACAAGGGGATGTTAAGTTTGTTAAAGAGTGAATCTAATGCTGCAATGTATCCATCGGCATCTGCTTTCCCTAGCAGCTCGGTACCAATAAAGGAGGTATTTGGAGTACCATCTTCACCAACATAACTGATGAACACATTCACAAATTCCCTCATACTTCTGTCAGTGCTTCCGTCTATTAACAGTCCAACAGCAGGAGATTTTTTTGTCTCTTCAGTTGTATTTGTGCGTATTACTGTTGCAATATGATGCATAAACTCGCTGCACCTCTTGTGATTTGTGTATTGTTCAATCACTTTTATATGACATTTGCGTAACAGTGAGGTATGAAGCGGAAAATCCGAAATGGCCTATCCCTTGATGCCAGAAAGTAGGCAACATTAAAAAGACACCGCATGGATTCTCTCATTGCAACATTCATCTTTTGAAAACAAAAAGCCATAGGTGTGGATTCTGGTGCCCTTGAGCCCTTTCAGCCAGAATGCATTTTACATAGGAACTGCTTGCATCATGAATTTTATAGACTCCATTTAAAAGTACTGCTACCAACAAAAACACAGATGTATGATCTGCCAGATGGGTTGCTTCCTACAAACCTTGCAACTCATAGTGTTGCTTTGCTTCTCATACTGAAGCCAGTCAAATTCCGTGACCATTCAACCCTGAATTTGCATTTTACTGAATCTTTTCCTCTTGGTAGGATTTATTCTGGGCAGAGAGCTTGAGGAAGATGAACTATCTGCAGCGGAAACACTATTAAGTAGCAGAAACACTGGGAACCTGAACAATATCAGTAACCAGTGATGGTCTGTCAATATGGTCGGAGTCGCGAGTCGCGGCCGTCACCCTAGCTGCCCCTTCCTCCAGAAATAGAAGAACAAACAGCAGCAGCAGCGTTACCAACTGGAGGATTTAATTTCACATGTTCCTCCTCAGCAGCAACATTGACAATGTTGCTGTCAGTGTCACTGATGACTTGAATGGTTTTGTTACGTAATTCTTCCACAGCGCATACACTGGGTTTAATAAAGCCAAAGGAAAACAAATTAGGTTGTTGCTTTTGTTTCTTTTTTCCAGACATTTTTATTACTCCAATCCCAAAACAGTATGAAAAACAACAAGTGGTTGCCGGTAATGGCAGCAGCACAGCAGCGGACAGTTTTCGGATGCCTGCCTGAGCCTGACACAACCAGGATGACTGGCTGTAGCTGTGACTGTGAGTGGTCAGACTACAGTGAGACTGATGGACTTGTCTGGGATGGACTGATATTTGTGGTACACAATTACCAGAGGCTGTCACTAATATGCTTGCACACAGGTTATAATAGCATGACTTTTTCTTTAATTGTGGCAGCTCTAATTTTTTTTCTTTTAAATTGGTCCCCTCGGGGAGTCACGTGATGCAGGAAGCGGAGTAGCAAGGTCCCCGTGAGCTCCGATCGCCGTCCTCTTATTTTATTATTTTTTAGCGATTACCAGAGGCAGCGCGAGTCACCGACAGTATAAAAAGGTGAAAGAAGATCTGGAGAGGCATGTGGATGGAGGCAGAGATGTGCAAGCCCCCAGGCATACGCCACCAATGACTCCAGAAAAGGCTGCAAAAAAAACGAAGGCCTCGGGAGCTGCAGCAGTACAAAGGGCAGGCAGTGATCCAAATGCAGAAGCCCCATTAACACTAGCGTGGTTTCTAGAGGAGATTGGCCCTCTGAAGGAAATGACGCTGGGCATGGCTGGAGAGATCAAGGAGCTTAAAGGAGCGATGACAGAAATTAAACGTAAAGCCCTGGATAATGAAGTGCATATTAAATCCCTAGAGGGTGCAAGAGAAAGGACTGAGACAGATATAACCAAATTTGCTCAGAAAATACAGAAGTTAGAGGTTAAGATAGAAGACCTTGAGGGTAGGAGCCGTCGCAACAACGTGGTGTTTATTGGCCTACCCGAAAAAGCTGAAGGTCAGGAGCCCATAACATTTGCAGAAGATGACAGAAAAAATTGTGGGGCCATCTCCTTTTGGATCTAAGTTTATGGTGGAGAGAGCACACCGTTCCTTACGTCCTGTACCGCCACCAGATCGTCTTGAGCCTTTCATTGTAAGATTCCTTAATTTTCAAGAAAGGCAACTCCTTATCGACAAGGTAAAAGAAGAGAAGGCAGTTTACTGGGAGGGAGTCCGAATTAGGGTGGCACAGGATCTGCCCCTATCTGTTCGCCAGAAAAGAGCCATCTTCCATCCCCTGGTGAAGCGCCTGATTGCAGCAGAGTTAAAATTTAGGATGGGGTATCCGGCACGTTTGCAGGTTCTTATAAATAAGGAATGGAAAACCTTTGAATCCTTGGACCTGGCTTCGGCAGCCCTAAAAGAGGCATTTCCAGCACTCTTTAAAGAATCATGATCTGGAGCAAGGGATCCACCGAAGGCCTTGTCATGTTGTGGATTTTATTTAGACTACTGATACTATATATCGTTTATTTTGCTCCATTCTCTATATTGGACATTACTTTATAGTGACTGGTAATGAATCAAAGCGAACTGCAGTTTTGTTTGTCTCAGTTTCATGGAGCAGATATCAGATTGGTTACCTGGGAAAAGAAACCCTGGCCAGATAAATATTTCATCTTGTATCTTGGACTTGTACCGGATAAAGGGGTTACTCTTTTTCCATAACAGTGAGGTGTTTGTTTGGGGTTTCCTGTCTCAATAGCCCCTCTTGGTTGAGAAAGTTATATTTTTCGGGGGTGTTGTAGCTTCTCAGGGTTTAAGATACAGTTTATTACATGGATGTTATCTTGCTTGACTATATCTCTGAAGGTGTCAAGGCAAGTGTTGTGGTGTTGTAATATAAGTTGCCTTTGCACTCAATAAGAGGGTGAGAGAGTACGGAGGGAATGTAGGGCATCCTGGTGTCATGGGCCATAAGGCGGTGCGTGGGGTGGGGAGGAAAGGATGGGGTAGTAAGGGAATGGGGAGGCAGTATCATAGGGGTTTGGAAATTTTGTGGGGGTTTCGAATGGGGGGCGAAGGGGGTGGGCCACAAGGCAGTCTCGGGGTTTTGACCATGAGGACATGGTACAGAGATATGCAGGCTATACTTTCATTAGCCGATGGGATCAATATGATATTAAATTTGGCACTTGGAATGTTAAAGGGCACGTCATAAGTTAAAACAATATAAGATTCTGAAGCATATTGAGGCTATGCAGATAAAGGTGGCTTTCCTTCAGAAACCCATTTATTGCAGGGCGAGCGATGAGTATGAGAAGAATGCAGATAAGAAATATTTTCTTCTCAGGGTACAACTAATAGTAGAGGGTAATGATTTTAGTCCATAGACAAGTGCCTTTTACTTCTATCAAAGTGGTGCCGATAGCGAAGGCAGATTCGTTCTAGTCAAGGGTAAACTCTATAGCCTGGAGATTCTATTAGGCTCGTGTATGGCCCAAATTCCAACAGCCAGGATTTTTAACGGTACTGCAAAATGCACTATTATCATTTGCACATCTTCCTATCATAATAGGAGGCGACTTTAATCTGGTGTTGGACCCACGTTAGATAGATCCAAGGGCAACCATATAGCTTTTACCCGGATGTTCTGGCTTTTAATGATTTGCTAACTCGCCTAGGCCTGGCAGATGTTTGGAGGTGCTTCACCATAAAAGCAAGGGAATATACTTTTTTCCCAGGTTCATGGTTCAGGATCCCGTATAGACTATATGTTGATTTCTCGGGGGGTTGCTTAAGGGGTTGGTAGGGAAATTGGGATAGCACCTCTTTCTGACCATTCTATGGTGGAAATGGTTGTGGCCACTTCCTTCTGCTACCGAAGGGTGGCAGGTGGAAGGTAAACAACCAATTGTTGAGGTGCCCAGAGCTGGTTAAGGACTTGACCTCGAAAATAGACGAATTCACGGAGACTAACTCAAGTGAGGAGGTGAGCCCTGATATTTTCTGGGCGGCCTTTAAGACATATATTAAGGGGTTGCTGATCTGTCAGGTGTCTAGGAGAAAGAAAGAGACCAATACCAAGATCATGGCCCTACTGAATCAAATGAAGGTCTTGCAGGATGCTCTGGTTGTTAACCCCCGAGAAGAAACTGAAACTAAATTAACTCAGGTCAGGAACGCTTATCTCAAACTGTTGGGCGATCAGGCTGAGTTGGCAATTATTAAAACAAAAGCCAACTATATCGACCAGGGCGATAAGCCTGGTAGGTTTTTGGCTAGAAGGCTAGCTCAAATGGAAGCTTCTCGTCTGGTTGAGGGATTATGGTCGGAACAGGACAGGTCCGTCAAGACAAACCCGGATGATATAATCCAGATTTTTAGAAGTTATTATGAGGATCTTTATGGCCCTATGAGTCTCCCCAGTCAGGAAAAAATCTCGGCCTACCTAAGGGAAATTTCCCTGCCGAAGTTAGGGAGAGCAGAGCAGGAGATATTGATTGCTCCCATTACTTACGGGGAAATAGAAAAGGTAATTAAAACTTGCCAAGCGATAAGACACCTGGCCCAGATGGGTTCTCACCAAACTTTACAAGGCTTTCTCTTCTTCCTTAGTTCCATGTTGGCAGAGCTATTTCACCATACTCTTTCTGGAGCGGTGGTTGACAAGTATATCTTTGAGGCTCTAATAGTGGTGTTGCTTAAAGCAAATAGGCCCAGAGAGGCCAGATAGCTATAGGCCCATTTCTCTTTTAAATTACGACATAAAGATCTTAGCCAAGATACTTGCAGACAGGATGAGGAGAGTAGTCTCTGGGTTGGTAGGGGCAGAGCAAGTTGGCTTTATGCAAGGCAGGTCATTGACAGACCACTTCAGGACTCTTGCTCATGTCTTCTCGGCGTCGAGCGGTCAACATTACCTCAGGTGTTGGTTTCTTGGGCTGCCGAGGCGACTGATAGAGTGCATTGGGGGTTTTGTTTCAGGTATTGAGTGCGTTTGGTTTCCTGAAGTTTTTATTGCCTGGATTACAGCGTTTTATACTGACCCGATGGCCAGAATTGTATGCAAAGGGGTTACTTCCTCTCCCTTCCGATTACAGGTGGGCACAAGACAGGGATGCCCCTTATCCCCTCTTCTTTTTAATCTTTATCTTGAACCACTGATTAGGTGAATAATTGCCTCGAAAGAGATTAGGGGTGTCCAAATAAGGGAACATACCATTAAGGTGACAGCGTTTGCTGATGACCTGTTAATCCATGTTTCTAAACCAGCGTCTTCGATCCCTGTATTATTAGAAACTATCGGAGAGTTTAGTAGGTTAGCAAACTACAAATTAAATCAAGGTAAGACTCTAGTGTATCCCCTAAACAATAGGGTCCTTAAATCGGATGTGACCAAATTTGGTTTGGAGTGGAGCCCTAAATCTCTGAAATATTTAGGCCTCACCCTAACAACTAATTCGGAAAGATTTCGTACTCTCAATCTAGATAATCTGGTGCGGGTTGTAGAGTCAGATTTGAAAAGGTGGGCACATCTACCTCTCTCTCTGTGGGGGAGAATTAATGTGATAAAAATGAATGTATTCCCTAGGTTATTTTACCCCCTGTGTAATCTTAACATATGGATTCCGCTAGCATGGTTTAGGAAGTTGCATGGGCTCTTGGCTGACTTTATTTGGAACCACAAGAGGGCAAGAATGGCCTACACCAAACTGGCGGTCCCAAGGACCCAGGGTGGTTTGAGGTTACCTCAGTTTGCGCTGTACTTCTGGGCGGCCCATATGAATAGATATGGTAGATGGATGCTTGCATCACCCCATGGTTCTGTAGGCAATTACCTCCCTCTCTGGGTAAGTCTGGAGGTTAGTTTAATTAAGGCTTTGGGATATAATCCGAGGCTCTAGTATATAGTAGTCTAAAATCCTTACCCCAACTCAAAAATACGCCCATTGGGGTATCTCTTAGAATGCAGCGACCAAATGTGTAGTTTCCTAGGTTACAAGTACACTCTAGATAGTTCCCAACCAATTGTAAAAACCCCAGTGGCGCATTGCTAATCGGATGATTACTTCTAGTTGGTTACCTGAACTGGGTGAGAGTAGATGGGCAGACCTTCTCAATGAAGAGGGTAATCCACACACGGTAGCTAAAATAATGCATGAGTTGAAGTTGTCGGACAAGGTAGTATTCAAAGTATATCAACTAAGACACCTCCTGGTGCAAAAATGAAGATAGAGGGTCTGGTGGTTTCTCGTAGGGACTTCTGGTCGAACTTAAACCAATCATAGGTTCCCTCATGCAATCTCAAAATTTATAAAGTGTTGTTTCATTACGGTGTTAAGGATAATATAGCTCCCACCTCCTATTGGGCTAAGGCCTTTCCGATGTTACATTTGAATGGGCCAAGATTTGGGGGAATTGTTACAAATTTTTGTGACAGGACTGTCTAAGATTAACCCAATTTAAGATTCTGCACAATATCTATTATACGCCCCAGAAGTTAGCGGATCTGAATATACTGCAGGAACCCAAATGTTACAGATGTGGCTCAGGGGAGGCTGACCAGTTGCATATTTTTTGGAACTGCCCAAGTGTCGCTACGCTGTGGAGAGAGATAAAAAATAGAGTAGACCCTTTGTTGGGAATTGAGGAGCTGTTTATACTGGAGGTTTGTATACTGGGGACCTGTCCTGTTCCTCGGTTAAACTGAGGAAGTATTACATAACCATGATATCTATCATTGTAAAGAGATTAGTTCTCAGACATTGGAAGGATTCAAACAGTATTGGGTATACGGAATGGTTAAAAGAGTTGTTAATGAACCTCAGGATCGAAAGAACAATAGCAATACTCCAGAATAGATTGCCTCTTCGACCAGATTTGGTCTAGATTAATTGGCCTATGCTTAGTCCCATCCAGTTTTCTTTTTGTGTTCTGGACTGCCTTGTGGGGGTGGAATAGTTTCTTTATCTCGTTTTTCCTGCTGTGGATTTCTCATTTCTTGAGGGGGTGCCAGGGCTCAATTGTGAAACCTGAATGTTCAGAGGTTTATAATTGTAATTGTTTAAGCTGTAACTTGAAAGCTGGCTAGTTTAAACCCTGCGCCTTGTTCTGGATTGTCTGATGTAAGATTACTCCTTACTTTGTTATTTATGGGTGGGGTTGGGTGGGATGGGGGGTGAGGGGAGGGCTTGCTGGTCTTCTTTTTGGGCCTGGTCAAATGTTGGTCGATGCGTGGTAATGGCCTGTAAGCCTCTGTACCCCCATTATGGATAAAAGTCAATAAAAATTTAATGGCAAAAAAAAAATAAATTGGTCCCCTCAAAAAAGCCTGACACAACCTCAAGAGGACTGGACGAGACAGGTGGATAGCCAAACAACAAAAGACGCAGTCACAGTTAATAATATGCAGTATGCACACAGGTAGCACTAGTATGGACTGTTCATTAATTGTGGCAAGCTCTAATTTTTTTTCTTTTAAATTGGTCCCCTCAAAAAAGCCTGACACAACCTCAAGAGGACTGGACGAGACAGGTGGATAGCCAAACAACAAAAGATGCAGTCAATAATATGCACACAGGTAGCACTACTAAGGGTGTTTCATTAATTGTGGCAAGCTCTAATTTTTTGGCCCCAAAACCTGACACAAACAGCCACTAATATGCACACAACAGTGGTAAAGACTCTGGACTTTAACTTATTGTAGCTTGTATTTTTTTCAGTTTTGGGCCCAAGAGCCCCAATCCCACCCAAAAAAGACTGACCAGCAAAATCAGATACAGATTACAGCTGCTCATAGCTTCCCCTGTACCTCCAAACGTCCACAAAGCAGGGTCTCCTGTCCCCTCCCTTCCCCCCAGTCATCAGACTCACTTAGCAGTCAGCACAGAGCTGCAGCAATTGCAAATTAAGAAAATATTAATTTACCCACCTAATTTCAGGGCTTCCCATCCCCACCACCAATCCCCACAACAGGACCACCAAGCACCGACCCCTCCCCCCAGTCAGCATGTCGTCCCCAAACCCAAACTGAGAAAAGTAAGCAGCTGTTTTTTATACAGGACGGAGGACACACAGGCTCCTAAAACACAGTACTTGTCTGGTACTTTTTATTTATTGGTCTGAGCCCTTAAAAGGGCTGTTGAACAACTTCACGGCACATGGTTATGCTCTGCTGAGACAGAGCTCACAGTCTCCCTCACCCACTCAGCACCCGAAATGAATGGCGAAGGCGCGAGTGAATCCTTTCCCCTCCTCCCGACTCCCCCACCCACGTAAGCACCCAACAGTCCCAACTGCTCACCTCGTGACTGACTGCGCTGCACAGACTCACTGAACTGAAGCCCGACTCGAGTCCCGACTCCTCCTCTGGCTCCTCCCACCCAGACATGTCCCTCCTACTCTCTCTTGGCCAGAAAAGATGATCCTGCACATGGGCGATGACAGCAGCTCAGCTGAAGGGATCCTGAGCTACCGCGCATGCGCGCCAGTGATGCGGCTTAGTACTCACCAGAATGGCGGGTTTTTACACACATCTGGTGGCCAAAATGTTTAGCCAGGTCACATTTGGCGACCTGGCGACCCTATTAGTCCCACCCTGCCCATTACAAATGTAAAATTGGGCCTTGCCGAATTCTTGGTTTCTGCAATTACAGAAAATAGTTAACTCTTTTTTATGGGCAGGTAAAAAGTCTAGACGTAACTATATTAAGCTTATACGTCAAAAAATGGATGGTGGCTTACAGGCCCTAAACTTTTATCTATATTATTTAGCGATACACTTAACAAGGACGAGGTATTGGTTAATTTCCCCAAGCTCCTTTCCCGATTCTCGTTATTGCCCCCTTTTGTTAGATATAAAGCGCGCCTTATGTTTAGCACAAGATGTGAATCCCAGGGCCCTCCCTTTCCTCACTAAGAAGAATCTTCCCAATAAATTAAAAGACTCCTCGCTGGGTTCCATGCTTGAAACACAACAGCAATTTAATACTCTTCTTAAGACAGTGGATCGTAAGGATTTAACACAACCCCTTTTTAATAACCCTAACTTTGTAATCTCGGGTAAACTTCTTAAAGTTACTTTATTTTGGCCTGACAAGGGAGTTGAGAAGATTGAGGACTTGGCTATCAATCATAAATTGATGCTGTTCCAGGAAGCCAGCCCTCTTTATAAGTGGTCCCCACTATATGTATTTAAATACCTGCAGATTTCCCATATACCAATGAAGTACTTTGGTACAGGGCTTTGGTCTAACACGCTGTCATCTATGCTAGGGCCATACATTAAATCTCTCCCGACTTCCCATTTAATAGCATATGCATATACCTTCTTGCAGACCACACTGGCCCAGTTAGAAAATCATAGATGTTATTGGAGAAACCAATCATTGCCAACATCTACCTATTCTAGATGTTGGCCAAGAATCTGGAAACATCTATATAGATATATTAAATGGGCTAGATATAGATTTATGTAGTTTCAAATCAATCATAATCTATTTTATACCCCAGTTAAGCTTCACCTGATAGGTGCACTGACCTCTGAGCTCTATACCAGGTGCGCAATGTCTCCGGGAGACTTGCTGCACATGTTGTGGACATGTGAGAGAGTTTCTCCATTCTGGAACAGCATCAGATCCCACTTGGACCCATTACTGTCTCTCTCAGATAAGTTTAGTATGGAGATTTGTATTCTAGGAGATTATGCTACTCTTCAGGGCTGATCTCAGCAATCACATATGGCACTAATCTCAGCATGTGCCAAAAAATATTACTCCGGCACTGAAAAGATGCAATTACCCCTTCTTACACCGAATGGTATCGAGAAATAATGTTTGCTACACAGGCAGAGTGACTTGTAGTGGGGATGTCTAATAACATGGAAAAATTCAAACAAATTTGGGATCTCCTATTAAGCTTGTTGTTGATCTGGCCTGAATAGGGCAAATTTAACATTAGAGCCCCTTTGTATCCTGTGACAGTTTAAGAGATCTTGAGGTGTAATATAGAATGTATAAATTGCAGGATTACCTATTGGCAGTCGGGTGGGTTGGGGAGGGGTGGGGTACAGGCATCTGCTTATCCTGTTGTTTCTTATATAGCTAGCAATAATTTAAAAGAGTAAATTCTTCTTTGTGTAAACTCTTGTAATGTAAACATAATACAATGTATGTCGGATGCCTGTAAACATTGTGGAAAAACCTAATAAAATATATTTAATAAAAAAAAAATGAAACATATGCTGCGTGATGCAGCTACGAGAGGTGGGTGGGTACAGTGAGTGCTTGTGGATGGTGTTCTGGGTGGCGGGTGGCCACCTATGGCTGGGCTGCTGTGTTGCACCCTGCAGTACTGTAGCCCACCTTTGGGTGGCCCGGAGTTGCTCCTACTCTGCAGGGGCTCAACATTGAGCCCCTCTATGCAGCACACTGCAGGCTTGCATCAGCATATGCACTGCACATCCCTGGCTGAATATCGGGATGTGCCGCATATGAATGGGCACACCCCCTGCAGCTGCGCTACATACCATTACATTGAGCCCCAGCGCATTGGGATTTGTGCGGCGCCGGGCAGCCTTTTCAATATCCCGCCGGGGCGCAATGCGGCACAACCCCTTTGAATATCTGGGCCTAAACATACAATATGTGCACAATACAGAAAATTACATAAAGACTGAATTGGTTAACATCGATAAATGTCTAAGCATGGTTTGAGCAAGATGCCTAGAGCTAGGTATTGGCAAGCATAAAGCTAGAGGTGCCAAAGGGTAGGATAAGGGTGTGGATTAACAGAAGTTCGTTAGGAATGTGATAGGGAAATAGGAGTCGTAAACCACAACATCTGGTTTCCCTTGTCATGGGAAGTTCTTACACAGGAGTGTAGACATGCATGGTGACCGCTGGAGCAGGTCAAAGGAGGCAGGTACAGTAAATTTCATTTGTTTAGTGAGGTGAGCTTGACGTTTATATTTAAAAGGTCCAATTTTATAGGCAGAGAGTAGGTCAGGTGGGAGGGAGTTTAGCCAAAGTGGAGCCCAGTATCTGTAAGTTATCTGTTCATGGGATGTGTGCCGGAAAGGGACCTTGACCGAGTTATTGTTTGTTGCTCTAGTAAGCCTACCAGACTCAGCCATACAGATCATTGAGCAGACCCTTGGGGGAAGGAGACCTAGGGCTGCTTTTTTGGCTAAGAGGCATACATGGTAACAGGTCCTACTTTCCAGGTTCAGCCAACCAGATTGAGTTTAAAGGTGGCAGGTATGAGTTAGGTGTTGAGCACCTAGTATCGACCTGCAGGCTTTGTTTATGATGAGGGCAATCCAATTAAGGGTGGTGTCAGGGGCCGCCCTGTATATGGGCAGGCCATAGTCAAGAATAGAGAAGACTGAGCTAGTTATAGCAAGCTGAAGGGCGTCTTCAGTAAAGCAGTGCTGATGTTTGTAAAACTGACCCAGTTTGTGATTTGCAGCTCTTGCAATAATGTTGATATGAGTGGAGTAGGAGAGGGAGCTATCAAGCGTGATGCTGAGATATTTAAAGTTGTGGACCATTTCAATGGCTTTGTTATGTTTGTTCCTTATTGTAATCATGGACAACTTGTGTCTGCTGTGAGTTGAGGCAAAGAGCATGGTCTTCGTTTTCTTCTAATTTAGGAGTAACCTTGCATTACAGAACCAGTTTTCAATGTTTCTGAAATCCTGCTGAAGTCGTTGTTGGAGGGTGGTGGGGTCAGAGTGGCTGGTGAAAATGACCGCCTCATCCACGTAGTGAAGGATTTTGTGTTGACTTGTTTCGGAAAGTTGATTTAAGAAAAGACTGAAAAGTAGAGGACCTAACATGGAGCCTTTGGGAACTCCAGTGCACACACTTTGGGAATCAGAGAGTGTGTTAGCTATTTTAACCTTCTGTACCTGTCCAGAGAGGTAGCTCCTAAACCAGCATAGCGAGTTGGGTGATACACCCGTGTCACCTAATTGGGAGAGGAGGAGGTCATGACTGACAGTGTCGAAGGCCTTGATGAGGTCTATAAAGGTAGGCTCCACCAGGTGCCCGTGATCAAAGGCATCATGATGTATCCCAGGAACCTGATGAGCACAGTTATGGTACTGTGAAGTTTTCAAAAGTCATGTTGCTGTTAGCATTGCAGTTGATATTTGTTGAGGGAAACAACAAGCTGATCATATACAATCCTCTTGAGGGCTTTGGAAATTGGTGGGAGGATAAAGATGGGCCTGTAATTTGTGTGAAGTGTCCTTTTGTTCTGTTTGAGGAGACCTAGTTGCCCTTTTTTATGATCCGGGACGTTACAACTTTTGTTGGTGGTCTAAGACCCTTGTTTGTAAGATAACAGGCAAATGGTCACGTAACCAGTCTGGAGCACATTTAAACCCATAATCCATTCTGGGTGGTTTGTTAACACCCAGTCTAGTAATGTGCAGAATCAAGTTTTATAGTTGGTTCGTGTGGATAGGTCCACTAATTGGTGGATGTTTATTGAGGAGACGGTGTCTTTATAGGGAAATTATTATTATGTTTAAAACTTATTGCAGGATCAACCAGATGTCAGAGTCATACTGGGTGGGGCTGCAAGGTTATAGAGAGAGCCATGCAACAGTAGTTTCAGTTTCATCAGGATGATGTATAGGAACATTGAAATTATACAATGCATAAAAAAATAGCCACCCCTCATTGGCCAGCTGGCACTATCACCCCGTTGTAAAATATAGCATTACCAACAGGAACAAGTGCCAGCTGTGCCAATCTCGCGCTGCAACCCATTAACAAAACACTCTGACCCCCGTTTCCAAATCCCAAAACTGCCATTGTACATCGCTCTACGGAGTAAACCAAAACCCGGCTGTTCACCTCAAAAAATGAACATACAAACAACTTTCGACTTGATCGATAATGACGAGCTGGAAGCAATATTCAAATCAATCGAAGACGGCGATAATAGCGAAATTGAAACGGAAAATCCATCACGGAAAAACAACACCACAGCCGCCCCGAACGCCCGTTGCTCTGCCTCACATGCCCAGCCTGAACTTCACAAGCAGCCCGTTCGCAGCACATCCAACTGCCGCAGAAGACGGCGATAAAACCGAAATTTAAAAAAAAAATCCAGTACTTGAAAAACCATTAATACTGCCACCAAGAAAGCTCATCCCTCTGCCTCACATCCCCAGCGTGGACGTCACACACAGCCCGCTCGCAGCACGTCCAACTACCGCAGAGCACAATTCAAACACGGTGCTTCCCTTTAAAGGCCCCACACCAGCCAATCCTAACACAAAAACAAAGCGCCGTCACCACAGCATCACGTCTGAGCAAATTACAACGCTGGAGCTTGAAAGGCATGAGGAAACAACACAGAAGCAAACCAGATGGGCAGTTAAGGTATTCCTAGACTGGGCAAAAGAAAAGGAAATAGAAATAGATCTAAAAAATATCCCAGCCCAGCAATTAAATAACATCCTGCGCAACTACTACAGCACAGTTAGAAATACATCAGGAGAAGAATATGTACTAAGCAGCTTTGTCAGTTTGCGTTGTGGACTCAACAGATACATAAATGACCCCCCCATTGCCAGACAGCTCAATTTAATGATTGACCCAGACTTCACAACTGCAAACAACATATTCAAAGCAGTTGTAAAAAATACCGAAAGTCAGGAAAAGACATTGCTCAACACCACCCTGCACTCACAATATCCCAACTAGCAACCATTAGAAATTCTGATGCAGTTTCCCCACAAACTGCAAAAGGGCTAGTACAAAAAGTCTGGCTAGACATTCAACTGCATTTCGCAAGACGAGGCAATGAAGGAGTCAGACAATTCATAACACAGTCATTTGAAATAAAAATTGCTGAAAATGGCTTACAATATGTCACAAAAACATTTAATGAAGAAACAAAGTACCATAAAAAGTACAATGATCCCACACGCCATCTCACAAGAGGATGCATGTTTGAGCAACCTGACGACCCCCTGTGTCCTGTTAAAGGTTTTAAAAAGTATCCCAACAAGTTGCCACCAACCCCACAGCATTATTCCTCCACCCAAAAGACTTCCTAACCATATCCTAGAAAAATGCCAGTATGGTACAACAACGAGCCAATGGGCATTAACTACCTGGGAAAAATGTTGCCACTGATCTGCAAGCAAGCCCAATTGCCAGACATCTACACAAATCACAGTTTAAGAGCAACTGCAGTCATATTGCAGAGCGATGCAGGAATGGAATCTCGCCAAATCATGGCAATAACTGGGCACAAAAGTGAATCTTCACTTCTCAGTTACTGGAAGCCCAACATGTATGACTTCAAAAATTGGGGAAACATCATATCAGAAGGCAACCGTCAGGAAACTGCTACCCTTCCCCCGAATCTCGCCTTCCTAAGCACAAAACACCACCAAGAAACAGTCATCTCACACATGGAATCACCGACAATGCACAGCCCCAGAACTGAAATACCTCATGATCAGTCTCAAATCCAGAAACAAATTCTTCCAACACGAAATTCTTTTGAATTGATGCCACCATCATCAAGGAATGGCGAAAACAGAAACACCTCTCCATAACCAGCCCTCCCGGTGAACAGCCATGGCGGATCCAGCCAGCATGCCAGCAGCTCCACACACGTGGATCAAACCAACGACCTTTGGTGGTCTCTTCAATTATGGCACTGTAAATTTCTTCTACAAATAATGCAAGCGGTAACACAAAAACCAGCATAATCTACAAATTGCAATAAACTGTTTTAAAAACTAGCATCTTTTTTTCTCTACTTTTGCAGATTCGAAACAAATACCTGCACTCCACCCCAAGCCTACTCAAACGACAACAGCCCACAGACATCGGACAACTAAGAAAAAACAACAATCATCTTAAAGCAACAGAGCACAGAAGCAAAATACTATACTGAACTTTAACCTCATAACAATATTACTTTAAAATTATAATACCTAATCATTTAACACTTTTTCTTAAATAATAAAAAATATATATATTATTGCTTAAAAGTACATGTTAAAACTACATCTGTTCATAACTACTGTTCTGCTTCACTGTTAAAGTTAAGCTCAAATGTTAAAACACAAAAAAATAAACACTTCTTTATGTTACAAGCAAACCCACTGTATGGACTATTTTTTTGCATGGAAGGATATTCCACTATTTCCTTACTTTTTACACACAACAAATTATCACAATTAAATTACTATTCACATTTTACCACACACAACATTTGTATAATTGCAATAAACCACTCCAGGGTGTTGGTGATGCTGGTTTTACCCACGTCTGACGAGGTTTAGTCACTCGGCCTGCGGCCTCGTGACCAAACTATGCCAGGCGTGGGTAAAACCAGCATCACCAACACCTGTCGTGGTTTATTGCTTAAATATCACCATGACTTATAGAAACATTGAGATAGCACGATGATGTATAGGAACATGGAGATTTATTTATTTATTCATTTGGTAACCGGGTTAAAGCACTGATCGAAGATCTTTTTCAGGAACAGTCTGGGCCAGAAACTGGCTCAAACAGCGTAAAATACAATGAGAGAACAGCACGAATCATGCAGGGAACATAACAGGAAATCCAGTGTAGGTCAAGTTAGCAGAGACAATATAAGGTAAACAGTACCAGATACATCAGCAATTGAGCATACCACAAATTTATATTAGTTATATCTCCACTACCTATCTAAGATATTACTTTTCATCTTTCCTTATATCCCAAAACATATGTTGTATAAATATAGTTAGAAAATGGCAAACAAAAACAGTGTACTGATTGGCTGTCATCGTTCCAGAGGTGTGCATCTATTTTTCAGTACAGCCCTCTGAAAAAAGAAGTGTCAGGTGTGCCCAAGATATGAATAGTTTTCTAGTTCCTCATTGAATTTTCAAATTAATTTGCCGCCATTTTTTTTTCACTCGCTAAGTGACAGAGCTAGTGAGATGCCCCCGCTTCAGTTCTCTGAGCAGTTCCTAGATGAACTTTTTCAGACTTTCAGTTACAAACAACATAAAGAAACCTTCTTATTCTTTTTTTTTCCCTCACAAAAAAGTAACCTGACTCAGGTGCTCCAACCACTCCCGACCTCCAATCCTCCGCTTACTCTCACAAACACAGCTACCGAACAGCGTGACTCCATCTCTGGAAACCCATTACAGACAAGTCCCACTCCACTGTTCCATCAATGCGCTCCACCCCCAAAGTCTCAGAACAAACATAGAACAAATTAAAGAGCTGCAAAAAGGCATACATTGCAGGAAACTCCAGGCAACTGATAAGACTCTTCAGTTGCCTGACAGTTCCTCTTCCCTTCCTCTTTTTATTTATTTTTTGTTAAATGGACATGACTATGGCACTCGCACTCACTACTAGAGCCAAGTCCATGTATGCTACAGAGGACTACAGTGAGACCGTGGGACATCTATGCAACTCATTCAGACATGGGTTCCTAATCAGCAGCACCCTCTACTGGCAAATACAGCACATTACAGGAACTACTTTACAAGAAAATTAATTTTTTTTTATTCTTTTTTTATCAGTTATTGCACTTGTTTTTAATATTTCATATTATTTAAAATGTTACCTATGGGCCATTTTCTATGCACAATAATACCCTCCAGGGTGGGTGGTATTGGTCAATACCGGACCTTCCAGGAACTATAAGGCTCTCTGCCTGAGGAGCAGGGCAGTCCAGTATTGTCCAATACTGCCCACCCCATCGGTATTATTGCATATATATATATATATATATATATATATATATATATATATATATATATATTTGCAATAGGTCTGGACTTACATGTAGTGTGATAAATCCATTTACCTGAGTAACTATGTAGATAAATGAAATTTATCTACACAGTTACTATGTCATACTCCATTTACGTACGCAGTTCTTTTGTCACAGTCCATTTATCTACAGACTTTCTGTGTCACTGCCCCCCTACCCATCTGCTGGAACTACTTCCCCTTCTACCATAAAACAAAAGTACTGTTTACATTCCTTCCAGGCTCTGCAGCACTGCCATTCTCCCCCGCCCACCTCCCTGCTCGTCAGCTCCTCAAAAAACATAAATATATCCAAACAGCAGGTACTGTTTGAAATTTAGCATAAATTATCTGTTGTTGTGTTGCTACTCTCTTACTTTCTTTATCTTGTTCCAGCCCAGGTTCCAGCCACCACCAGCATCATGCTCCAAATACCATCGCTCTTTCCATGTTTTTATTCTCCTTCACCTAACAGAAGCAGCATTTGAAATCAAACAAGTGAGCATATTTAAAATAAAAAAACTCAAACTTCAGCTCCCGATGCCACATCTATAAGTTTCCAGACACTGACTCGCTCTACGGAAGAGGCTGCACTTGCTAAGCAGGACCACAATTTTCTTTCAACAGTTTTAAAAACCTGTTCCCTCCATCAATCAGTGGGAATTCTGTGAGGTCAATGCAGCATCCAGCCACTGCATCCTTACCGATGGTCATAGCAACCAGGCCAGGGAAAAAAGTAGAAACTCACCACTTCACAAAAAAAAAAAAAAGCACTAAACTTCACAAAAACAAAGAAAAACCACAAACTCATAGAAGCATAGAATTTGATGGCAGATAAGGACTACTTGGCCCACCTAGTCTCCCCATTTCCATACCTAATGGATAAGCTGTAGATCCTAGTTAACCAACAGCCTACTTCCTCCTACAACCCACTAGAATTGCCTTATGTCTGTCCCATGCATTCTTGAATTCTCCCACTGTTTTTGACTCTACGACCTCCTCAGGAAGGCCATTCCATGCATTTACAACCCTCTCTGTGAAGAAATACTTCCTCACATTACCTCTGAGCCATCCTCCCCATCTTCAAATTGTGCCCTCTTGTTCTTGCACATCTCTTTTCCTGAAAGATGCTACCCTCTTGGACTTTGTTGATTCCCTTGAGGTATTTGAAAGTTTCTATCATGTGCCCACTCTCCCCTCCTTTCCTCGAGGCTATACACCTAAAGCTCCTTTAGTTTTTCTTCATATGTCTTCTGGTGCAGACCCTGCACCATTTTGGTTGCCCTCCACTGGACAGCCTCCACCCTATCTATGTCTTTGCTGAAATGGGGTCTCCAGAACTGTACACAGTGAACTCTAAAAATAAAAAAGATTATCACAGAAGGTCAACCCCTACTGCATAAATTGAATCTGTGGATGGCGACAGTGTGATAAATCATTTATGCAGTGCACTTGCCATTGACCTCTCGTAACCATCACCTGTGGCTCCCTTATGTTTTTGATAACAGGTAAGATACACGAGGCATTCATGTGCCTATTTTCAGGCATGACCTGGGAGAATTACAGACTAAACAGAAATAAAAATATACAGCAAACAGTATACATAAATTGGGACCAACATTATCAGACTTTACAATTACTAGACATCACAAAACAAGTAGCGGTGCAAATAACATAAAATACAGCAGCTGGTGCAGTCAAAAGAAGTGCTTGGAAAAAAGGAACACAGAATAGGGGAAATCAATGGTATTAACCTCGCTAGTGCTGGTACAATACACAGAGGGCAAATACATTTATTGAAAAAGATAATACACATCAGAGAAACTGAGTGGAAAAGTGCAACAGTGTTAGGGCAGTCAGTCCTGTGGTTTCTAGCAAGAGCAAGGGCTAGGAAGACACAGTGGATCCTTTAGAGCCTTACAGAAGATTAGGTAGTTGAGAGAGAGAGAGAGAGAGAGAGAGAGAGAGAGTTCTGAGGAAAGGGAGTTCCAGTAGATAGGGGCATACAGTAGACTGCAAAAAACAGTTTTCTGAGGCCAGTGGAGCACTGATGCTCTGTGAGAGGCTAGGAGTCTACAGACCTTAGCAGGTATGAAGGGGATGGGTGCTGCAGATACTGTACCTTGCTAGGGAAGGTGGGGAGTCTGTTCAAATGAGTTTGTCCACAAAATGACCCAGAGCAAGCAATCATGGGCTAGCAGAGGAAGGCCAACACAAACCAGTGCAGAGGAGACGGTGATCTGTGAGCTTCAGAGAGGCCAGGGCCAACTGACACACACCATTTATGTTTTATCCTGCCTAGAGGGGACAGGTTTGTTTGCAACCAGGAATGCCAGAAAGGCCATACATGAGACTTGGCAGAAGAACACCTTTTGCTGTATACAGTTGGCAGTTGGGGACAGGTAGCGTTTGATTCTATGGGCCATGCCCAGCTTAGCATTAACAAATCTGCAGACTGAAGAGGGTGGATGAAGAAATAAAGGGAGGGATCTAACCATACTCTTAAATATTTGACATTGCAGACACTGTCAAGTGGAGACCTGACATTACAGGTGATGGAGAGTTTTTTTCTTTTTTTTTTACTTTCTATTTGTACCTCCTCCATCTCTGAGTCTGCTTCCTTTCCTTGGGGTCCCAATGCTGATCCCAGCAGTGCAACAGCGGTTTTCCACAGCCTCGTATAACCCCCCAGGTGGGGTAAGAGGGTACTCCCCAACCCCTCCAGCCAACGTCCAATTTATCAGGCAGCCCATTTGCCTTCACTGCCATAACACCTGGACCCATCTCTTGCAGAAGACACAGGGCAATTTCCACTTTTTCTCTGGAGATGTGGTTGTGCAATGACATCAAGGTGTATGCCGACATCTACCATGCTTCTCCCCACTGCTGTGGCACCGAGCTGCTGTGCCTCCAGCTTCTGCTAAAGGTCAGCCAGCCATGGGCCTCTCCCCCCTACCCTCTCCAAGGGAGACAAGCAGTCCTACAGATGCTCAGCCTCCCCTTCCTGGCCAGTCCTCCAGCATCCAGGCTTGTTCCTGAGCACATGTCACTGGTGTCACAAGCAGTAGCTCTACCACTGCACCAGCAGGCCAGCAGGTGATGGAGAGTTTTGAAGGGATAGCACAGAGTTTCAGCTTGGAACCAGAGAGCATTGGCTTGGTCTTTTAGCTGTTTTGGATGAGCTTATCTGAGGATAGCCAAGATTGGGTGATTGTGATGGTACTGGAGAGGGAGTTTTGGATGGTGGAAACAGCTGCATTCAACACGACCTGCCAATTGATGGAGTGGAACCCTTTCCTATCAAGGTAGGCATCCACCCCACCACCAGTGAGTACCTGAATGGCAACATGGGTGCAGTCAATGGCAACACATAGTGCCGGTAGGTGCACAACCCAATAGAACCGCTGCATTGTTGTGTACATCCCACTGGTGTGCTAGGGATTATGATGTACTCACCAGCCTGTGGCACCAAGGCGTCTAGAAACTGGGCCAGCAGTTGTAAGGTGGTGGACTGCAAGACACTGGTGGTATCCACCATCAGTGTGTGAAATGACTCTTTGGGGAATACACATGGCAATCATCATTTTGAGCTTAATTGACATAACATGGCTGCACTGGGTGTCAATGTGCAGCTTCTCGTGCAACTGCCTGAGCATAGCCCAGTTTAGGCAGTACTGCCCAACAAGCTGGTCATCTTTGAGGCTCTCAAAGGCTACTCATGGCTAGTACTCTCTGTGTGCAGCATAGCTCCTCCACGGCTATGAATGAGCCCAAGGTGGACATTGTCCCTCTCCGCTTCCTGCAGAGCCTCCTGCAGCATGATGATCTGGTGGGTTTCCCCAACCACCATCTTGTTTGGTGGCTGCAGTACCTCCTCCTGCCTCTAGGGTTTGCCCAGAGTAAGCCAGCCTTTTTATAAACAGTATTTGCATTGTGCAAAGTGACCTGTGCTACACCCGTTGCACAGCACAAATGTGTCGAACATCACACTGCGCCTGTACTCGTCTCCCTGCCCTTCCCTTTGCCCACCAATTACATAATGTTTTAGGGATGTGCACTATACATTTTAGCATGTGCACCTATCCCATTTCAGTATTGTACTTGAACACAAACTCAAGGCAAATGGCATGCAAGCATTTTATCTAAGGGTAAATGTTTGATTATCTTGCCCTGATGGTAATTTAAGTGGTACTGTGATAATATGTAATTCAGGAAGTGACTATAAAAAACATAAAACATAACAGAAACACAGTTTTAAAACTGTTGTGACTGATTAATTTGTTGACCAATGTAAGCAATATAAAATCAGTCTGAGTGGGGATTTTTTGTTTTGTTTTAATAACTACTTAACAGGATTGTATTGATAGACACCTAGGCAGAGCACCTAGACTGTAAATTGCTCTTGGACCCCCTGATCAGAAGACGAAATTTTATACAACAGATATTTACAATCTGGCATTGCTTCTTCAGACTAAGATGGCCAGTCACCATTCTATGCACTATCTGGGACTGGTATCTCTTAACATATACACTGACTGTTTTGATTATATCTGTACTGTTTTCAATTGTAAACCATGTGCTGCTTTGTAATTGCCATTTTTGTCATGTACTACATACCTTGTTGTAACTTCCTGGGTCGTGTCTACCCTGTATCTCTAGTACACCTCACCCAGTTACCAAAAACAAAAAAAATAAATCAATAATCATGAGATATATTTTTCCAGTTATATATTTCCTTGGATTTAATTTGTTTTAAGTTCTACACCACTGTTTTGTATAGCTGGAAGTATTATCTTCCCTGAATTTAATTATTAATTGCTGGAAGAAGAAAGCAAATAACTCAGAACAACCTAGGAAGTCAAAAACAGTAACCAGGTCAAGCAAACAGACAGCTGAGATAAAACCAGGACCTAGGAAAATGCCTAGCTATTCTATTACTCTAGGCAGTCAGATAGATCTGGTGGATGAAATAAATATTATAAGAATAAAGGGCTCATTGCTGCCAAAAACCACTTCATCCCCCATTAGAGTTGGATGTTCCCTTCCATTAGTAATGGATCATCCTCTATTAGTGCAAATACGAGACTTAGCTCTCATTTGGAAGACAATATAGCCAGAGAGGATATTATGCAAATTTAACTAGAGAACAAGTCATAGGAAATTCTGTACCTCCGCAACACCAAGATGGCACCCACACAAAACGAGTGCTAATAGGAGGACAAATAATGTATTTACTTAATTTTTGTTAACCAGGTAGGTTCATTAAACTAATAAATGCCATTTTCAGGCAGGATCCGGAAGGTTACAAGGGATCAAGAATCAGAAGGGGGCACTGCTCATATCATAACACATAAGTGGGAAAACATGCAGACTTTCCTAAGACTCAATAAAAGATCATTTTTTACAAAATTCTGATCAGTTCCCGTTGCTTTATATTGATAGGAGCTCCCTTGAACCCCCTACTAAATTGCCACCGGATATCCTGCTACTATGGAAATAGGCAGAGGACCAGCTCAATCAAGTAGCAGAAACAACAAATTAGTCAACAGAAGAAAAAGTGGCAAATCCAAAAATACCTACAACTTGTGATGTTGAAATAAAATTAAAATAGATGTGATTACAACAAATAAATATGGACATGTTAAAGATCAGTAAGTATCTCGAACCAATAGCTTCTCTGCTATCAACAATAGTGGAGAACATGAAACCAAATGGGCAGGAAAAATACATTTTGCAGATTAGTGAGGACCCTATGCAACAAACTTTGGTTAGAGCCAAACATGGCTGCAATACATCACTGTCATATTTATTTATTTATTAAAATGTTTTACCAGGAAGGCACACTGAGCAGAATACTGCTCGATTCCAGGTGTGCCCTGGGGGCTATGACAGTGGGGAAATATACATGACATATATACAGAATACAATTTAGTGCAGAACAATGTATGTAGCAGAGAATCATTTGTAAAAGGAGCATAAAGAACACATTTTGTATGTACATTACAGCACATGTAGAGCAGAGGCAAGGTAAGTGATGATAAATGAACAACTCGCAAATCAGAGTCAGAAAAAGTGAACTATTCCAGTGCGTCAGCAGACACTTCTTAGCCACAGGCACATGTAAAGGAGAAATGCTCATTGACGAGGGAGTTGCGGTGCAGTGTTGGGGGCATATTCTGTATGTCCACAGGGATGGAGTTCCACAATTTTGGCATACGATGTCTGAAGGCTGCTTGCCCAGCCAAGGAAGACATCTATGGCACAGCCAGGAAATAGGTGTTGAAATTTCTGAGCACATATGCTGGAGGGGCTTGAGCTGCTAGGGCAGCTGTGAGATACGTTGGCAGGGCCCGAGACCAGAACTTGGCTGTGTGCCTAGTGCAGTGTGGTCTTTTGCGGTCCTGAAATGAGAGGAGTTTGAGAGACTGGTACAGCCCACAGTGATGAGTGGTGGGTGGGAAATCAAAGACAAAGCATCAGAAAGAGTGAAAAAGGGTGTCCAGTCTAGCAGGGTGGACTTAGGAGAGGCACTGTAGACTATGTCCCCATAGTTGAAAATAGAGAGAATCATTTTCTACACTAGTGCATGGCGAGCTGACGGTGGGATGCTCCCACGGTTGCATTATAGGGCACCCAACTTGGGGTGCAGCTATTTTGTGGATGGCATTAACATGCACAGAGAAGCTGAGGTGCTGATCAAGCCAGACCCCAAGGTATCTGAAGGAGGAGCAAGCCTCCAGAATGGCATCATCCAGGGTTTAGAAGGAGGGGGTGGTTGGGAGCTGAGATAGTCTCTGCCACATGCTGAAGGTCATTGAGACCAACTTCTTGGTGCTGAGGCAAAGCTGGTTGGCATGAAGCCAGAGCTGAACACCATTGAAACTTGCTGGAACTTGGTCACCACATCAGCAGTTGAGGGGCCTGAAGTATACAGTACAGTGCTTTCTGCATATATGTGTATGGATGTGTTTGGACAGGTGGTGGGCAGGTCATTTAGGAAGATGGAGAATAGGAGTGGGCTGAGGACTGAGCCTTGGGGGACTCCTGTGGAGACTGGAAGGGGGTGGAGGTGAAAACTCCAATTTTAACGGATTGGGATCTACCTACAAGGTAGAAATGGAACCAGCTGGTGGCTGTGGTAGAGAGACCAGCAAGGGAGAGCTTATCCAGGAGGAAAGCATTGGAGACAGCATCAAAAGTCTTTGTCAGGTTGACAAAAATCATGGAGGTGATGTGACCTTTGTCCATACCATCAAGGATGGAGTCAGTGAACCATAGAAGTGAAGTGGCAGTGGAGTGGGTCATCCTGAAACCAGACTGGAAAGGTGAGAAGAAGGAGGCAGAGTTTAGAAAGGACGAGAGCTGTGAGAGGACAAGGTGTTCCTGTAGTTTTGCCACTATGGGGAGGAGGGAAATTGGACAATAGTTGCCAGGGGTGGAGGGGTCGCCACCCTTTGGAAGTGGGATGACAGTTGCGTGCACCCATTCCATTGGGATTTAGGCTAGGGAGAAAGAGTGTTTGAAAAGGGCAGCCAAAGGTGTGGCTATAGCAGGTGCAGCCAGGTAGAGCATCCTGGAGTCAAGCCCTGAAGGGCATTTGCCATTGGATGGATTTGGGGACCACAAGGTGTTGTAAACTTCTGATGAGGTGACCGGTCAGAGGGAGAAAGTATGCTCAGGAGCTGAGGCATGGGCAGGGGGTAGGCAGGTTGCTATTTTGCTGATATTGGGGAAGGGTGGATAGCAGCTTTGAGGTACAGCTTGTGAAGAAGGTGTTAAAATCTGAAGCAACTGCAAGAGGGTTTGTAACGGCAGTGCCGTCTATGTTTAGAACAGGGGTGGGTGGTTGGGAAGGTGGGGAGAAGAGGGATTTGACCACCTTCCAAAATTTAGCCAGGTGTTTTAAGTTGGATTGAAAGGAAGCTTAGAAGCTTTGAAGAAATTCACTTTAGCCTGCTGGATTAGCCCAGTACAGGCATTACGTAATGAGCAATAATTTGAGAGATCTGCTGGGAAACCGGTGGCTTTGAGCGATTTCCATGCCTGGTCTCTGGCTCTGATGTGGGATATAATATTGGCTGTGATCCAAGTCAGGTGAGTGTCTCTCACATGAGCCCGTCTAAGTGGGGCATAGAAATCCCATACAGCAAGGAACTTTGCCTTGAAGTGCTCCAGAGCAGAGTCAATAGAGGTCTCACAGGGGATGAAAGACCAGTCTGTGACAGCCAGGTCACTTAAAAGTGAGGCTAGATCTAGGGAATTGCATGACTGGGTGAGAATGGTCCTGGGGGGAGCCTTAGGCCTGAAAATCTTCCGTACCATGTAAACCATGTGGTGGTCACTTAGGGAGTGTGTTAGGAGGCCAGAGGCAATTATCCGGTGCTGGTGAGAAGTAAGGGACCAGTCCAGAAGAGACTGGTTCTGATATTTGGGGGTCAGACTTGTTGGTTCAGTAATCAGTTGTGACAGGTTTAGAGCAGCTCCCTGGTTGTGAAATTTGGATGAGGCGCTGGACAGCCAGTTGAAATCCCCCAGAATATGGAGCTCACCTTCTGCGGCACTAGATTTTAAAGTGCTCAGGTTGTCCAGGATGGCGGGGTTGGGGGAGTCAGGTGAGCAATAAGAGTCAGCTATAAAAACTGGGTTGGTGTGGGGGAGGGAGAGTTTAATTAGTAAGGTGTCAATGGACTGTGTGGGCAGAGGTAGACTGACAGGGGTAAACTGGATGGAGGACGCAATATACATAGCTATGCCACCACCTCTTTTGTTGCCTGGGCCATCGTGGAGGATAATGGTGTAACCAGGGATGGTGACTTCTGCATCCTTGTTATGAGGTTTTAGCCAGGTTTCAGAAATAATCAGTATGTCAGGCCTAATGGATAAGACAATTGGTTGCAGCATGGCCAGTTTGCATGGTAGGCTGCAGATATTGATGTGCACTAATTTTAGACCCAGTGGTAGAAAGGGGGGGGGATGGTTGGACCGGGGTTTGGCTCAATGTCCCTAGACAGTAGGAGGAGTAGTGTTACCAAGAGCTTGGTTAGTTGCTTGTAATGCTGTAGCTTGCGAGTAGAGTGCTTTGGTTGTATGTCTTCCATGGGGAGGGGGGGGGCACTTTGTGGTGGAATTTAGGACTATAAGACCAGATGGAAATTGAGTGCTATAAGAAAAAAACAAAAGCTGGAATGGGTATACAAGCTTGTTTGTCTATGTTCAGTGGCCTAAAACATCTCTGTAGGCTTGGACCTTTCTCTGGAGAAGTAAGAGCTGGGATGATTAGTTGCACAGCTGTCCCTAAGGGGGTCAACACCCTACAGGGATGCTTCAGGCCAGTGAATATAAAAAAAGAAGCTTGCAGGTCTAGTCCAGCTTCTGTTTTTTCTCATATCAGGTTAATAAGGTCTGTACAGACAGTTGGTAAGACCACATCTGGAGTACTGTGTACAGTTCTGGAGACCCCATCTCTGCAAAGACATAGACAGGGTAGAGACTGTCCAGAGGAGGGCAACCAGAATGATGCAGGGTCTGCATCAGAAGACATATGAAGAAAGACTAAAAGAACTAAAGATGTATAGCCTTGAGGAAAGGAGGGAGAGGGGGGACATGATAGAAACTTTCAAATACCTCAAGGGAATCAACAAAGTCCAAGAGGGTAGCATCTTTCAGAAAAAGAGATGTGCAAAAACAAGGGGCATGATTTGAAGATAGAGGGCGGACAGCTCAGAGGTAATGTGAGGAAGTATTTCTTCACAGAGAGGCTGTGGATACATGGAACAGCCTTCCTGAGGAGGTCGTAGAGTCAAAAACAGTGGGGGAATTCAAGAATGCATGGAACAGACATATGGCAATTCTAGTAAGGGGTAGAAGGAAGTAGGCTGTTGGTTAACCAGGATCTGCAGCTTATCCATTAGGTAGGGAAATGGGCAGACTAGGTGGGCCAAGCGGTCCTTATCTGCCGTCAAATTCTATGTTTCTTTGTCTCTATGAAAAGTTTTTGATTGAGGAAGAAGCTGTAAGTAGGAGTTTCTCCAAAAGGACCATGACAAGGCCTCTGTAGCAACAGGCTCAGAGGGCCTGATCCACATACACATCTGGCCCCTCTGCAGATTTGGAGGGCCAGGGAAGGCAGTGAAGTTGGCCACAGCATCCACACTGACTAACAATGATGAAAAAAAGTTGTGTTTCATTCACAGTTTTATCAAGGCAGTGTGGGAGATGAGCATTATATATATATATATATATATATATATATATATATATATATATATATATACACACATATATATCTATATCTATCTATATACTGTATATATAATATTGTCCCTGTACATTCACAAGTGCCGTTTGCACACAGTCTGTGTTCTCTAGCTACAGTGCATGGAGGAAGAACTGACTGAGGAATGGAGGAAAGGAAAGAGAGGGTTGGGAGCAAGAAAATAGTGTGACAGGGAAAGGGGATATGCAATGAGAGGAGGGAGAGGCAGAGGGAGAGTGAAAAACAGGACATGCGCTCTGTGGACAGAGACAATGGCAGGAGAGAGGAAGAGGAAGTGAACTGATTCATGCCTACACACCATTACATGGTGTTCTTCATCTCCACTCAGTGTAAGCTCGGTGTAAGGAGCAAGCTGTGCTGCAGTAGCAATTCGAGTCAGACCCTTAACTTCTCGTCTTCATTCACAACACATCAGTATGGTTCTGCTATGCAGCCATAAAAACGGTGGGTGGGAGACATAATAAGGCAGAGAAAAAGCAACCTAAAATGGAAAATGGCATATGTACAACATGGTTGCAGTATCATGAACTGCTGCTTTAATGTTTTGTAATTTCTTCCTTCATCCATTTATCAGTCTTTTAAATATTGCACAGCAAGTCCTTATTCCACCATTTGTTTCACAAGTGTCTGACTATCTCAACTGACTTCACAATTGTTGGGTTAGCAACTGTACCCCACAGTCCTTCTACTGTCATGGTAACTATTATGCCACAACATGCAGCCTGTGGATACGGTGACAAGAGTGGTCCTTCAAAACCTGATTAAACACAAGCAAAGTTTCAGAAAAAGTTTTCTCTAGCAAATTGTACAGTCAGATGGCATTAACCCATTACTGGTTTAACTGTAAACTTAGGTTCCCAAATAACTTCTGCTGCAAACGGAAAATAACCCATTATTTTTGCCTGTGTAATCCAATTTTCTCTGCATCTGAATCCGTCATGGTTCATACTGTCACAGTGGGTGTTCTGTTAACACATAATTTACTCATTAATCCATAGTTAACAAGGCAGTAATGGCAATGGCTGTGGCTGTGGCAAGCACTCAGCATTCCGTGGCCACACCAGTAGTGCAGTTAGCAAGCTGCAAATGAGATGACAATAGATAATCAGCTGGATTGTGAAGCAGCTGGTTTAAAGTGTGGTCTCTTGGTCTCAGTGATTACTGCCATAGCTGTTCAATGTGAGTGCTACTAAGCGTGGTCAGACTGAAATCTCAATCTCACAAAAGAGAGAGCTGTGTATTGTATGTGGAAGCAGGCAACCCCAGAGTCCACATACCATGATACGGTAGCACATGCCTTCAGTTCATTTGATCTCAAGCTTGGCTCCACCACCTGCTCAGATATCTGGAGATCCAGGGAGAAATAGTTGGCAGTATCATCTGATTGAACAGCACCGACCTCCATCCAACTTGGCAAACATAAGGACATCAAGGCTACACTGAATCTGTGGCCATCTGAGATTAATTTAGCTGGTGCCAGTGTATCGGATGCAATGGTGATTGGGAAAGCTAAATTTTTTGGTACCCAGATAGGTGTTGAAGGCTTCTCATATTCCCATGGCTGGATACAGGGGTTCAAGAAAAGGCACGGTCTCAGCAGTAAAACTTACCACAGTGAGTCTGGCAGCACAGATCAGGATGCTGTAGTGTCAGGGACGTTACAGCTGAAGGAGGCCTTAAGTGGGTACAGTCCCAGAGACATTTATTATCTAGACGAAACTGGCCTGTTTTGCAGATTGGGTCCAACAGCCACATTATCATCAACTGAATAAATAATGCTTTTCAAATTATGCAATAAACTGAATGTCTTGCTCGTTAAATGTGTCTTAAGAAGATTTTTTTTTTTTAAATAGTGTCTTGGAATGGTCAGACTTGCAATAATATATCACAACATGCTCCACTTTTATGACCCAGTGGTACCACTGACATACATAAGAAGGATAGAACGTGGCTGGTCATTCCTAAATAAATCTGAAAGAACTCTTGAAACTGAAGGTGGACAAAGCAATGGGGCCTCATGGGTTTCACTCCAGAATTCCAAAAGAACTAAGGGTTGAACTACTGACACCACTGACTACTCTCTTTAACAAATCATTGAAGGACAGGGTGGTACCCAAGGACTGTAGGAGGGTGGATGTGATTCCCCTTCACAAAAGTGGGAGCAGGGCAGAGGCAGGAAACTACAGAACAGTTAGTTTGATCTCAGTGGTAGGGAAAGTGATGGAATCACTTCTGAAGGAAAGAATTGTTGAGTACTTAGAGGCCAGTGGGGCACAGGACCCAAGGCAGCATGGATTCACAATGGGAAGGTCATATCAGACAAATCTAATAGATTCTTTGACTGGGTGATCAAAGTAATAGACCAGGGAGGGGCTGTGGAAATGGCCTACCTAGATTTTAGCAAGGTATTTGACACAGTCCCACACAAAAGATTAATATACAAACTAGCCACCCTTGGAGTGGGTCTCAAGGTGGTAGCCTGGATAAAAAATTGACTGGACAACAGGACACAAAGGGTAATAGTAAACAGAGTTCACAGTGAAGAAAGGAGGGTAACTAGTGGGGTACCACAGGGTTCAGTACTGGGACCAGTCTTCTTTAATGACTTTATAAGTGACATTGCAGAGCACCTGGAAGGAAAAGCATGTCTCTTTGCAGACGACACAAAGATCTGCAAGAGGGTTAATACACAGGGTGGGATGGAAAGGATGAGAAGGGACTTGGATATGTTGGAGGAATGGTCAAATGTATGGCAGCTCAGATTCAACACAAAGAAGTATAAGGTAATGCACCTGGGAAAGAAAAACCCAGGGGAAGAGTACACAATGGGGGGTGAGAAACTAACAACAACAAAAATGTAAAGGGACTTGGGAGTAATTATATCAAATGACTTAAAGGTTGGCAAGCAATGTGAGAAGGCAGTAAGGAGGGCTTGGGGGATACTGGGGTGCATAGGGAGAGGTATCAACAGTAGAAAACAGGAAGTTGTTGGCCCTCTGTACAGACAGTTGATGAGACTCCATCTGGAGTACTGAGTGCAGTTTTGGAGACCCCATCTCTGCAAAGACAGACAGAGTGGAGGCTGTCCAGAGGAGGGTAACCAAAATGGTGCAGGGTCTGCACCAGAAGACATACGAAGAGAGACTAAAGGAGCTTAATATGTATACCCTCGAGGAAAGGAGGGAGGGGTGACATGATAGAAACTTTCAAGTACCTCAAGGGAATCAACAAAGTCCAAGAGGGTAGCATCTTTCAGAAAAAGAGATGTGCAAGAACAAGGGGGCACAATTTGAAGATGGGGGGATGGCTCAGAGGTGATGTTAGGAAGTATTTTTTCACGGAAAGGGTTGTGGATGCATGGAACAGCCTTCCTGAGGAGGTTATGGAGTCAAGAACAGTGGGGGAATTTAAGAATGGATGGGACAGACATAAGGCAACTCTAGTAGGGGGTAGGAGGAAGTAGGCTGTTGGTTAACTAAGATCCACAGCTTATCCATCAGGTAGGGATATGAGCAGACTAAGTGGGCCAAGTGGCCCTTATCTTCCATTAAATTCTATGTTTCTTTATTCAGTCCTTATACCATATGCCTATACTACTATATCACGGCTGTTGTTCCTATAGACATTTATTTATTTATTTTACATTGCTGTCATATTTGTTACTGTTCACTCCCACTGATAACCCTTCCCGCAGGTTGCACCTGAAAATGAGCTCTGGCTAAGCGCGCCTATGCTAGTCACCAAATTAAAAATAAATAAACTGTATGTTCCAGGTGCTAAGCTGTTTTTTTCTAGAATGTCTATATGACCTCTAGCCTGGATAAAATGAAGCAATGTACATGTACAGTATGTTTCATTTGTCGATCACAGCCATAAAGTGTGACATTAATGTTCTTTGAAATTGTGTTAAAGCCGAATGACAGCTGTCCAGTGCATTTGGGAGCTGGTGATTACTGAGAGAACTCTGTGGAAGGATTCATCATTCATAACCAGGATCAAACATCCAGGCAGGAAACATGGCTGTGAAGAACATCAAGCCAGCCTGTACACTGAAAAGTCACAAAACAAATCTGCATCTTGCCCTAAGCTTCCATAAATCTATCAGGCTGTCAATTGTTTCCCTGTCTACCCCTAGACAGCTAGTGTGATGCAACATTTTAAATCACATGTTTTTGCTGGCCTCGCGGTTATGGACTGAATCACTCAGATTACTGTTTTGCAGATTTGAACAGCAGACTAAATAAGGAATGTTTCCCATGTTATCAATCAAATTTCATCCAGACCCAGCATACCTTTGTCCACAGATTTGTGGGTTCTAAGCAGACATATTTCAAATTTGAAACTGAGATTGAAAGAAAAACCCTAAAGGGACCTACTTCTAGGGTCCTTGTTTCTGTCAGACACTTTGCAAACCACGTAGACTATAAGCTGTTGTATGTTTTATGTTATTTAAGTAAAATGAATATTTTACACCTTGCTTTCTTGCTATAGTGAACCCCACTGTTATAAATCTCACTCATACTGAATAATTGTGTTGGCTCACACTATTTGGAAATAGGTATATTATCACCTCACTAAAATGAATCCTAGGTACAGTATATTGAACTAATGAACCGGCTCCAGAGGCGTTTACTATATTGAGGGAGCGCTGTGTAATGTACTGGATATGGGACACCCTATGGAGTCCTGCAAAATGGAAAGCTGAGGCCATCAAGGGATACTCACTAGAAGGATCTGTCTTGCAACATAGAACCACTCTTGCTGACCTTACAAAGATTTGGATGCCCTTCGTAATCTACTTCAATTCTGAAACGTGTGTTAACCATCTTGGGGGGTTTGTCAAAATAGTGGTTTCAGGCCAATACTTCAAACAAACCAGAAGGTGCTACAAAAGGCAACTTAAGAAGACGGAGCCATTTGTAGCTATTACATTATCAAAAGTGAACTTGAGGTATTTTGCAGTATTTACCACCCTATATTTGATTCTTCTTTCTCACATTGTTTCCAGTAAAACCAATAAAATACATGAAAGGATAAAAGGGATAACTTTGCATTGTGAACTCCATTTATACCATGCCTATTTTGTACTCCTCTCATATAAGTCAGTCACAAAATGTATTAACATTATATTATAATGTACAATGGTTGTTATAGTTAAGTTGAACAGTACCACAGTAATTTTCCTTCTACCCTGGAAAAAATAAAGCGATTTACTGCTACCGTGGTAAAAATACCATTGAATAACATTGTTTCTTTTACCGTGGTAGCAGTAAATCCATGGTAAATTTTACCACGATAGCAGGAATTATTGCAGTACAGTTAAACTTATCTGTAACAACCACTGTGTTCTTTTTCCTGGCTTTGCACTGTCTGCACCATATCATGTTCATTTGCACTATACTGATTCTATGCTGTCTCTCACCTGACTGTATTATTGCCCAATGCACCCTTCCCCCCGTGGTTATGCCTGGAAATGAGGCTCTGCTCAGTGTGTCTTTTCCAGTCATCACTTTCTAAATAAAATTAATAAATAAGTAAGGTAATAAATCCCCAATATAAAGTGACAGACAGGCCTTAAACCAGTTGTCATATATGATTTGAATTCTCACCCCTCTACCAGGAAACATAGAAACATAGACTTTGACAGCAGATAAGGACCACTTGGCCCACCCAGTCTGCCCATTTCCCTACCTATTGGATAAGCTGCAGATTCTAGTTAACCAATAGCCTACTTCCTGCAACCCCCCACTATAATTGCCTTATGTCTGTCCCATGCATGTTTGAATTCCCCCACTGTTTTAGACCCCACAACCTCTCCAGGAAGGTGGTTCCATGCGTCCACCACTCTCTCAGTGTAAAAGAATTTCCTCACATTACCCCTGAGCCGTCCCCCCTCTAACTTTAAATTGTGCCCCCTTGTTCTTACACATCTCTTTTTCTGAAAGATGCTACCCTCCTAGACTTTGTTGATTCCCTTGAGGTACTTAAAAGTTTCTATTATGTCCCCCATCCCTCCTTTCATCAAGGGTATACATATTAAGCTCTCAGTCTCTCTTCATATGGTTTCTGATGTAGATCCTGCACCATTTTAGTTGCCCTCCTCTGGACTGCTTCCATCCTGTCTATGTCTTTGCATAGATGAGGTCTCAAAACTGCACGCAGTACTCCAGATGGGGGTCTCACCAACTGTCTGTATAGATGGATAACCACTTCCTTTTTCTACTTGTGATGCCCCTCCTATGCATGCCAGTATCCCCTGGCTCTCCTCACTGTCTTCTCCATTGCTTACCCACCTTTAGATCATCTGATATGACTATCCCAAGTCCCGTTCCATTTTGTTGTTGTTAGTACCTCCCTGTTATTTTATCTTCTCCTGGGTTTTGTTTCCCAGGTGCATTACTTGCACTTCTTTGCATTGAATCTAAGTTGCCATATGTCTGACCATTCCTCCAACCTTGCCAAGTCCCTTCTCATCCTTTCTACCCCCCTTGTGTATCAACTCTGTTACAGATCTTTGTGTCATCTGCAAAGAGGCATACCTTTCCTTCCAGACCCTCTGCAATGTCACTTATAAAGACGTTAAAGAGGACTTGACCCAGTACTGAGCCCTGAGGTACTCCACTAGTAACCCCCCTTTCTTCAGAATGTGTTCCATTCACTATTACCTTCTGTGTCCTGTTGTGCAGCCAGTTTGCTACCCAGGCTACCACCCTGGGACCCACTCCCAGGCTGGCTAACTTGATTACTAATCTTTTGTGCTGGACTGTGTCAAATGCCTTGCTAAAGTCTAGGTAGACCATATCCACAGCCCCTTCCTGGTCTATTACTTTGGTCACCCAGTCAAAGAAATCAATTAGATTCGTCTGACATGATCTTCCTGCTGTGATCCATGCTGTTTTGGGTCCTGTGCCCGCTGTACTCTAGGTAATCAACAATTCTTTCTTTCAGAAGTGATTCCATCATTTTCCCACCACTGATGTCAAACTAACAGGTCTGTAGTTTCCTGCTTCTGCCTTGCTCCCATTTTGTGAGGGAATCACATCTGCCCTCCTCCAGTCCTCAGGTACCACCCATCTTCCCATGATTTGTTAAAAGTGTGATTAGTGGTGTCACTAGGTCCTCCCTTAGCTCTTTTAGGATTCTAGGGTGAATCCCGTCAGGCCCCATTGCTTTGTCCACCTTGAGTTTTAGGAGTTCTTTCAGGACTCTTTCTTCTGTAAATGGACTGGCATCAACCCCACTACCAGAGTGCTTCTACTGTTTGGTTTAGGTAACTCCTCCTCTTCTTCTTTTGTGAATACTGAGCAAAAGTATTCATTCAGTATCTCTGCCTTTTCACTGTCTCCCTCTGCCCACCTCCCCTCTCCTTTATTAATCTTCACTATCCCTCCCTTAACCTTTCCTATGCTCCCTAATGTACCTATAAAGGGTTTTATCCCCCTTCTTAACTGAGTTGGCTATCTTTTCCTTGGTTTGGGCCTTTGCTTTTCTGACTGCCTTCCCCACTTCTTTCTGCTTTAATTGATACAGTTCCCTGTCGTGCTCCATCTGTGATTCCTTATACTTTTTGAATGCAGCCTTTTTCTCCTTAACCTTCCCTGACACCTCTTTTGAGAACCATAGTGGTTTTTTTATTCCGTGGTGGGTGAGGGAGTTCTATCTATGCAGGGCGCTGGCGGCAGTGCACCCAGTCATTAGCACACCATGTCCCAATGTCACTGTCCCCTCTTTTTGCGGCGGGATGCACTCCCCATGCCCCCCCTTTATAAATATCCTATCACCAGAGGGGGCGGACCTTGGGGAGGAGGCGGCTAGTACCACTATGTGGCACCCTAGTGATGGGCGCACTGCCGCCAGTACACAGATGGCCAGAGGGGGATGAGGGCACTCCCTTAAAAAGCTCTAGCAGGATTTCAACAACTTTCACCCAGCTATAAAACTCGCTACTGAATACTCCACCACCAGCATAAATGTCCTGAATACCACCATCAGTATCGCTAATGATGGACATATACAAAGTGCAGTTTACAAAAACCCCACTAACAGTCACCAGTACCTGTACAATTCTAGCTTCCACCTAAGGCACAAACACAAAATAAAATCTACCATCTACAGTCAGTCAATTCAATACCATCGATCTGATCATACAAGATAAGAAGAAACAGACAGTTCACCTCACTTGGTAATTCTTTCATCCAGCAGGACCACTCATCAAGATAAGTTGACAGAGAACTGGAACATGCTATGCAAATACCATGAGACAATCTACTGGAATACAGGCAAAAAAAAATCAAGCTTATTGCACACCACTAGTTGTCACATACAGCCTCATGCTAATACCCCTTCAGCAAATGATTAAAGTTCAAGTTTAGTTTATTGTTGTTCAGTTAAAAACTATTACAACTTTCAGAAATTACTACCATTTCAATACATCATGTAGCATTCTAAAGCTAAAAACAGCCATAAATTACATTCAGATCATTAGTCTAGAAGACAGCATTACATCTCCTACTAGATATTAATCATACTTACTAGTAAGAATCATGTTCTAATGCTACTGAGTCTTAATTCAAATTCCTTTAAAATTATATGAAATAAGAGCTCCTAAGCCTTGTCATTCCAAGTGGGAAAAAAACTGACACATATCAGGCTTGCTAAAAATGCAAAACTTCGGATAATTTAATACAATACATTTTAGATCAAATAAGCCTATTCAGGAGGCCATACCAACAGAAATGCTCTGGTTATCTCCAAAATGGAGTCCATTGAGTCCCACAGAGTACAGTTTTGTTTTAAGTATTCCAGGTGCTAATGCAAGCATCTATGAAATCAGAAGAGCTGGAAGAATAAAAGGCAAGAGCAAATCAAAGGAATAGCTCCAACTAACCGTTCCGCAGTTTCAACCATAGGTATGAAGAGAATGTAGGGCTCCTTTAAATGCCAAAGTCCACCTTTGAAAAATCTAACCACTTTGTGGGAGAGCTCCATTCCCAATCGGGAGTCAATCATCCCTGATTATTTAATACCATATGTTAATTATAACATTAACTGCAGGTCGGAGAATTCTATCATCCTATCAAGTAATAATAATACACAAAAACACAAAAACATATATCAAATATCAGGGAAGTTGGTTTAACTTCTTTTGCCCTTTCTCCAAAGCCTTGAAGTTCTTTCAGATCTATCTGGCCCTTAGCAGGAGCATTCAATCATGTGAAATCTACTCAAAGTGTCATAAGGGCTCAGCAGGGGCTCTGGACAAACACTAGAGTCCATCCCTTGAATCATATCAACCTTCGCACACATGTGATATCTCCCTCTTTTGGCAGGCGACTCCTGTTTTTTTGACTGAACTCCCTCTCTCCCTCCCGGGAAACAAAATCTCCTGCTTAAGTAAAATTCTGTCCAAAATATCCATTCATATTTTTTTGACAGATAAAGACACATAAAAAGTAAATTAGTGATGAACAATGTGAGTGATAACTTTGTACAGCTAGTTGTTTATTCTTTTTAGTGCTTATTCTGGAAAAAATGAAACATATTAAATGTTTTTAAATGCTTTTTTACTTATTTTTTGATGCCATTTAAGGCCAAATTCATGACGTTATGGCATTTCCCTACTAGCAGGCCAATCTCCCTACTAATTTGACCCAAATCTCCCTCTTAAGCAAGTTGGACATATCACATGTATGCCTTCGGGAATACAGAAGGTTCAAAGCTGATTTCTAGAAAATCCCTACTTTAGTCACAAAAGTAGCAGTGTTAACCATGCTGTGCTGCTCCTCAATAAGGGAGCCCAGCCATTAAGCAGGATAGCCTTTTCTTAATTTCGTTCCAATGACAAATGTAAGCCCATTGTCAAACCAGCCCAGCGCTCTCATAGACCTCTGGTAGGATGATCTAATGATTGTGTCACAAAGGTCTATCAGCTCCACAATACATCACACCCTTCCAACAGCTAGAAATCCAGTCAATGATTAGACAGACATTCATAGAGTTATAATTATTCTACCTGGTGCAAAGGGCTTGACTAACCTCAAGTTCCAATTGCTGCGATAAAACATTTTTGAATAAACAATATTCATGCAATTTGCAGTTCTGGGGCTTCCATTATCCTCTGATCTCTCCTTTTTATGTTCCCATTACAATTACACCTGGAACCCATGGCCTTTCCATTGTGTACCTAAAAGGGAATAAAAGAATTGCTCTCTGAGCATAATAAATAACATCACATACTGTGAATTTCAAACTTCCAGCACCCCTAAGCAATGTTAGCATACATGTAGTGCTTTAAAAACCAGCTTATAGCACTCTCAAGTGCAGGGACTATCATATACAGTGCTAGTATTCAGCTCTCCTCGGCCTCCGTAGCAATCATCATTAGTTTGTCGTCCACTTGTAGGAGCATATTTGTTTGAAACAGCCTTTTTTTGCTGTTTTTATGGGCACTAATCCACAGTGTTAATTCTCTCCCAGAAACATCTCTCTTAAAATACAAAAAGATGTCTAGTACTCCGGGTGCTCATTCAACGTTTATTTAGGGTATGGGGTGTGAAATGAGTCTCTTCGCTGATGACTCCAATCTGGGAGCAGTGGATGAGGGGAAAGAGGGGAGGGTGGCCCTGCAAGGGGACCTGGAGACTGGATAGGTGAGCTCACACCTGAAAATTTAATTTTAACTCCTACAAGTGCAAGGTGTTACACCTTGGGAGAGGGAACCCAAACACGAGTACACCCTGGGTGGGAAGGTGTTGGAAGCCATGTCAGGTGAAAAAGACCTAGGGGTCCTGGTGGATGCAAGTATGAATGACTCTGAGCAGTGCAGGAGGGTGGCAGTCAAGGCAAACAGGATGTTGGGCTGCATTGCAAGGGGGATCATCTCAAGGTGTAGGGAAGTGAGTCTGCCTCTGTACAATGGTCTGGTTAGACCACACCTTGAGTATTGTGTGCAGTTCTGGAGACCACACTTGAGGAGGGATATACAGCTTCTGCAAAGGGTCTAGAGGAGGGCAACCAAGATGATACAGGGTCTGGGGGATTTGACATATGAGAAGAGACTGGAGGAGCTTGGCCTGTTTTCATTGGAGGAGAGGAGGGACCGGGGGACATGATTGAGGTCTTCAAGTACCTCAAGGGGATAAATAGGGTAAACAAGGAGGGGATTTTTAGATTTCAGGAGAGGGTTATCACCAGAGGGCATGGTTTGAAGTTGGAAGGAGGAAAGATGAGGGGGGAAAAGAGGAGGAGGTATTTCACTGAGAGGGTGGTGGAACCTTGGAATGCACTGCCTGGTGAGCTGGTTTTGGCTTCTACAGTGGAGGGGTTTGAGAGAGGATGGGACAAGTACAGAATGGGGATGAAGCAGGGGTGGGCCTAGCCCAGGGGGGCTGGGATGGACGACAGGAGAAACAGAAATGCGATGGGGGGGAACACCTCGGTACCCAACTGGGGTTCTGAGGCATGAGCAGACTCGACAGACCGTAAGGCCTATTCTACTGGCAATTAGTATGTTAGTATATATCAGGGGCTGGTACCAATGACCATGTGGTAAAGTCGGCAAAAACATAAAAGGCACAGCAAATAAGTATACCATTTGATGCAGCTACTTATCTCTCCTTGAGTCCATTTCTGTCTTCTTTTAATGTTTAGATTTTTTTCAATTTAAAGTTTATTGAAACATTTTCCACAGTAAAAGGCAGTATAAGTGACAGTGACATTGACATTCCGATACAACGTAAAGGGATAACTGCCTGACCCACCCTTCCTTCCCCTTGCTGCAGTAACCCAACCTAATGCCCCTCAAATGCCAAGCACTCTACTTAAGGTCTTAAATGACAGTGTAGCCTGAGATATACTTAGACCTGAGCCAGAGAAATTAGAGAGTGAAGGGGATCCCAGATTTTGGTATAAACTGCCAGTCTATTGTGAAGACTGGCAATTGCTTTTTCTGTACACAGATTGGACAAAATTTATTTTACCCATTCCTGGACAGATGGAGAGGACTTATCTTTCCAGTGGCGTAAAATGAGATTCTTAGCTGATAAGGCACTCAAGGAGATGTGAAACTTTCTTACTTTAACTCTAATAGACGATAGTCCCCTAACAGACAAATCTCGGGAGTAAAGTACTCCTGAAGGCCCAGCAGAGGATCCAGGGAAGTCTTAATTGAATCCCATAAGGGGGAGATTTTAGTACAGGACCAAAACATGTGGAGAAGTGTTCCTTCTTCCTGCAAACATTTATTGCATATATTAGAATTCAGATAACCCCACTTCTGTAATTTAACCGGGGTTTAGTACAAGTTATGTAAAATATGATATTGCATGAGACGCAGTCTGTCTTGAGAAATATGTTTATGACATGATTTCCACAGGGATTGCCAATCCAAATAATGTTGAGGGAATAAATTATTCCAGAATCTTGTAGGTCCAAAGGGACTCCCATATTTTTTGTGAAACAAAACCTGTATAGTTTAGATATTACACCTGAAAATCTGGAAAGTGAGGAAACCTCAGGTATCAGGGAAGTGATGGTCTGGGAGGGAGGAGTATTACCAAAATGAATTACAAGTAAATGTCTTAATTGTTTAACTTTGAAATGAAAGGAAACCAGAATGAGAAATTTCTTAATAATGGAACGGATGAGAAGGGACTTGGCAAGGTTAGAGGAATGGTCAAATGTATGGCAGCTTAGATTCAATGCTAAGAAGTGCAAGGTAATGCACCTGGGAAACAAAAACCCAGGGGAAGAGTACACAATGGGGGGTGAGATACTAACAACAACAAAAATGGAAAGGGACCTGGGGGTAGTCATATCAGATGACCTAAAGGTGGGAAAGCAATGTGAGAGGGCAGCAAGGAGGGCTGGGGGAGACTGGGATGCATAGGGAGAGGCATCACCAGTAGAAAACAGGAAGTTATTATCCCTCTGTACAGACAGCTGGTGAGACCCCATCTGGAGTACTGTGTGCAGTTCTGGAGACCCAATCTCTGCAAAGACATCGACAGGATGGAAGCTGTCCAGAGGAGGGCAACTAAAATGGTGCAGGGTCTGCACCGGAAGACATATGAAGAGACGAAAGGAGCTTAATATGTATAGCCTCGAGGAAAGGAGGGAGAGGGGACATGATAGAAACGTTCAAGTACCTCAAGGGAATCAACAAAGTCCAAGAGGTAGCATCTTTCAAAAAGAGGTGTGCAAGAACAAGAGGGCACAATTTGAAGATGGGGGCGGCTCAGAGGTAATTTAAGGAAGTATTTTTTCACAGAGAGGTTGTGGATGCATGGAACGGCCTTCCAGAGGAGGTTGTGGAGTCAAAATCAGTGGTGGAATTCAAGCATGCATGGGACAGTCATAAGGCCATTCTAGGGGGTGGGGGTAGGAAGAAGTAGGCTGCTGGTTAACAAGGATCTGCAGCTTATCCAGTAGGTAGGGAAATGGGCAGACTGGGTGGGCCAAGCTGTCCTTATCTGCTGTCAGATTCTATGTTTCTATGTTTCTATAATATCTCCTACTGATAACCAATGCCCTTCTTCATCTGTAAGAGAAAGAAGCTTCCCATCTCCCAATTGGGGCAACCATTGACGGGAAATCTGGTTCTTGTTAACAGTGAAAGATGGGGAATTCCAGATAGACTGGGCCAGGTCCCGGTGAGGAGAATATTGCAAAAATGAACACATTTGTGAGTAAACCTTTAAAGAAGTCGATATTATGGGGCACTCCTCGGTCATACGTACCTGGGGGAATTTAGGAAAAAATAATGTAAGGGGGTCCAGATTCTTGGACTTGATTGCATCCAGTTCAATTCTAAGCCAAACTGGTTGCTCTTTTTCTAAGCCAGGGGATACCCATCTCAGACATTTTGCTAAGTGACTAGCCCAGTAATATATAGCCAGATGGGGAATTCGTAACCCCCCTCCAGTTTTGGGGCTGCCCCATAATGAAATGGGAAGTTTGGACCACCTCTCGAGGCCGTGAGCTATCAACTGCGAGAGGGAATCCAGGTTTTCCTTAAACCATGTTAGAGGGTTACGAGAAAGCTTAATACCCAAATATTTAAATGACCTGGAAGTCCAGCATAAACCTAAGGGACTAATGTAATTTTTGAAAACCTTATGGTTTAATGGGAAAAATAAGGATTTGCTAGCATTGAGTTTGTAATTGGACAGGTCACTAAATCTTGCTATTTCCCTTAGCAAAGCCGGAACAGAGGATACAGGGTGAGATAAGTGTATCAGCAAGTTGTCCCCGAATGCAGTGACTTTGATTTCATGCAGCCCAACTCTAATACCCTGTATAGAAACATTATTGAGAATATTTTGAATGAGAGGTTCCAAATATAAGTTAAATAACAAAGGAGATAAGGGGCATCCTTGCCTAGTTCCTGAATAGAGTGAAAAGGGCTTAGAAAAAGCCCCATTCGCAGAGATTCTTGCGGTAGGGTTTTTATAAAGTGTGGCAATCCAGGAATTAAACAGAGAAGGAAATTGAAAAGCTTCCAGAACTCGGAACAAAAGTTCCAGTTCACGCGATCAAATGCCTTCTCGGCATCCAGGGAGACCAGTCCTGCAGGGAACTCGGCATCCCTGGTAGCCGAGAAGACATGCGATAAGGTACTCAAGTGTGCAGAAGATGAACGACCTTTCATAAATCCTATCTGGTTTGTACCTATCAACTCAGAAAGAACTACCATTAACCTATTAGCTAATATCTTTAAGAGAATCTAAATATCTTGATTTAAAAGTGAGATGGGTCTGTAACTCTGAACAAGCTCAGGATCTTTATCTGGTTTGGGGAGAAGAACAATCAAGGCCTCAAAAAGGTGAGAATCGGTCTCCGCCCCAGCTAAAATATGTTGAAATAAACGGAAAAGTACTGGTAATAAAAGGCCCAAAAAACTTTATAAAATAAGGAGGAAAAACCATCGGGGCCTGGGACCGTGTCTGCCGGCAATTCGCTAATAAGGTCGACAATTTCCTCCTGAGAAATAGGAGTAACCAGAAAATCCTTGTGTCGGTCAGAGAGAGAAGGCAAGTGGGAGTCCTTCAGATAGCTCTCCGTACTCCCAGGGCTGGGGGGATGCTCCAGGTCACTGTACAAATTTGTATAGTACCGGGCGAATTCTTGGACTATTTCAGTGGGAGATACTTTTAAGGATCCATCAGCCATTGCCCTGATAGGAGGGATAAATTCCACTGATTCTTGTTGCTTAATACGCAGTGCCAGTAGGCGCCCCACCTTTTCTCCCTGGTCAGTGTAGCTAGCTCTTGTACGAATAATAGCTAATTCTGCTTTGTCTCGGAGTAACTCCAAATATCTATCTTTCAACACTAAGAGTTTCCTCCTATCCTTGTCAGGAGGATTAATCGAGAAAGTATTTTAAAGTGATCTAATTTGAGATAATAAAGATATTAATTCCTTCTCCTGTGCCCTTTTCATGCCCACTGCCATGCTGATAAGGATCCCTCTCATGAAGGCCTTAAAGGCCCCCCACGAAATATCCGGCTTTGCACTATCTAAAGGGTTAGATGAAAAAAAGGATTCAATTTGCTTCCTTATAAGTTTGCAGTATTTGACATATTTGAGAAGTTGTTCATTAAGTTTCCATCTGGTTTCCCTGTTATGTAAATTGAGAAATACCAGTTTACATAGTACTAGTGAGTGCTCGGAGACTGGGCCAGGTTGAATCAAGGAGGTCTTAACCCCAGGGAATAAGAACTGAGAAATAAGTATGTAATCAATGCGGGACTGTGAGCCGTGCGCCATAGACCTGAAGGTAAACTCTCTGGAATCAGGATACAAGACGCACCAGACATCGCAGAGCCCGCATTGGTCCAATAGATCTTTAAAAGCCTTCTGCCCTGGAGTGACTCCTCCCAGACCTCTACCTGTCCTATCCAAATTAGAATCAAGTACTTGATTAAAATCCCCCCCCAAAATAATCCTGAAGGGAAGCATTGGGAGAATAGCAGATATAAGTCTCATAAAAAATCCTGGGTCATCTATAGTAGGGCCATAGATACTGCCAAGTAATAATGGAACAGACCAGAGAGTACCTTTAGCAAGGATAAACCTTCCCTCGGGATCTTTAATGACCTGTGTAGAAATGAAGGGAATACCCCTATTAATCATGAGCATGACCCCACAACTATTTGTAGATCCCCGGGCATTGTAAACCAGACCCACCTGTTGTCTCCTTAACTGTGATGCTTCCGCTTCTAATAAATGGGTTTCCTGTAGAAAAGTTATCTGGGAGCGTAGTAAGCTTAAATGTTTAAGATCCTGATATTGTTTGTGTTTTTTTCCTGATCCCCTTAATATTCCAAGTCGCAAAAGTTATTTCTTTAGCCATCCAGTAGTGGTAGTTAGACTTAGTGTATTCAGCTCAGGACACGGGATACATAATACCTGCAACTTTACACACATGGTTACTGCAGTAAAGCCCTCCCTCCCTCCTCCCTAACCCCCACAGTTAAGTCCATCCCATCCTCCCTACCCACCCCTACCCTCCAACAGTACCCCAAAACCCGCCCCCCAACCCTCTAAGCTGTCACAAGCAATGTTCAGCACAATACTGGTGCTTTTCCTTCATCTCCCACCTCCCGATGATGCACCTCTACTAATGATAAATCCTACATTCCACTATACTCATATGAGAAAACAAAACAGTGCTGATTACCGCCAGAAAATGAGAGAACGGTCTTGGGCTTTCAATACCACCACACCAAAGTGTTAATATGATGGGAACCTGTTAGAAAAGGGTCGCAGCAAAAACCATACATATCCCAGATAGCCATGGAAACCCGAATGAAACTGAGAGTGAGAATTGAGATCACCCTTGCCTCGTGAGGCAGTTATGCAGGAACTAAAACTAGATCAGGAACCCGGCGAGGGGGAGTGACCTCTGCCACAGACTGAGAGCAAGAATCGGGAAAGAGATAGTAACCACAACTCAGGAAAGGAAGACTGAAAAATTGCGTCTTCCCAGAGGTAACCAACCTCCAGATGCAAAGGCTCTCCTTACGATAATTAATTGTCCTGCACTCGAGTCTAATGAGAGGATTAAGAGAGATATCCCCCTCGAATTGAGGGCTGCACCCCTATGAGTTACTAATGCCTGGTGCACCCTCTAGTGGCCAGTTCCAGGTCATAATACAGTGAAAGTGAACTGCAGAGAAAGCCCAAGACCGCTCTAAATTCCAATCCAGATGGAATAAACATGAATCTAAATCTCAGCAAAACCAATTCCCCTTTCTATTGTGTTTACAATGTGGAGAATACTGAAACTTGAAACATTGTTCCCCCCGTAAACAAACCCCGAGACCCTAAGTGTCCTTTGCCCTTAACCTGCGTAGGCCCTCTGCAATTAGGGCCAAGGAAACTAATAGCAAGCTCGCCCTGTGCTGATCCCCCCAATCCAAGCAAAACAGGAGAAGTTTCCCATCCAACTTGCACTGAACAGCTCCTCAAAGAAGGAAAAAACAAAAGTTCCAATTCTCAGCTTCAAGCAGCTCTTCGTCCTGCAAACACAGCATCTCAGGGTTCCTGAAACAGATCCGGTAGCATAGATTTAAGGCTCGTCAGGGCAGCTGCAGGATCATTGTAGTTGGACCAGGATCCATTTACTAGAACTTTTAACCTGGCTGGGTATCCCATCCTAAATTTCAGGCCTGCCGCAATTATCTTCGAGACAATGGGATGGAACGCTTTCCGCTTCAGGCGAACCGAGACAGGCAAATCTTGTGAAATTCTCAGTTTCATCTTCTCCCAGCGAACCTCTTGTAAAGCTCTCACTTTCTGCAGAAAATGTTGCTTCTCTAGATAGTTCAAAAAACGACAGATGATGGGACGGGGGGGGGGTTCCTCCAGAGAAGGCTTAGGTTGCAGGGACCTGTGACCTTGCTCTATAATATAGGTAGGTCCAAAGGGAAAGGGGCCGGTGACCCGCTCCACCAACTTCTGTACAAATGCTACAACATGCTGGCCTTCTTCTCCCTCCGATAACCCAAGTATCATAACGTTGTTTCTGCGGCTGAGGCCCTCTAGATCTTCGAGCTTGGCTCTGAGATGAGATAACCTCTGACGCATAGACACCAGATCGGGTTCGAGATTTTCTGACTTTTTCTCCATTGAGACTATTCGAGCTGTATTATAGGAGACAGTTAGCGAAACTTCATCCAGTTTTCTGGAGAGAGTCTTCAGATCCATCGCCATTTCTTTCATTTCCTCACGAAAGGGCTTAAACTCTTCAAGGAACCTAATGAGTGTTAAAGGTTCCTGCTCTCTGAATTGACTCAGAGGATCAGACCTCTCAGGCCTACCTGAGGCCCTGAATTTCTTGGAGGCCTTTTCAGGAGTAGCAGGGGGAGTGTGCTTCTGCGGGGCTTTCTCGTATAAGCCTCCATCCGCCGATCTAACACTCAAACCAGGTTTCTAAAGTGTTCAGACAGCACTGAATCATAAAAGCAGAGGAAATGGGGAAATTCAGATGTCCAAAAAAGACAATTTAGTGATTGGGAGGCAGGAGCTTCTTGAAGGAGCTTCTACTCAGCACTCTGCATCACGTGATCTCCTCTAATGTTTAGCCTTTTTACAGCGTTCTGGCAATACTCGTTCAAATGCCGAAAACCAACAGCCGTCTGACCACAAACTTCAGCAGTATTTGGATTGCTGCTAGTTGCTGCTTGTTCAACTTTCAAGCAGCAAAATTTACTTATATTTAGAAACCATTTGGGTAAATAATGGTTTCATTCATAAGTCCCGAGAGAAAAAGTTTTCTGACCAGCATTCGGAGAGCAACAAACACCCTGCGGGGAGTGGAGCAGCCCTGAGGCCATCTTGATGTCAGATGATTAAAGAACTGTAACCCATGCTGAGTGAAGATGAAAGACATAGAGACATTTCCCTGAACCACCTGTCATTGCCTGCAAGAAACCCCCCTATCCTTTCTAACATAATAATTTTTAGTAATCTCTCACAGATCAAAATAGTCATGAAATGAGAGGAACAACACCATGCAAAAATGCAAGATACAAGACCTACAGCCACATACAATATGCAAACAGACCACCAATGAAACACTACAGAACAGCACAATAAAAATAAATGGACCCTACATGTCAATGAAACAATATGGTTTACCTAATTCAGTGCAAAATGTGCACAAATAGGTGCAATATAAGGGAAACAAGGGAGCCACTGCATACCCCCTTTGAACCACCTCCGACACATAATATTAAACCAGGTTATCAGCACACCAGAAGGACATTATTTTTCATAACCAGACTCTTTCCTCACAGACCTGTCTGTCCTAATTCTAAGGGGCAACCACAGCAACACACAGGAGAGAAGAACATAGGAATTAAAATATATCATGCAATTTAACTCAAACTACTGTATAACATGCTCACTAGTTGGGACGCTGGATTTATGACACACTATGGAAAACTGAAATACTGTATGTAACTTTATACAAATTTGTTTTTCTGTTTTTTCTTCTTTTTGTGACCCCCATATTGCACTTGGTATATCTCAGGTCATAACTATCCTGCATTCCTGTCATGCCATTTCTAATTAACATTCCAAGGCACCCACTCAGCTTCTCTCACAAATACCTCAACACTTCCTGCGAAACATCCCCTCACAGCTATAGACCTGTTCCTATTCATTGTCAACCCTCCCTTCTTTATAAGTCCTTTTAAGTCTTCTCTCTGTCCTGGTATAAATTATTTTGAAATCATACACTGTAGTATATATAATATCATGTTATGTTGCTTAGTTTGCTGTTGCAACAGATGAAGGAACTTGCTGGACCCTGAAGGCTTGTGTACTATATCATCTTTGTACAAGACATATATTGGTCTAACAAAAGGTATCAAGCTGTCTAGTGACTTCTATGGTTCTATGGCATTTTTTCAAGTTGAGCTTATAAGGCAGGTGATTAAGTGGTGCTGTATATGTTATACAGTATGTTTTCTCTCTAAGAAACAGGTGATATTATTATATTGTTTTGTTGTTGTTAATCCTCAAGATGATAATGGGTATAATGACTATAGAGTCTCCTATACCAACCTGTGTGTTAAGTATTTGTTCTTCCATGCAGAAATAACCACATGTTTTGGGAACCCTACATAATCCACCATCTCTTGCCCATCTGGCTCTGATGGGCCACCATATACCTTGTCTAATAACTTCATGATACTACATTGTAAATATCAACATGCAGCAGCTCACTGATACATCAGTGTGCTTTATAAACAGGTCAGCATAAGTCAAATGAATAAAGACAATAACATGTCATTTGTTTTCAATGTCAGATGAGGTGTATTACTTGAACGAAGACTGAGTCTGCTAGTACAGTATATGCATCAATTGCAATGTGTTATAAACTTTGGTTCATCGTATTGTCTATTGCCAGAGCAAATCGTTTTGAAACTCCATATGACCTGCTGAGAAATCACAGACACAAGAAATTCCTAGTTGTGAAAAATGTGATAGTTGTACATTGGGATAAATAGAATTGACCAAACTACAGTGATATCTGGAATTCGAATAATGCATAAAGCTATTTGAAGGCATAGTCTCTTCATGGGATTGGCAGTTTTCCACTGTCAGGGTTGTCCTTAAATCCTTATGAACCCTTAGGGAAACTTGATATTGACACCCCCATCCCCGGCTCCACCCATTTCGATGGGCCCTGAAACAGTGATTTGTTGATTTGGCATCTTCTTCCCGCAATGGTCACCCCTAAACTAGTGCCTTGATAGCCTATCCTTGTGACTTGCCCTTCCCATGGTGCTTGATTTCGATCTGTGTATCCATGCATTCAAGAGGTCTTGTATTTCTAGAATATCTGCATACTATCAGAGGAGCTGTTACAGTGTCAGAAGAGTATGTTTAAAGAGAGTTTGCTGTACTGTTATTTTCTTATACGGTGAAAGCCATTTAATACGGACTCATTTGTGTACCCAACTTTCGTCCATTCTAGGTGATGTCCGTGACAGGCAGCATAGGGGCAGAGAGGCTGTTTTCCATAACATGGTACTGTAACAGTGGCTTCCAGCTGTGCTGAGATGGGGTGTTTTCAGTGTGCTTTGTGCTTAGAACATAACTTACAACATAAATTTTATTTAATTAAATGGTTTCTTGTGCTGTTTGTGTTTTTGTGCTTAAAACGTTACTTTTATTTGCAGTACAGTACTGTTAGCCTTGTTTTGTACTGTTCACAGTATGCCCCTTTACTGTTCCGCACTGTTGTCTACTTTGTTTTTAAGGTAGAAGGTGACCTTAGCTTGTTTTCTTTCGTCAGACAAAATAAACAGCACTCAGGAGTCATAAATTGCAGAGTTGCTAACATATTTAATATGTAATAGCAGCCCATTTACAAGCCATGCTTCCCCCACAAAACATCAAAGTTTTGTGCTTACGCACTTTGACAGGAAGTTAAAGTGTTCAGTAACACACATTTTGTATTAATATGCACCACAATCAACACATTAGTGCCTCTGATCTATAATAGAAGGCAAACACACACATGTGAAAGCACAACAATCAGTGATCAACACCATAAATAAATTTAAAATAATGTACATTCTTTACATCCTAAAACATAATATTTATACCTAATACAGGCATTGCATAAGGAGCAATCCAGCAACACATGACTTTGGAGGAGCCCCAGGGTTATGTTTTCTGCTCCACAACATAGAAACATAGACTTTGATGGCAGATAAGGACCGCTAGGCCCATCTAGTCTGCCCATTTCCCTACCTACAGGATAGGCCGCAGATTCTAGTTAACCAACAGCCTATTTCTTCCTACCCCCCACAAGAATTGCCTTATGACTGTCCCATGCATTCTTGAAATCTCCCACAGTTTTAGACCCCACAACCTCCTCAGGAAGGCTGTTCCATGCATCCACTACCCTCTCTGTGAAATAATACTTCACTTTATTGCCCCTGAACGCCCTCCTTCTATTTTTAAATTGTGTCCCCTTGTTCTTGTAAGTCTCTTTTTCTGAAAGATGCTAACCTCTTGGACTTTGTTGATTCCACTGAGGTACTAAAAGTTTCTATCATGTCCCCTCTCTCCCTTCTTTCCTCAAGGGTATACATATTAAGCTCCTTTAGTCTCTCCTCATATGGCTTCTCTTGCAGACCCTGCACCATTTTAGTTGCCCTCCTCTGGACTACCTCTATCCTGTCTATGTCCTTGCAGACATGAGGTCTCCAGAACTGGACACAGTACTCCAGATGGGGTCTCACCAACTGTCTGTACAGAGGGATAACAACTTCCTGTTTTCTGCTGCAGATGTCTCTCCCTATACATCCCAGTATACCCCAGCCCTCCCTACTGCCTTCTCACATTGATTGCTAACCTTAAGGTCATCTGATATGATTACCCCCAGGTCCCTTTCCTTTTTTGTTCTTGTTACTACCTCCCCACCCATTGTGTATTCTTCCCCGGGTTCTTGTTTCCCAGGTGCATTATTTTGCACTTCTTTGCATTGAATCCTAGCTGCCATACTTTGGACCATTCCTTCAACCTTGCCAAGTCCCTTTTCATCCTTTCCACGCCTCCTTGTGTATCAACCCTGTTGCAGATCTTTGTGTCATCTGCAAAAGGCATGCTTTTCCTTCCAGTCCTCTGCAATGTCACTGATGAAGACATTAAAAGGACTGGACCCAATACTGAACCTCTGGTACCCACTAATACCCCTCTTTCTTCAAGTGGACTCCATTTACAGTTACCTTCTGTGTCCTGTTGTGCAGCCAATGTTTTACCAGGCTACCACCTGGGACCCACTCCCAGGCTGGTTAATTTGACTATTAATCTTTTTGTGTGGGACTGTGTCAAATGCCTTGCTAATGTCTAGGTAGGGCATGTCCACAGCACCTCCCTGGTCTACTACTTTGGTCACCCAGTCAAAGAAATCTATTAGATTCGTCTGACATGACCTTCCCGCTCTGAACCCATGCTGCCTTGGGTCCTGTGCTCCACTGGCCTCTAGGTACTCAACTATTCTTTCCTTCAGAAGTGACTCCATCACTTTCCCTACCACAGAGGTCAGACTGACAGGTCTGTAGTTTCCTGCCTCTGTTTTGGTCCCACCTTTGTGAAGGGGAATCACATCCGCCTTCCTCCAGTCCTCGGGTACCACACCATCCTCCCATGATTTATTAAAAGAGTAGCCAGTGGTTTCACTAGTTCCTCCTTAATTCTTTTAGAATTCTGGGGTGAATTCCATCAGGACCCATTGCTTTGTCCACCTTCAGTTTTAGGAGTTCTTGCAGAACCCTTTCTTCTGTGAAAGGACTGGGATAGACCCCTATCAAAAGTGCTTCTGTTAATTGGATTAGGCACTTCCCCTCCTCTTTGTGAATACTGAGCAGAAATATTCGTTCAGTATCCCTGCTTTTCACTGTCCCCTCTGTCCACCCACACGTTCATTCTATTCAGCCTCTTTCCCTCCCTTTGTCTTTCTCGCTCGCTGATGTACCTATAAAGGTTTTATCCCCCTTCTTAACTGAGTTGGCGATCTTTTCCTCAGTTTGGGCCTTTGCAATTCTGACTTCCCTCCTGCTTCCTTCTGCCTTAACTGGTACAGCTCTCTGTCCTGCTCCTTCTGTGTTTCCTTATACTTCCGGAATGCTATCTTTTTCTTCCTGACTTTCACAGCCACCTCTTTTGAGAACCATAGTGGCTTTTTCTTTCATTTTGATTTGTTTATTTGCTTCACACAAAGGCTTGTTGCCTCTGTGATGGCAGTTTGATGATTCCCCATTGTTGCTCCACACCCTTCTAGCCTGTTTGCTAGTGCTTTTCTGAGGCACTCTCCCATCTTGCCAAAGTCAGCCCTCCTAAAGTCCAGTACCCTCACTTTTGTATGGCTTGACTCTGTAGCAGAGTTTAATGTGAACCACACTGTTTGATGGTCACTTGTCCCCAGATGGCAACCCACTTCTCTATCAGAGATCCTCTCACTGCCCCCGTTTGAGAGTACGAGGTCTAAGATTGCTCCCTCACGAGTGGGTTCTGAAACTAGCTGTCTAATGCCTGCCACCTGTAGGGCATCAAGAATGGCCCTGCTGTTGGATGTGGCTGCAGCAAATGTGCTCCAGTTAACAGCTGGCATATTCAGGTCTCCCATCAACAGTATCTCCCCTTTCTCTGCCATTCTATGAATGCCTTCTATCATATCCTTGTCCATTCCCTCCCCCTGACATGAGGGTCTGTACACAACCCCTGTGTGGATTGTGGTGCCCTTTCCAGTCTCCAAGGTGACCCACAGTGCCTCCTCTCCTCCCTGTTTACTCTTTTGTTCAGTTGCTTTTATCCCTTCCTTTACATAGAGAGCTACTCCTCCCCTCTTCTCCCTGCCTGTCTCTCCTGTGGTTATGTACCCTGGTATGTTAACATCCCAGTCATGGTTCTCTGTGTACCATGTTTCTGTGACTACTACTGATATCAGGCATCCTCTTCCATCAAGGCCACCAGCTCAGGAGCTTGTTGCCCAGACTATAGGCATTGGTACTCATTACCCTCCACTTCCTGATGGCCTTACTCCCTTTGTCCCATCCCTGTCCTTCTTGCCTTTGTCACTTTCTCCATTTACCCTGCCCTTCTCTATCGGCCACCTCTATGTTGGTGTTTGCAGACTTACTACCATGATTATTTGGAGGCTAGGATTTCCCTGCTCCTTTCCAGTGCCTCCCCTTGGCTAGTTTAAAAGCGCCAATGAAGCATTTAAACCTATCACCTAGGATCCTGGTTCCCTTCCCGGACAGATGCAGCCCATCATGCCAATATAGGCTTGCATCACTCCAGGTGGACCCCCAGTCCCCAATGAAGCCAAATCCCTGAGCTCTACACCAGTTTTTCAACCACTGATTGAATCCCATGGTGCGGAACACCCTAGCCTCTCCTATGCCATAGATGGGCAGCACCTCCGAGAAGGTTACCGTGTGTGCTACTTGACTAAGGCCACTCCCCAATTCCATAAACTCTTCCTGCACTTCTCTAATCCCTCTCTTAGCCAGGTCATTTGTCCCTAGGTGGACAATGACATCCAGCTCCTTCCCCTGTGTAGTTGCTCCGGCAATCCTGAGGATTCGCTCCCTGTCCCTCCAAGCCATGGCGCCAGGCAGGCACCTCACCTCCCTCCCTCTCCCTTCCTCCCCAGTTCTACTCTTCCTAACAATGGAGTCCCCACCAGGAGTTGTTTCTTCCTGCAGGGTCCCCTGCAACCCTCCTGTGGGTCTCCTTGTGGAGGTTCCCAACATCCTCCTTGGTCTCCACTGTGGGTGCCTCCATAGAGGAACCACACTTTGCCAGAATGGCATAGGGATTGTGCAGAGGTACAACTGGAGGATGCACTCTGTTCCACCACCCTCACCTCCCTAAGCCCACTGTGGTCCAACCCTCCTCTTTCTTGGCAACCTCTGAGGCACACGCAGAGGCACTGGTGGTCCCTGGATGGAAGAGGAGGTCCCACAAATCCTGGCCAACTCAGCCTGTAGGTGAGCAACCTCCTCCCTCAGCCCAGAGAGGTGCCTGCAGATGGGACAACACCGCATCCTCCAGAACATCTCCCGGAAGACTGCTGCTTCACAGCCACTGCACTGCACCACTCCAATCATGTCTTATTTCTGGCCTCTTAACTGTTTGCAATCCTTACTCTTTCCTCTGTTTTTTTTTCTCTCTCTCCTTGCTTTCTGCCTGTGTGCCCTTTAAGCTCCTGATTGTCCTGTTCTGAGACAAGAATATCCTATATTTCTCAGTAGACCAGTTACTTGCTCAGAGACAGACCTCCAGCAGCTAGAGGGGGCTGGAGAGCTACTCTTGCCTTTCTAGGATGGTGGGTCTTTGGTGGTTCTGTGATCACTCACTTCCTGCTCCTAAACAGGAAGTTCCTGTTGTCAGTCAAATACTGTGCCTATAAAAATAGAACTAGCTTTGGGTGGGGCAGTGGAGGGGAGGGAAGGAGGGCAATATAGTCCCAGCAGAGAAGTTCAGTCACACAGCAGTCCTTTCTCCTGGTGTCTTCTGCCAAGCTATTAGCAGAATCTTTCTAAGGCAGTCTTTAAATGTAGCTTCCTTCTAGCTAAGCCACTCCCCCTACTTACTAGATCTTTCTACAAGTAATTTAAACCTCACAACAGTTAAGTCCTTTCAATCACCTGAGATTTACACTTAAATAACTGTTCAGATACCCATTCAGTTCAGTTAACCCTAAATTAAAGGTCCAAGTACAAAAGTTCTTCTACTGTAGTCCCAGCAGAGAAGTTCAGTCACACAGCAGTCCTTTCTCCTGGTGTCTTCTGCCAAGCTATTGGGGCAAATGCAGTAATAGGAGGAACAGGCAATGTCAGTGCTGGGAGAGGATGAGAGAATCATGGCGCCCATGGCCGGAGCAGGAATATGCATATTTTACCACAGAATCAACAGTCATTTCAGCAGGACTGGCAGTAGAGATGCAGCAAATTTAAAATCCACTGGCGAAGTGGACGCAAAGTGACCACTTCGCGTTGGCACTTTGTTACGCGGAGTGCCCATGGAAAAGGCTCACTTCATCTTGTTATTATTACTTTGCATTGTCATTCCACCTTAAACACAAAGTAAGGCGGAGTGACAACAATATTGGCAGCATCCCACCCACACAGTCACCAGATTGAATGTGCATCCCCAAAGTGCTACTGTCTTGTGTCCAGAGAACTCCCCAGTGCTGATGAAGTGAAATGAGAGTGTAACAAGAAATGCAAAGTCTTCCAGAATTAATGGCGCACTCAGTCATGCATGTAGTGGTCAGGTCACACACAGAGTCCCCAAAATTAATGTGCGTCCCCAAAATGCTACTATCTCCAGAAAATTCCCCAGTGCTGATGAAGTGAAATGAGAGTGTAACAAGAAATGTAGTCTCCCAGAATTAATGGTGCCATACAAATGCACAGACAGATTAAGATCGCGCTGCACACTCAAGGGATGCATACAAAAAGGCACAGCACCACCTAACCAGTGCTCACAAGTCACAAATCCAAATCTGGAAAGGAATTCATTTTGCCAGTTGGTGGATTAGTGCATGGCAGTAACAATCCACTACCAGTAAACATACCACAAAGCAGTATAAAAAATTCATGCAGGTGTGGTGGATAGCAGGTTCACACTGCTGCAATTACTCTGTAACACAATAAAAGGTGTCTGATTTAATGGCATGCATCGCACACACACACACACACTCTACAAGTAATGCGTAGCAAATTGAAAACCTTTAGTAATATGACCAAATGTTTTAAACAAACTGAAATTATACACTGCTGCATCACAACAATCAGCAAAAAAAAGTCAAGAATTACTGATAATATTACTGTGTGTACATTAACACAGTAATACAAGAAAAATTATAACCAAAACAGAAAGACTGCCTTTTTCTCATAATTAATCTACCTACACCACAAATACACCCCTCCCAAAAAACACACTTCACAGTACACAGACTGACTGTTCTAAATTAACATTCAAAATCCACACACAACAATAAACACTCAATGGTATGAGCACAGAAGGATTTCCTACAATCGATGTACTAAATTTTGAGCAAAAAATATTACTCAAAAAGGCATTTTAAACTGCTTTTAGAGGTTTTGAATCGCAGAACTCTGAGAGCAAACTGTCTCCAGCTACCACGGCACACACGCTTCCCAGGCCAGAACTGAGGCTGTGCCGAACAATCTAGAACCCATGTGACCTGCAACCCCATGAATAACTGCAGAATTTCATTTGGAGCTCAATTACAGGGCGAAGTGTGGCGAATTACATTGATTTCAATGTACTTCGCCTTAAAATTGGTGGAGAAGTGGTTTGGGGAAGGTGGAATAATGCAAAGTCATTGGTTTCAATGGACTTCGCATTCCTAATTATGAAGCGAAGTACTCCACTTCACATCGTGGAGTTCTCCATGGATTCCGCATTACTCAGTGAATCACTTCATGGAGCAAATTGGGGCCACTTCACCCACCACTACTTACAGTACTGTAACTCACATGCTGTATGGGAAGGAACGTGAATGCCTTTGGCTGTACTTCCCCAATGAGCTGTAGCACAAACTCCCTGACTTAAAAACGCTTATTAATGAGTACAGTGGTGGAGTGGTGAAGCCTGGAGAGATACTGCAAAACAGGCTTACAATACATCCAAGTAACTAGTCAAAAAATTAGTGTTGTGATTCGTGATGTGATCATAAATTATGATTTATGACTGCATTTGTGACCAGGATGATAAAGATAATGATTCGGTGTCAACGGTGTGAGATACACAATATGGAACTGTATTGGGAACGCAAATGCCTATGGCTGTACTTCCCCGATGAGCTGTAGCACAAACTCCCTGACTTAAAAGCGCTCATTAATGAGTACAATGGTGGGGTGGTGAAGTCTGGAAAGATACTACAAAACAGGCTTACAGTACATTCAAGTAACTAGTCAAAATATTAGAGTTGTGATTCGTGACGTGATCGTGAATAATGATTTGTGACTGCATTTGTGACCGTGATGATGAAGAACGTGGTTTGTATCATGAGTGACTCGTGATAATGGTCCTGACTTAAAAATGCATATTAATGAGTACAGTGTTCATGCAGAATTATGCACCACACCTGTCCAGTACTCTGAAGGGAAGCCAAAGAAACAACTGTGACTCAAGTTACAGATGTTGATTGGGCCCTAAAGAGATGCAAATGCACAGACAGATTAAGACTACACTGTGCACTGAAGAGATGCAGTCACAAAGGCACAACACCTAACCAGTGCTCACCATCAGAAATTCAAATCTGGAAAAGAATACCTTTGCCAGTTGGGGCGGGCCATGGGGGGAGCAGTGTACTGCACTGCTGCAGTAACAGTCACTAGTACCAGTAAAGATACCACAAAGAAGTACAAAAATCACATAGCTGCAGTGGATAGCAGGTTCACATTGCTGAAATTGTTATGTAGCACAATAAAAGGTGCCTGATTTAATGACACGCGTCACACACATACTCATACACACACTAAGTAATGCGTAGCAAATTGAAAACTTCAGTAATATAACCTCATATTTTAAACAAACTAAAATTATGCACTACTGCACCACAACAATCAGCAAAAAAATGGCAAGAATTATTGAAAATATTACTGTGTGTACATTAACACAGTTATACAAGAAAAATATCACCAAAACAGAAAGCACTGTCTTTTTCTTCAAGTTAATCTACCTACACCACAGATGCGCCCATCCCCCAAAGCACACTTCCACTGTCTCTCAGTACACAGACTGAATGTTGTACATTAACATTCAAAATCCACACACAAACAATAAACACTCGATATGAGCACAGGTTTCCTATAACCGATGAACTAAAGTTTCAGCAAAAAAAAATGACACAAAAAGGCTTTTTAACAGCTTTTAGAAGGTTTGAATCACAGATAGCTCTCAGAGCAGATTGTCTCCTACAGCTTCCTACACACACTACCCCAAACTGTGGCTGTGCAGAACAATCTAGAGCCCATGTGACCTGAAATTCCATGAATCACTGCAAAATTTGCCTTTGGAGCTTAAAAACAAGGCGAAGTGAGGCGAAGTACATTGTTTTCAATGTACTTTGCCTTAAGAATTGGTGAAGTAGTGGTTTGGGAAGGCGGAGTAATGCGAAGTCATTGTTTTCAATAGACTTCGCATTACCCATTATAACATGAACTACTCCGCTTCGCGTTGCGGAGCACTCTGCGAATTTGCCTTCACTCCACGAATCACTTCAAGGCAAATTAGCACTTCTACCATCTCTAACCAGCAGCAGAATTGATGCAGAGCAGAGTGATACCAAACATGGTACCAAACACAGACTTAAGTACTGTCATTAATTTATCATCGGTAACATTGAATCAAGATAAACTTTCTGCACTAAGCAAAGGTCTAAAGTTTGTTCCTACCAATGATATATCATTCTTTGATTTATATATTGATTTGCAGAAGTTCATTAGAGATTTAAATTTAAAATGTTTTTTCTATCAGAATGAACCTTTAGAAAGTTAATTTGCTTCTCTCCTGACTGGCCCCCTTCCACCAGCCTCCCCGGCCCCACCACCCTGGCGTGCACCGGACTCACCTCAGCTTCACAAGGTGATGGCTGGCTGGTGCGGCACCTGTGGGAGGATGGCATCATCCTGCCCGTCGGGGTTTCTTTTTCCTGTTTTACTTTTCCCATCCCTGGGTGTGGAGAGGAGGCGTGCAATGACACCAGTGGCTGAGCCATGCACACTTCTGCATGCAACATGCTGGGCGTCTGCCCCACATCTGCCCCATGCTGTGGATCTGCTGCACTAGCCCCCAGCCACCGCTTGGGGTCAGTCAAGCAGCAGACACCATCCAACCCCTCCGTGGGAGATGAGAACAGTCCTCCAGATGCTCGATCCTCTCTCTCCCCTCTCCTCCGATCCCCAGCAGCCAGCATGGGTCGCCAGCATGCTATGAGGTACGGCACGGATGCCTCAGCCCTCCATGCCACTGGGCTGGAAATGAACAGTACATTTTTGACCAGGATAGGAACCCAGTTTTTGACTGTATTTCCTTTTATCTTCTATACATAGACAATTTATTTTTAATATGGCAGGGAGTGTACAACAACTTCAGGCATTTGTAATGTATTTACATTCCACCAATGAGAACTTACAGTTCTCACTGACTCATAATGCAAGTAGTATTTCATTCTTAGATGTTAGGCTGACTAAGAACTCAGATAATGGTATTGACACCTCCTTGTTTCATAAAAACACAGATAGAAATTCCTTGTTAATGGCGTCTTTATGTCATCTGTGACTTACAAGTAAGGATTAAGCCACGAGAAAGCATGGGTCTACTGTGGTATTAATCCATGGTTGGGGGGGGTTGGACCACGAGGCCGAAGGCCGAGTGGGTCCAACCAACCACCCATGGATTACTTCTACTGTAGACCCATCCTTTCAAGTGGCTTAATTCGCTTGTAACATGGCAATGAGTGTATGACTAATAGTCTTTGAATAAATGAGTACAATCACACTGATTTACTATCAGAATACTATAAGTTGAGCTATTAAACATGATGTACATATACTTGAAAACAATTGGAACACACCTATTGGAAATATTGTGGCTGCTATTTCACTTTTGTTAAAATAACTTTCATTACAAGCTTTAAGCTTTCTAACATCAAAACATATTTTACAACTTTTCAAAAACTTGCAATTCACTTTATATTCTAGGTGCTTTGATTTTCCTCTCTGTGTATTAGAAGATATGGGCTGCATTGCATGATGGGAGTGTGCTATGGTACATTTTAGTTTTCTTTCTCCAGTTCCTTTGCAGACCAATAGGTGGCTGTCACACAATCCTAGTAGCACAAGCACATTTTCTCCAAATGTACTGAATCAAGCCAATCTGAAAAACACTTTATTGAACAACTGCTATTTTGCGGAATATTATTTTCACTTTTTTTCCCTCTAAACTACCTAACTCAGCAGGACATAGAACAACATAACGTTTACTGCTTTCACCTTTCAAATACTTGTTTTGACTACTATTGTTAGTCTGTTTCTTTGATTTCTTTTTGTGTCTCCCAATTTATTTTTCTTTTCACCCACAGAAGTATCCTCTTTAATTTTGCTTTGTTTATCTCGCTGTCTGTTATTTTTGCTTTCGGTTATAGAAGCTGCATGCTCATCTTTACCACTGTGTATTCACCAAGACAAGGCTAGGATAGATAATGTTATTCAGTCATCCACAATGCATTGCACCCACAGTTGCTTAGACAGCAGTAGATCAGAAGGGATGGTAACAGTATGTAACTGTTCACTTCTACAGAAATATTGCTGTAGCATAATTAACAGTATATGTGGAGTTTAAATGTACAATCTTTAGTAACGCATGAACTTCTGTTGCAGTTACAACATAGAACAATCTTGAAAAAGTCAAAAACCCTGTGCCAGGAACATTCTTAGCAAATACAAGTTGGGACAACTACACACTGCAAACTATTTGCATATTGTTTTCACTTGTATACTGCTTCTTGCCTGCAGTGGATTGCCAAGGTATTACAATACAAACTATGATTTACTATGCTATTAGACCATGGTTTCTACTATACCACATGGTGTGTTTGCACCTATCTGAATGCTTCATTTCATTTTTCTTTTTTATGCCATGTTACAATAGAGAATATTCCTGTTAGCCAATTTCTACGCACAAGAAGAAACTGTAGCATTGAAGACACCTGTAATATGCACTCAGTGGATTTAGCTACATGTTTTGTTAGCAAGGGGCTCAGTCAAGCAAATATCAATAGGGCCCGGCAAAGAGCAAACATCACTGATAGGGTGGAGTTTTTGCAGCCTAGGAATAGGCAGACACATGTGACTTGCTTAATTATGTATATATTGCATTGAATGTTATACCCTCTGACTCTGTTCTCACTGAAACTGTTCTCTATTGTGTTATATAAGTTGGATATGTGATTGTTTGTTGTACCTGTCTCTGTACCTTGACAAGGAGCCTTTGTAAATGAGTCTGCTGACTCAAAGGGTTTAAATTCCATTAATAATAAATAAATAAATAAATAAATACAATAATAGAGGCACATTTATTACTACCTACAACATTAGCTCTTCCGCTATTGAAAATGTAATCAGGGACAATTAGTACATCTTATTGAGTGAACCAAAACTTAAACAATGGAATGGATTTTTTTCCCCACATGGAGTATAAAAGAGGACACAATATAGCAGACATTGTAAGTCATAGCTTACAACCGGTCACCCCCCCACCCCTTCCCAGTCCTTGTTATCTCCTTTGCCTCCCAGATGCTTCAAGTGCAACTGTTGTAAATTTTGTGCTGATATTGTTGCGTCAAAAACTTTTACAAATGGAGAAACCACATTCAAAATAGCCAGATTTATTAATTGTGACACAACAAATGTGATTGGCCACCTGCACTCGGGGGCTCATATAAGTTAACAAAATGAAAAGAAAGCTGAAAGAAAGAGTGGGTGATCACATACATGCAATAAATAATGCAAATCTGGCTTATGTCATGACTGCTCATGTTTGCTTCATTGTTAACAAAAATGAACATAAATGGAGTTTTTGGGGAATTAAACATGTGTCGGACTGAGGGGAGGAAATATACATAATAAATTATCATGCAGAGAAGGCTATTGGATTTTCCACTTAGGTGCTATGCATAGGGGGCTAAATGATAAATTTGAGATAGCCCCTTATTTATAATATGTTTGCCTCCTTATCAGTTATTTAATTTTCCATTTGAACTGTGATTTCCACAAGGTCTCATCTATTACTGCAGCTGCATAATGCCTCTTGTAGATGCTATTTAATGTTGCCAGAAATTTACATGATATCGATGAAATATTTATTAATGTTATGTTTTAGGATGTAAAGAATGTATATTAGTTCAGATTTATTTATGGTGTTGGTCACTGATATTTGTGCTTTCACACATGCGTTTGCCTTTTATTATAGATCAATGGTACTAATCTGTTGTTTGTTATGTGTATTACTACAACGCGTGTTACTGAGCACTTTAGCTTCTTGTCAAAGCACACAAGCGTGAAATTTTGAAGTTTTGGGAGGGGAGCACGGCTTATAAATGGGCTTGTATTGCACATTAAATATTTTAGCAAGTCTGTAATTTATGACTCCTGAGTGTGGTTTATTTTTTCTGACAAATAATTTGTGAAGTTATAACTATGCACCAATGCTGCTGAAGCTACCCTTATTTGTCTTTTTTCTCTTAGCTTGTTTTCATTGAGGCACTGTGATTTTAATCCAATCACGCTCCATTTATTCAATTAGCTGCCAGTCTGGAACAATTTTTACTTCTGCTCCACAACCTTTTGGAGCATCAACAAGGCTTCCGGTACATTAGAACAGGTCACTTGGGCTGCCGCCATGTTATCTGCATCTTCAGTATCCTCCGTATCCTACGTATTAAGCACAGTGGGGTGAAAGGCTTCAATAACATGGGCAACATCCTCTTGTCTTTCAGGCTCTGGGTCCGCTTCTCCAAGGTGACAGATATTGCAAAATTCATCTTCAGTCAGGCTATCAGGTGTTGTGATTTAGGGATCAGGCTATGGCAAGCCCATAACAAGCTACTCATCAGTAGCAGCTGCAGAGAATCCTGCTTTTCTGAAACGATTAATGATGGTGTTTGCACTTACATTCTCCCAGGCTGTTTTAAGTAGCCTAATGGCATCCAAGATTGTAATGTACTTAACACATTTGGTAGCCATCAGCTTAGCCCAGTTGTCCATCTCCAACAAAACCCGCATCCTCATGCCCTTAATGTAATACCTCTTCATAGCATACATAATCCCCTTGTCTAGTGGTTGGATTATTGATGTGGAGTTTAGGGGCAAAACAATTAATGTTTTGGAGCCCCTGGACATCTGGATGATTGGAGAAATTGTCAAGAAAGACTGCAATTTTTCTACCTCTGAGAAGTCCATCCCATTAATGCACTCACTCTGTGAAAATCTCTATGGTCATCCATGTCATCCTATTGCTGTGGTAGTGTATGGGCAACTGGGCAACATCATGAAAGTGCCTCGGCTGTGCTGATTTGCATATGACCACAAGCTGCTCATTTTCATATCTGTTCATGCTAAGTCACACCGTCACTGATATGCACCCCTTCGTGTTCTTCTGTCCCTGAGGCATGTCCAAATGGAAGGTAAGGGTGCCATACCTGACACACCTAAAGAAAAGGATGGCTTTGCCAGCACTGAAAATGTTCCTTGGGCTGTACCCAGAAAGAATGTCTGGCAAAGCATCTGCTACCCAGGAGCATGATACGGGTGAGTCAAATTCAGTGACTCAATTTGATTGCCTGTGAAAAGAGTGAGTGTTGAAGAACAGCGAAGGTCGGAAGAGTGAGGGATCCCGAATGCTCATTCATAGGAGTTGATCTATCTGCTTCAAAATGTCCACCTTGCAGGAAAGAGTGACTGCAGAATGCTTTGTGGCCATGGCAGTTTGGATTCTGGCGATGACTTGAACAGCACAGCAGGTGCAGAATTACTGGATGATGTTCAAGATGGCAGGTAAAGTTCGAGTAGGCAGTTAAAAGAATGCTAAGGACTTTCAAAGCATGGCAAGTAAAAAAAAAAGCACAGCAAGGGAGCCAGCAAGAGAATGAAGTGCTAGGTAGTAAATGACACATTTATCTGGAACAATACAGTTGATTCATACGACCGTTTAACTGCTTAACACCTCATTGATGGGCAGGGAATAAGTAAGCAATAATACCCAACAGGGTGGGCGGTATTGGGCTATACCGGACCGCCCAGGAGTGTAGTGAGGTCCGTTGCAGCAGGCAAAGGGCCTTATAGCCACTGGAAGGTCCGGTATAGCCCAATACCACCCACCCTGAAGGGTATTATTGCACTTAGAAAATGGGCACTGTAAATAAAAATAAGTTTAATAAAACAAAAGTTAATAAAAAGTTGGTTTAACATAAGTTTTGTCATAAAATAGTTCCTCTGCCTGGTTTAGAATGATGAATTTGTTTTTTCTTACTTTAAAGTAGGGACTTTTATCTCTCTAGTTTAATTTAAAAAAAAATGCCCTAGTTTACTGACTCGTCCCCAACCCCTTCATTTATTTGTTCCCCTCACTCCCCATGATGATGAGGCCAGGAGCTGAACAGCAAGGTAGAAGAAGCTGCAGAAAGAAAAGAATATGGCTCTGGAGCAACAGGTGGCTACAGGGGATTATTGTACTTTTTGCAGTCTGCAGTTTTCAAACGTGAGGAGCTCAGCTGGGCTCCTATGTTTCTTAGCAGGGAAACAATGTGAGAGAGCTTAGTGCTGTAACAACCGCCGGTTTGGGCATTTTTTTTTGGGGGGGGCGAGATTTGGAAAGCAGGGCAAGAGACTTCAGTCGGGAGAGTGCTGCCATTAGCACTCAGCGCGGACAAAAGCTGACAGCATTACCGGATATACAGGGGTGGAGTTGAGAAGCAGCATGTTTGAACTAAACCCCTCCCCATTCTCTCTGAGTTCTCTTTCAGTATTGTTGTTCTTTTATTTTTTTTTTATTTTTCATTACATTTCAATGTAGCATGAAGTAGTTGGTGAATATGCCTTGAGTAGGACACGCAACACGGTCATTAGATTTACAGAGAGCAGCACCCGAGGTGAAAGGTCAGCAAGCAGCAGCAAATGTAAGGATTACAAGATGTTTTTGGGGTCTCTGACAATAAGGAAGAAAGGCAGTGCTTACCATCTAGGATGTAGTTTTAATCCACAACATTGTGCGTCAGCGTCTCTCGCTAAGCGAGAGAAAAAAATGGCAGATGTTTAAAAACAATATGTGAAGGTTTAGCCAATTACAGATCAGGCTGGGCAGTATGCCTCTGGTGTTGGGGTTGGCTGGGCTGGTACTCTTAATAGCCGGGCATCTTTTGTCTGAGAGATGCCCAGCTAGACAAGTGCCTCAGCCAATCAGAAGGCTGAATTACTTTTACCCATTTTCTAACTGCACTTAAAGAGCACTCCACCTCAGATTCTGTCTGCAACATATGGCACACAATGTCCACTGTAAATGGCAGAATTAACACTGAAGAATATACATTTTGGTTTGGGCATGCCATTTTCGTCCATGATAACTGATCATCCATCATAGCAACGGACATTATAAGTGGTGTGCGTTGTATTCTAGGCCTAGCTTCACACTGTTGAATATCAAACTTGGGTATTTTCAGTTTTGGTAAAATTATGAAAAAGTGGGAAAACTATGCAAGCGATTACAGTTCAATGAGATATTCACACTGCTTTGTTGCTGCTCTTGACTACACCTTGTACCTGTCTTTACCTGATGTACCTGAATGTACCTTGGTAATCTCCCGGGTCGCACCTGAAAATAGGCACTTGGTTGTCTAGTGTGCTTACCTGGTAAACAAAAGCAAATAAACATTTTTAAAGAGTTTTAAATTAATGTGTCCTACGGAACTATGTTTACATCTTTGTTGGATTGTACTGTGCATAACCTGGACAAATGATGTCTTATTGGAGCAGCAATTAATGAAGTCAGTTACACTGTCCGCATGATACATGTTAATTAACTACAGCCATAATTGTTTATTTTAACCCTCCGACTCTCAAAGAACTATTTATTTATGTAAACGTTTCACAAGGAAGGTCATACTGAGCAGCTAATAATCATTTCCGAATGCATCCTGGGGGAGAAAGGATGAGAAATACATTGGGTACAGCAGCAAGGCATAGACAATAATACTCTAATAACAATACAAGGAATAATATAAATGCACACAACAAAACTGGATGAACAAAATAATATTCGACATTTTACAAACTTTGGAAGTGCTAGGGTGCTAAGAATAATACAAGAGTAGAGTAAAGAGGATAAGTGCAAGTCGACAAGTGAATGCCGAGGCAACATGGTGTTGGGATATACTGTAGTTAATTAAACACAACTACAAGTTGGGGGATGGAATGTTCTTAAGAAGGGAGTTGAGGATCCTAGGGAAGGCTGCATGGTGGACAGGAGGGGGGAGGGTGTTCCAAGGTTTTGGGAAATGATGAGCAAATGCAGCCTGGCCTACTAAGTGGACCTTGACGAGATAGAAAGAGTTTTAGTCATGATTTCTAAGAGATTGAGAAGAAGGTGGTTTGAGGGAAATAGGGAACGCTAGATATTGAGGGAGAGAGTGAAACAACAATTTACCTAGAAGGTTGGCACAGTGGCTATGACACCTGTCAGATAGGGAAGGAAAGGCAAAAGACTGGTTAAGAGTGCAGTGATGGGTACGGGGAGGACAGTCAATGGTGAAACGACAGAAAGAGTGAAAGAGAGAGTCTGTCCTGGTTGGGGAGGATTTGGGAGGGGTACTATAGATTACATCCTCGTAATCAAAAATAGGTAGGATCATTTTCTGGACCAGTGCTCGCCGAGCTGGCAAGGGAAGACATCCACAATTTCTGTAAATGGCACCCAGTTTGTGGTGTAGTTTTTTGTGGATGGCATCAATGTGTAGAAAATGTGAGGTTCCAGTCTAACCAGACCTCGAGGTACCTGAAAGAGGAGCTGTCCTCAAGATTATTCACATCAAGTGTGTGGAAGGAAGAAGGGATTTGAGCCAAGCTGCTGCCTCCTGCCAAAGATCATGGAGATGGTCTTCTTGGCAATTAGGAATAGCTGATATGAGCAAAACTAGAGTTGAACTGTGACAAAATCTTGCTGGAGTTTGGTCGCTACATCAGAGGTGGAGAGGCTGGATGCAAACATAGCAGTATTGTCCACATACATATGGATGGAGGTGAGTGGGAAGGCAGAAGGGAGGTCATTTAAGAACATAGAGAAAAGTAGGGGGCCCGGCACAGAGCCCTGTGGGACTCCAGTGTTGATGGGAAGGGAAGGGGATGTGATGTCACCAATCCGAACTGATTGTGTTCTGCCAACTAGGTAAGAATGGAACCAGTTAGTAGCTCCAGCAGAGAGCCCTGCATTGGAGAGTGTGGCAAGGAGTAAGGGCTGGGAGACAGTATCAAAAGCCATGGCAAGATCAATAAAAATATCCGAGGTGATGAGACCCTGGTCCATACCAGTGAGTATAAAGTCAGTGATCCTCAGTAGGGAGGAAGTGTGGAGTGGTGCTTCCAGAAACCAGACTGGTAGGGTGTGAAGAAAGAGGAGGAGTCAAGATATGAGGACAGCTGGGTCAGAATAAGACATTCTTGTTGTTTGGCAAGAATGGAAAGCAGAGAGATAGGTTGGTAGTTACCAGGAGAAGAGTGGTCACCACCTTTAGGTTGGGGGATTACAGTGGCATGCTTCCAGTCAGATGGGCCACAAGCAAGAGAGAAAGAGAGGTTTAGAAGAGAAGCTAGTGGGGTAGTAATAGCTGGGGCAGACAGGTGGAGGATTTTGGAGTTGCGGTCAGAGGGGCACCTTCTCTTAGCTGGGTTTAGAACAAGAAGAGCATTTAGGGCATTAGATGGGGATACCTGACTGAAGGAGAAAGGGTGTGTGTGGCAGCATTTGATGGCGAGCGGATCAGGGAAGAAAGAGGGATTGAGGAAGGGGGGGGTGGTGAGAAGAGAGGAGGCTCAAGAGGTAAAAAATGTATTGAACTCTATGGCCACAGGGAGAGGATTAATAAGGGAGGTATCACCTACTTTAAGAATGGGCAGAGGAGGATGGGAAGCAGGGGTGAACAAGGACTGAACTACCTTCCAAAATTTGGATGGGCGGTTTATATTAGATTGAAACATGGTTGAGAAATATTCCACTTTGGCCAGCCTAGTAGCTCTTGTACACGCGTTCCTGTGAGCATGGTATTTCTGGAGGGCTGATGATGAACTGGAGGATTTAGACTACATTTTGCAGGCCACAATGATTTGTGATTTTCCTATCCATTAATGGTTAAATTAACTTTTTAAGACTTCAAATAACATGGCATATATGCTAAGTGGTAAACTATAGAACAGGCAGTGCTCCTGCAGTGTAACATGAACCAACATGTTATTAATCCATGGGAGTTCAACTTAAACAGTTAAAGAAGGTTCTGATGCAAACACTGCTGGTTAACCAGCTGGACTGGGATTGAACTGTGGAAATAAAATGATTTGCATGTTCACACTGCACACCTGCTCATCACTAGATTGGCTCACCTCTTAAAATAAGCACTTTTCTAAACCTATCTCCTCTAACCTACCCACTTCTCTCTGCTACCCATCATGTGAATTTATTTATTTATTTATTGAAATTGTTTCACCAGGAAAAGCACACTGAGCAACAACTGCTCATCTCCCAGTGCGACCTGGGGGGAGGGGTACAGTGGAGAGGAGAACATAAGGTTATCGAACTACTTGCAAATTTACATACAATTTACATAATACAGATGAATGGAGTAACATTTTACAAACATTTGACAGAATTATTGAGCATGGGGGACGCAAGTTCCCTAGCAGACATAGTAACAGTTACAATGAGGAAAAACTGCTACTGTAGGGTTAGTTCTGTGAGACGTAATATAGATTGAATAAGTGTAGAGCTGGCTAGCTCAAAAGTTGGGATCAAGTGCAGTAATTAGGTGTAGGGGCAGCTAGTGTAGCACCCTTGGACCTACTGGAAGTTGAGACGGGGGTGCATGGATGAATTGAGTAAAATCTACAAGAATGCTTTTTTTCCCTCTTGGCAGTTACTGAGCACAAATAATGCACATGTGGGAGAATAAATGATGCGGCATTCTAAGATGACTCGAGTGATGACCTCCAGAAGCTGAAAACATGAAAAAGTCAGAATCTAAATTGATAATTTAGTCTGTCTTAGGGACATCAGCTACATAAAATAAAGAGAAAAGCCCCAAACAAGTAACAAGTCAAAAATGAAGATGATGTGCACAACAGTTTTATACAATATGGGATTGCATATCAGGGCATAAGAATAATTACAGTTGGAGTAATTTGGCACCCTAATCCCAGCTGCATACAGAATTCATTGCTTACTAATATACTCTATAATAATTACATGTTTCCTCCATGTGGTATTAAAAAAAAAGTTTTAATTTGTTGGTTTTATAAAGGGTTCATTTCTCCAAAATCAGAACTAAAACATGTCATGCCTTGCTGCTCTTGTCCTGTTTTTGACAGCTGTGAAATGTAACCCAGTCTCCCTAATAAAAATAATCACTGAAGATACTTGTGAATAACTCGAGCCTGCATTATTTTCTGTAATGCAGCATGCTATTTTAGATTCATTTCTGTTAAGATATCTGACACAGGTGGGTCTGGATATATTATTGAACCCTACGTGCTGAATACTTTTCTAAAGGTAAAGCCTACATTCTTATGACACTCTGCTGTACAGCCTTGGTGAAATTATTTCCAGTGTCTTTTAAATGAACAAACATACATGAATACTTCTATGAATGTGCTTCCGAAAACAACATCCTGCCACTAAGTCACAAACAACACCTAATAAGTGAATAAATAAGCACTAGATTATGCATACTGGTAATACTTTAAAGGCACATAAATAGTGGCTAGCCTGCCATTGCAGTGGTGGAGCCACCGCTTGTGGTGCCAGTGACCCAGATTTGGGAATGAGCCCAGGAGGGTGGAGGGTCAGCCAGGGGACAAGATGGATTGAGCAACAATTGCATGCTGCTGTCTCAGGAGGAGGGAGTGGGGGGGTCTTGCCTCCCAGTGTAGTGCCCCTGGGTGACCATGGGGGTGGCTTCCTGGGGGGGGGGAGTTGAGGCAGGGAGGTGTGAGGATGCTAGGTAGTGCTCTGCCATTGCTTCATTGCACACCAAACCTCCCGATCCCAGGAACTGGAAAAAATCAGGATAGCCCCAACCATGTAAGGTCTGCCTGACACCTGGATGAGTTGGGTGGCACAGCCGGCTGCCCCTCGCCCCTGCCCAGAGGGTAAATGATGGCTCTGTGGGGGCAGATCGGTGGTGGTGGGCTGGAAGGTCCAGCCAGAGACATGGGGGGCTTGTGCAGCAAAAAAAAAAAAATATATATATATATATATATATATATAAAAAGACTCATAAATGGACCATCAAAAACATTAACATGAATTTACATTAAATACCACTACCGTAAACTGAAATAATGTCCCATAAAATCAATTTGACCTTTACAGTTGATCTTTTCAAGTTTTCCATGTCATTGGTGTTTGGAGCCTTAGGATATTTTAATAATTCAAGGTATAGTATACAAAACAGCTCTGCTTCTGGGATGTGAAACTAGTAGCCTTGTATACTTTTCCTTTCCAGCAATATGTTTAAGGGCTGGGTGACTAATACAGCAAGATAGTTACATTTTTCCAGTGTGGAAATTATTGCTTGTGTGAGCTCCAGGATGAACTTCGTTGTACTGATCAGCTGCTTCTTTTTAGTTGTTTAACCAGGAGTAGCACACTAAGCCGAAAGCTTTTTTACAGGTGTGACCTGGGAGCAGGGGGAAGTTAAGTGACTTGCTCAGGATCATACAGTATGTAAGTGGAAGCTGTGGGATTCAAACCCAGGTTTGGATGTCACCAGATTTGCAGCTCAGAGCCTTAAACCACTGCGCTAAATGCTTCTGCAACTATCTAGTTTTCAAGGTGAACAGTACTGTATGTTATGGTGTCATTGCACACTAAATCAAGGCAAATGCTTTTTCTCTGCAAAACCATGGGGTTCAATCAGTACTGTAGATGGATTTTGTAGGGCTTCTTTTCAGAGGCTGGTTCTCCATGTACTGGCAGAAAGTGCAGTGATTGATGACGTTTTGGCAAGTAGAGCCCTAAGATGATTAAAATGAAGTTCAGGTGTGTGTGTGAGTGAGTGTGTGTGTGTATGTGTGTGTGTATGTATGTGTGTATGTGTGTGTGCGCGAGTGTGTGTGTGTGTGTGTGTGTGTGTGAGTGTGTGTGAGTGTGCATGTGTGCGTGTGTGTGTGAATGTGTGTGTGAGTGTGTATGTGTGTGTGAGTGTGTGTGTGTGTCTGTGCGTGTGTTTTTACCTGTACTTGCTGTAAAAGAGATGAGAAGAATATACAGTTCTTAGATGTTGGCTTAGAGTTTTTTTGTAATTCCTTTACATCAGAATCAGAAAAGCTGGCTGTTAACTTTGAGATATGAGTGTGGAGTCGATGGCTGACTGACTCTTCACTGTAACACCAGAGTGAAGGGTCATCTAATTGCCTCCCACTGGTAACCTGGTGATTATTTCTTATGTTAGACTGTGACTAAGTCAGGCATTTTCTGACCAGTTCAGTAATGCTGGTAAGGTATGTAAGACTGGAAAAACAGTAAGCTGGTTGAAGATCTTGGATTCTCAGCAAATAGGAAACCGAGGGGTTATACCCAGATTTCCTTGGTTGCAATGCAGTACTGTATCCTAAAAAAGAGTTGTGCTTGATCAGATCTGGAATGGAATAGAGTGTACATCTGAATCGGAATAGCAAATAGAGCAGCAACACAGCATATACTGTTCAGAGTGTCAAATGATGCGCCAATTACTTATGAGCTTCATCCATCATTGTCCCCTGAGTCAGGTATAGGAGGTGTTAATGCACACACTATTTAACTAACTAAAGAGGCGTACCTGTAACAGGCAAAAATAAATCACAGCAGTGACATCAGATCTAATGTACATGGAAACACTGACAGCTGAACAGCAGAATATAAGCTTATATACAGAGAGCAGGTGAACACAAAAACAGCTTGCATCACATAAACCACAGTGCTGGATAATAGTGATAAAAAATGGGAATGAAAAAGAGAGTACTTACAGTCCTTGGAGGTGCAGCCAGATTTTCTCGATTTGTTCTGGCTGTAGGTATTTCAGCCATTTGCTTTCAAATCCCTCAATTTTTTTTTCCCACAGTGAATCTTCCATGTTTGTCACTCAAGGTTATAGTCAGCCTTCATAGTTGGCAGAGGTTGGCAAGCTCAACAAGATGTAAAAGGCTGTATGGAGGGAAGAACTGCCTTGGGCATGGAGGAAAGGAAAGAGGATCGGTAGCAAGAATGAATGTAGAGGATGGCAATAAAACAGTGTGGTGAGGTTGGGGGAGAAGAAAACACATTTTAGTGAATGGGGAGGATGCAAACAGATTTGCAGGAAGTTGTGCTTCAACTCCACTCTGCTGTAATGACATAGCTATGCTGTGTTAGGAATTCCAGTCAGACCCCTTCTTCTCATATGAGACATATTGTATGAGGAGTGGTTAAAGGACCTCAATATGTATACGTTGGAGCAGAGGAGGGAGCGGGTGGATATGATTGAAACATTCAAATACATCAAGGGTATGAATAAAGTAAAAGTAGAAAACGTCTTCCAATATAAAAACAATACTAGAACAAGAGGATATGACATGAGATTAGAGGGAGGCTGCATGAGGGGAAAAGTGAGAAAGTTATTTTTCACTGAGAGGGCAGTGAATGCATGGAATAGCCTGCCCCAGGAGGTACTGGGGGCACGTACGGTGGTGTGATTCAAACATGCATGGGATAGGAATAGGGGAATCATAGAGATAGGAAGGAGAAGCTAAGGCCGATGACCAAGTGGAGTCAGCAGATGCTGATACAGGTAGAGAAAACGAGCAGACTGTATGGGTCTAGCGGTCTTTACCACCATCAACTTCTATGTTTGTATGTTTCATAGCAATACATCAACATAGTTCTGATGCTATGCAGCCGTAAAAACGATAAAACAGTGGGAAGGATATGAGAATACTTACAGAGTAAGAAGCAGAAATTGAGAGGGGACAAACTGCAACACATGTTGAAGCATTAAAAAAATGGAAAGAAGAGAGACTGCAGTCAGCAAAAAGAAGAGATACTGTTAATCAAAATATAAAATGACCCAAAACACAATGAAGATCAAGGATCCCTGAATCAGAAGTCTAGAGGGGAATTGATGAGGGAACACAAAGGAAACAAAACGGTGTTGGCACAAGCAAGAAAGTCCAAGCATCTGGAAGACTAATGTGAACTGGAATAGGAAAGAGGGAAAGAAATCAAGAGGAGAAAAGAGTCTTCCCACTGCATTTATGAAATGGGTGCCAACATTACACACAAGAATTCGAGTCTCTTAAAATTATGGTTTCTAACCTGTATAAGGGGGTCATGGGAGAGAAAATAAGATGGTCTGATTTAAAATCAGTCTATAGGTACCAAACAGGAAAGAAGGAAGGACCAGTATGTTTAGTTGTAAATAGCAGAAGACTTGGGAAGCAACTTCCACAATTGGCAATGGACTTCTATACTGTGGGCAGTACGGTAGATGGAGACTGAACAGCATTAACTAGAAAGGAGCCTAGGCAAGGTGCCAAACTGGATAAAGAGAACAGAAGTGAGAGCGAAACTGCAGAGAAAAAAAGTAGAAAAAAATCTGGAAAAGCATAATCAAAAGAAAATAACAGATTATGTCAGATTGGCATAAAATCCCATTAGTATGCAAGAAGATGATGATATTGCCCCCCTAGAAAAAAAAAGAAAATTAATTAGAGGACCAAAACAGCATAGCCCAAAAATTAACAGCAGTATGGACCTGGAAGAGACAGAAATTTCATATACTGTATCTGAGGAAGGTTGTTCAGCAAATGAAAGTTCAGCACAAGAGGACAGTAGTACAGAAATAAATACAACCATAGAGTTAGAATGATGAAAAAAAAGATAAGCACAACACCATACATGAGTATGAGTACAGCAGTAATAAACAAGCATTTGTCAATGCCGAATGTTTGCTTGCTGGCATTGGCATTGGTAGTATAGGAGTTACAGAGCTGCATAATAGGAATGGCAGTGAAGTATTGAACTGAAGCCAACCCCATCACCACCCTGCAAATAGTGACAGGCATTGGGGTGTGCCTTTTGGTCATCAGGCATAATGGCCACGCCATTTCACCACACCCTACCCTGCAGACATCGACAAGTGTCACGGTGTGCCTTGGGGTCTTTGGCCCTTAAGCGCACCCCATTCCACCTGGAAATATTGTGAGATGGGTGCGGTATAGGAGAATGGGGTGAACTTTGGGGCCGAAGAGTCCAAGGCACACCTCGATGCCTCTCAGTGGCTGCAGGGTGTGGGTGGGGGTGGAATGGTATGAGCATTGCAGGTGACAGTCCCAAGTCACAGCCCTGATGTCTGACATTCTCTACAGGGTGGGGTGTTATGGTCGGAAACCCTAACGCCTCAGGCATTCGTTGGTATTTTCACTCCAAATTTTCAACATGGGTTTTTTGTGACCCCCACCTCATGAACAGTGGCAATATCAGTTTGTTAGCTGAAAGCTGCTTTTGCACAGCGACTACGGCATTTGTCATCACAGGTGCAAAAACACATTCTGAACAGGATGTGAAAAATGACAGCTGTACTGTACGTGGGGAGGTGTAAAAAATGGCAATGTTGAAAATCTGCAGTGAAAATATTAAAAAAACTGGTGAAGTCACGAGAGTGCGTAGAAACTGTGCAATGTGCACCCATAATGTAATTAGTTTGGGAATTGTTTACAGCAGATTGTCAACACAGGCATTTTGGGACCTTCAGTCATGAACAGTGTCACTGTGATTTTCTTTATCTGTCCCGAACAATGAAATCCCACAGCGACCGTGCATTTCTGTGCTGAAAGTGTGAAAACACATTTCAGCCATGTTGTGAAAAATGACAGCTGTACTATTCATAAGGAAGTGTGGAAAAATGCCACTGGTGAAAATCTGGACTGAAAATATTACAAATTCATGAACTTACGAGGGTGCGTGGAAACTGCGCAATGCTCACTCGTAACACAGTCATTTCTAGGAATGTTTTCACCAAATTTTCAAAATAGCCATTTTAAGACCTCTGCTCATGAACAGTGTCACTGTGATTTTCTTGATGTGTCCCATACATTGATTTTGCACACCGACTGCGCCATTGTGCGCTACATGGGTGGAAACATGTTTTGGGCGAGATGTGAATAATGACAGCTGTACTGCTCATAAGCAGGTGTGGTAAAATGGTAATTTTGCAAATCTGGAGTGAAAATATTGAAAATTTGAGAACTTATGAGCGTGCATAAGATCAGCGCAACAAACGATCGTAAAACAGTCATTTTTGGGAATTTTTTCACCAAATTTTTAACATAGCCATTTTAACACTTCTGTTCATGAACAGTGTGACTGTGATTTTCTTAATGTGTCCCATACATTGAGTTTGCACACCGACCGCGCCATTGTGCGCTACATTCGCGGAAACACATTTTGGGTGAGATGTGAAAAATGACAGCTGTACTACTCATAAGGAAGTGTGGTCAAATGGCAATGTTGAAAATCTGGAGTGAAAATATTGAAAATTCGTGACCCTATGAGCGTGCGTAGGAACAGCGCAATGCACGCTCGTAAAGCAGTCATTGTTAGGAATTTTTTCACCAAATTTTCAACATAGGCTTTTTGAGAGCCCACCTTATGAACACTGGCACTGTCATTTCATTAATTGGTCCCAAAAGGTGATTTCGCGCAGTGACTGCGAAATCACCCTTCGCTACCGATTAACGCCATGACAGTGATAGAACTCATGAGGAGGGGTCCCAAAAACCCCATGTTGAAAATTTGGTGCCAAAATTCCAAAAAAATGCCTGAGATATGCAGCAAAGCTGAAAAAACCATATTCATTACATTATACAGCTTACCGGCAGTTCCTCAGTCCATGGTCGGCTTTGACGAGTGCAGACGTGTTCTTGGTCCATCGAAGATCGTCGCGCTGAGCTCCGGAGGTAAGTATGGGGTGAGGTGGGGGTGTGGGGAGGCAGGGTATGCAGTGGGTGGGCACGGTAGGAGAGGGGTGAAGACAGCAGCGAGGAAGGTTTTTTTCTTTCAGGTTTTTTTATTTGGACTACGCGGGATGTTTGCCACGCTGGGGTGGGTTCCCAGTGTGGCAGCTGGAAAAGCTGTTGGGGGGCAGTCGAGCTGATGGGGGATTGGGCACCCCGTCGGCCATAGGACCTGTTGCCATGCTGGGGTGGGCTCCCAGCATGGCACCCATAATCTGGGGGGAACAGTAGAGCCAACGGGAATGGGCACCCTGGCCGCCATACAGACTGCGGGGAACAGTAGAGCTGACGGGGTTGGGCACCCCCATCAGCCATACAGTGTGTGCGTGGGGAGGTAGGAGCATGAGCATGCAATGTGTGCTGCGTGAGTGTGTGTGGTGAGGGGGAGTGCTGCTCACTCAAGCGGTGCTCTCTCTTTCAACTGTACGGCACTGCATTTTGGATCGTCGCACTATGTTTTTTGCACATGCATGCAAGCAAGCATAAAAAGGTGATAGAAAAAGGCTACAGCTTTTAAATAAATTTGATGTGTAACTACTGCAGGAGACTTGGTTGAGAAATACAGAATGCTTGTTGGAAGGGTTCCTTAGGTTTCAACCTCAAGCCATTGCAAAGAAAAAAAATATGGCAGAGCCAGTGAATGTCTCTGGCTTCATCCTGCATGTTTGAAAATGCATGCGCTTTGTCACATGGGCATCCTTTTGATCTGTGCAAGATTATATATAGGAAAAATGATGCAAAGATGGTTGTCGTCAATGTCTGTGTCCCACCTGCAGTTAACCCATCATTTGGTGGCCCCTTGATATTTTAGAAGACACCCTAGGAAAATTCAGTTACATGTTTCCAGGGATGACTCTACTTCACTCAAGTGATTTAAATGCCAGAACTGATTCCTTAAATGAACTAAGAAACCAAAAATGGGATACAGATGATTTGCTATATGTCCCTCTTCAACAATCTAAAGATGCTCAGCAGAATAAGACCGGGCAGACTCTAACGAAACTGGCTGCTAACACTGCCATTAAAGTGTGAAATGGGACAGTGGCAGGAGATGTCTGTGTGTGTGTGTGTGTGTGTGTGCACGCGTGTGTATTTATTTAATTTATTTATTGTCTCGGATTACAACCTTCGAGCTAGAAGCTCATTTGCAAAGGTTCCATGTCAGAGTGAGAACAAACACAGGTAGAGCAATGACAGTGAACGGTACAGCAACATGTGGGAATTTTTACGTGGGAACAACAATAAAGCAGAATATAAAACATAACAGGATCAGGTGGAAATAAACACTAATACAATAACACAAGGCTGCAATTATGTTAGCCAAAAGTATTACAAGACAGGCAATTCTGGCAGAAAGTGAAAAGGGGATTAAGGTGCAAGGGAATCAGGAAGGGACAGTAGAGAGAGGGAACTTTGAGGGAGAAGGCGGTGGGGAGTCTGGATAGAGGTGTGGGAGAGAAGAGGGTGAAGAATCATTGTACAATCCCAGTATGAGCAGCAGGTTGAAAGGGAGTAGGGAAGGGGTAGGTGGAGGTGGAATAGGGGAGACGTATATAAAGATTAGTAGTAGGGATATAGCAGAAGAGTAGTGAGTGGGGGCAGTGGATGGATTATGGATACAGGAAAGAGAGAGAGGAAAGGGATGGAAGGGAAAGACTTGGGGGTGGAGAGGCAAGGTGAGTAAAAACATAAGTGCTAGATTGATTGGAAGGGCTGGTTTAGAAGAGGGAGGTAATAAGAAAAAAGAAAGAAAAGGGGGTATGGGGTGGAATTGAGAGTTGGTACTAGGGATAGGGCAGGGCGATAGTGCAAGTGGCAGCGAGTGGAGCAAGGATAGTTGTAGTGGATATCCATACTCATGCTACAGGGAGGAGGAAGTGAGGAGGAGTGGGAAATCAAAAAGAGGGAGGGGTAGGTTAGTCTGAGCAATCGCATCTCCCTCGGTCATAAAGGTGCCATTTAAGATCTCTTTTGAACGGCCCAAATTTATAGTTGTTTAGGATGTTGGCCAGGAACTTGTTGAGCCAGAGTGGGGCCTTATAGGAGAAAGTCCTTTGGGCCAGAGCAGTGTGGTGAAACAGGATGTGCAAAGGGTTCCTAACCTTGCCTCTGGTCCAATGAAAATTGTGTGCAGGTTTAAGTAATTTATGGACGGATCTAGTAGGGCTTTTTTTCCCAAGGAGGCAGACTTGGTACTGTATTCTCCCTTGTACATTTAGCCACTTTGGGGGTAAAGGTCACATGTATACGTGAGGGCATCTGCACTTAGTACAAGTCTGCAGGCCTTGGTTAACATGGTTCTTACTCATTTCAGTGCAGAGTTTGTGGCTACGCTATACACAGCAAGGCATTAGTCTACAAGGAAAGAATGAAGCTGTTTATTGCTAGGGTGAGGGCCTCAGCAGTCAAGTAGGAGCAGTGCCTGTAGAGCAGTCCTATTCTGGTGTTGACTGTTTTTGCAACTTGGTCAATGTGCTGTGTGTAGGAGAGGGAGCTGTCAAGGGTGACACCCAGGTATTTAAAGGTGTTCACTTGTTCCAACGGCTCAAGCCTGCTGTCATTAATAGTAAGATAGCTAGATTTTTTTCTTGCTCTGGTGGCTGTAGAACAACATATTCTTTTTTTTGTAGTTTAGGAGAAGTTTATTCTGGGTGAACCACTTCTCAACCCTGGAGAAACTTGTTTGTTATTTGTTTGTAAAGGCCGTTAGGTGTGGACCATTTGCATAGATGACAGCATCGTCCACATAGTGGAGAAGCTTGGCTGAGCAGATGTCAGGAATGGATTTGAGAATGAGGCTAAGCAATAGCAGTCCAAGGATGACTACCTGCGGTACCTCTAACAACACCTTCCTTTCATCAGAGAGTATGTTTTTACTTTTACCTGCTGTGTTCTTTATATATATTGACCACACAAGGTTCCCTTCTTCAAGGGACTCATGAATGTACATATTGGTTAAATTCTAAGAGGACAGTAGTGGTGCCAGAAGTAGTCAGTAGTGTGTGTGTGTGTATGTGTCTGTGTGTCTGTGTGTGTGTGTCTGTGTGTGTGTGGTGGATTTAACATTTATAGGGGTGTTTTTGTATAATAAGGTCTGCAAGATGAATGTGAAAGAAGTTAGGGAGAGTGATCACTTTCTTCTAATTATTTCTGTACAAATTTTGGATTTTACAACCCAGAATAGAAACCATAGTAATGAAAAGGAAATAGCATCTAACATGTTGACTGAAAATCATAAGAAAGTGATGTGTAAGCCTTATATGGAAGATGAAATAGTATACTTAAAGGGTATACATATATCAACTATGTTAAGTTCCCAGAATCTATCAAGTAAGAACTATTACACAGAAGACCCATTTGAAATACATGGAAATATGATTACATTTTTAGTTGAGAAATTAAGACCCTTAGAGACACTGAAGATCATTTTATAGCCCAAAATCCATGGTTTGATAAAGAGTGCTAAGCCTATCATCATAGGAGAACTTTGCACAAGCTTTGCAGGAAAGCAAGAGGCTGTGCAAACCTAGAATATAGAAGAGCTTTAATTAGCATAAAGAAGAACTATCGAGCTTTAATTAGTCAGGAAATATCAAATTATAAGAGTTAAAGCTGGGAACAGCTTCAAACGACTTTACATGAAAAAAGATATAAAAGGTTTCTGGAACTTAATATCTTTTGTTAGTGAAAACTATAGCCTCAATGTTCTGAGCACTATTAGTATGCAATAATGAGAGGAATGTTTTAAAATGCTGTATTATGTTACAAGTTTAATTACAGAGGCTATTGCCCTATATTTTGAGGAAAGACAATGGAAAATATTTTATACTGCAGAAAATGAAATTATCAATGCAATAGTGGAACAAAAAATAATAAAGCTCCAGGAAAGAATGAGTTTCAAGCAGAAATGTTCCTGAACAGCTCCCTACTATTAAAATTGCTTATTTATGCTGTTTTCCTGTTTTTATCTGTAATAAGTGATATTTTAACTGTTACTTCATTTTATGTAAGGTGCCCAGAGCTTCCGGGATTGGGCGTCATTTATTGCCTTGCCTTGCCTTCCAATACCACACAGCTTGGCGGGCTAAGCTCTTAAAGGTTGTATATAACAACATGATAAAATATTTGACCCTCCAAAGTAACTGGAAAATTGGAGTTATAGTTCCAGTCCACAAAAGAGCAGATGTAAGGAATAATAAACATATTACTCCACAATGTGTTGGACGTAAGATATTTTCAAGAACTATTTTAATACACCTGCAGTACTAGGTCATTTTTTTTGGCTCCTGCCCTACTCCCTGGCCAACCACTCCTTCAGGTCTCCTATACCCTTCTGTCTGCCCACCCTCTCAATTGCTGGCCTCTCACCTCATATTGCAGCTCCCCAGGTAACCCGGCGTATCCCTTTGCCAGATGGGTCCCCCCTCCTCCAAGACGGAAGGCACTAGTGGGGTGGCCAGCAGACTCTCAATTGGCCCGGGTGTTGCTGAGGTGGGTTGGTTGTGGGATTTGGCAGCAGTGGGGAGCCAGAGGCCATCATTCAGCCAGCCAGGAGCTATTTCCTGGTTTTCTCCTTGGAGAGTGGCATGCAGACATCAAGGCATACGCGGATGCCCGCCACTCCCCTAGTGAACTGAACCCTGATATCCTGCGGTGCCCCCAACCTCCACCAGGGGCCAGCAAGCACCGGTGCTCATACCCACCCTCAATCCAGAGAAGGCAAGCTGCCCCGGATGCTCCATCTTTCTCCCCCCAGCCAGCCCTCCAGCAACCCGAGTCCATTCCCGAACCCAGGTCGCCAGTGATGCAGATGGAAATCCAACCGGTGCACTGATGGGCCAGCTAATACTAGGTCTTTAACAATGTGTTATTATTTCAGAGGATGCTGGGTTTTACCCAGACAGGAGTACTGTTGATCACATTTTATATTTATTATAAAAAGGGTCTGAGAAATGGAGCTTTCTGATTGGCTGCAAACATTCTAACAGCCTTATGTTAATCTTTTATTAACATACATGTACAGCCTAATCGCATGCTGAACATGGTTTAACACTGTTTAAAAACATTTTGTATTATAATAGCAATAAGGCCCTCCCAGGGATTATGTTAATGGTCAGTTAATCACCCTCTAGGGGCATGTGGCACTTGGCTACACTTCGTGCCACAGTACACCCCTAGAAGGTGATTAATAGACCATTAACATAACCCTTGGTCATGCCTTATTGCTTAAATATTGCCAAAAACATCCCTCTATATGTGGCTTTTATTGATATTCACTGTCCTTGTGATAATGAAAATAGATGTAGTTTATTGGAAAGATTACTGGAACTGGGAACTGACAGTGGCCTTCCCTTTTGGATATTGTTATAATATTCCATATGAGCAATCTAGCTTGTGTAAGAACTGGTAGAGATGGCTGGCTTACTAATAATACAAATGTCAGAAAGGGGGCAAAGCAGGGTTGCCTGCTGACACCAGTTTTATTTACTCTATATATTGACTAGAGATGCAGCAAAGTTAAATTCCGCCCATGAACTAGACGTGGAGTAGGCCACTTCGTGTTATTTTCCGGCTATGCAAAGTGCCCATTGAGAACTGCTACTTCACCACTTCACCTTGTAATAGTGGTGATAATGACTTTGCGTTGCTCATTCCACCTTACTTCTCTTTAAAGGCAGAGGCGGAATTTACAGGCAGCCCACACACACATCTTCACAGGGCTTAGACAGTCTAGTCCACCACTGCTGCTACTCTGGCCTCCACTTGACAAGATTTCTAAATCATAATCCTCTTCATCATGCCTGTAGTAATCCTCTGGTGTCATTTCATTGCTACTTAGTCATACACTCATGGAAGGGGATAACATGATCAATAAGGTTGATGACAAGGGTGGACAGCCCACTATGGCATTAGCTGCCCTCTGGTGCCGAGTCCACAGTGCCATGTGCCTAATCTTAAGATGTGTATGCTGCCCCCCCCCCCGTGCCTAGATGACTCCCATTTTTACCTCAACTCACACGTGCATGGCAAACCTGGCAGATAGCAACTGAGCATGATTTGCATCTTGGACAAAAAATCCCAAAAAGGGGATTTTGATCCCCTACTTTTAACAAGTCCCTGATGCTGCGAATGGGACTCTGGCTTTGTTTTTTTAACTGCTGAAAAGGGGAGGGTACTACATGATTGCTGTTGCTGGACACACTTGGACTCTGACTGACCACCACAACTACCTATGACCATTACTGGGTCATCATCATCATGAACTGCTATATCACAACTATTTTGAGGAGGGGGGATTTAACACCAACAGTCCCAGATACAGCCACCTTGACTTTCTTTTTCTTGAGTTCTCAACAGGGGTCACTGACATCATCAGCATCATGTTCATCATCCACATCCACAATTTTAGCTTGGATGCTGTCCTGTAGAGAACATGTTCCAACCACAGCATCATTATCATCACCTGATATTTTTCGACACACTTTGAATCACTAGATGGCAAAGGCATGACCACAACATCACTGGAAGAAATGTGACATTGTGAGTTATCGTCGCCAGGATCAGAGTCATGTTCAGCTACCATGGGGATGTTGGGGAGTATGACATCATCTACACTGTCAGTCACAGCTTTAGACTCAACTATATTTTCTAAAATGGTTAACCGGTCAGAAGTGGAACTTGGGGCAGCAATACTCATGCCAGCAGCAACTGCACTAACACCACCAGCGGGGACAACATCATCTCCTCCAATTATCAGTGAAGCAACATATTGCACTGTAATTAACATTGATGGATAAATCCCTTTACTGATATCAGCTATGCACGTCTGTGTACTACCACGCCCATGGTAATCTTGCCACTGGCAGCAGTGCCATGGCCAGAAACAGCTTCGCCTGCATTTCTCTTTGCAGGCATTTTTGGGGATCACCAAGAAAATTCTAAACAAATTTAGATTTCTGAACTTTCAGTTTAGGACGGTGGATGGGAAGCCAAAAAACAACTGTGGCTTGCAGATGGAGACTGGGCACTAAACAGATGCAAACGCAAAGACAGATTAAGATTGTGCTGTGCACTCAAGACATGCAGACGCAAAGGCACAACATCTTAACCAGTGTACAAATCCAAAACTGGAAAAGAATACCTTTTGCCGGTTGGGAGGGGGGCAGAGCACTGCAGTAACAGTCCACTACCAAGATACCACAAAGCAGTACAAAATAACGCAGATGGATAACAGGTTCACAGTGCTGCAATTACTGTGTGGCACAATAAAATGTGTCTGACTTGATGGCATGTGTTGTACACACACTCTCACACACACACTACAAGTAATGAGCAGCAAATTGAAAACTTCAGTAATATAACCAGATCTTTGAAACAAACTGAAATTATGCACTGCACCACAACAATCAGCGAAAAAAATGTCAAAAATTCCTGAAAATATTACTGTGTTTATGTAACCACTCCCCACCATCCCCCCTTGGTTAACTAGCAGGCTGCTCCTCTCACCACATGGCATCAAAGAGAGGGATGGGGGTTGTCACTACAAACAGTTTACAGTACATCTACTTCTGAGCCTGCCATACACAGACAGGCAAACCAAGTGTGGCAACTACCTGGCTCACACCTGGTGGGACCATTTACCATGGCCATCAATCTAGGTCCCTGGGAGAAAACATTTTCTCAGAATTATGCTAGGTTTGTACTTCTGGTCAGAAGCACCCAAGTAAATCCTGGCACAGTGGAAGCAATAACAGTACAGTCCAAACCAGGTTGGGATTCTAGAGTGTGGCTTTTATTCACATACACAGAGAATAATCACAAAGCGAAGATGGTCTCCCATAGGGCTACTCCTACCGGTAATGCAGATTACTGAGGTACAGAGAACACACACAGCGAACCCTCAGGTTCTGACTTGAACGCCGAACACTCTGGTTCTGAATTGCACTTCCTCTTGACTAGGCACACATGACCAGTACTAGGAGACTTTCCCATATTTCATGAGGAATTACTGGTGGCACCCTCAACTACCAAAGAGCACATACAGGCTCAAAGAGAATTCAACCTGTGTCTGGGTAAACTATTTTCTTTAGGCACTGGCCAAATGCACTGAATGAAAACACAAGTGCCCAAACTGAACCTGGAGAGGTAAGCATGGTCACTCCAGATGGGGGGGGTCTCCCACCTTTTGCTTCCAAATGTATACTTTGCCATTCATCTGGTTAATAACACCCTCACAGAAAACTTATAGATGCTATCTTGAAATGTCTTTCACATTTAACATACTACATTACACACCTCTGAGGTGTCAGAAAGTTAAATGTTCTGTAATTGGCAATGTATCTTCACTAGACCCCAACTTTAGCAGACACTTTTAAACAGAAAACAGTCTAGGTGACAGGATTCCTTTGACAGAGAAAATTCACCACAAGGAATGCAGGTGCCCTAGGGCTTTTCCAAACAAAAGTCACAGGTACTCACAGAGCAGTTGAATCTCAGGCAGCTTCAACACAGTCCAGAACTGGACCAGGGGATTGCCCCTGAATCCTGGAGATTGCCTCCACCCTCCTGGGATGGGGTACTGTGAAAACCACTAGGCTTGGTTTCCACCACTTCACCACTAGGCTGTACTGGCTCACGCTAGGGTGAGAAAACAAAACAAACACTACTGGTAGCTCTCTGACAGAGCTAAAGAGAGAGAGGCTGCACTACCTGCAGTCTCCTCCACTGACTCCAACTGCAGACTGACTCACTCTAATTGAACATTCTAAAGCTATCTCCCTGCAGCTAGCTTCCAGTGTGGCTTATGGTGCTGTGACAGTTCTATGATTACATCGTCCTCCAGCTCAGCTGAGACTGAAACCAGAGACTGGCAATGTGAAATCCTTTTAACTGGCATTTCACAAGCTGCCTGACCCTGCCTGCCACTGATTCTAAGTGGGATTTCAGGAATCCCTGGGAACAAGGGGGTTACATGTACATGAACACAGTTATACTGCAAAAATATAACCAAGTCAGTTAGAGAGACTGCCTTTCTCCCAGTTAATCTACCCTCACCACAGATACGCCCTTCCCCCAAGCACACTTCAACAGTGTCTGTCAGTGCACAGACTGAATGTTCTAAGTTAACATTCAAAATCAACACAAAAACAATAAACACTCGATGATATGAGCAGAGGAGGGTTTCCTACAATCGATGTACTAAATGTTGAGCAAAAAGAATGGCCCAGAAAGGCTTTTTGAATGTTTTTTAGAGGGTTTGAATCTCAGAGCTCTGAGACCAAACTGTCTCCAGGTACCACTACACACACACTGCACAGAACTGAGGCTGTGCAGAACAATCTAGAGCCCATGTGATGTGTAGTCCCATGAATCACTGCAAAATTCACCTTAGGGCTTACAAACAAGGAGAAGTAATGCGAAGTACAATGAAATCCATGCACTTCGCATTAAAGTTGGTGTAGAAGTGGCTGGGGAAAGGGGAGTAATGTGAAGTCAGTGCTTCCAATGGACTTTGTGATCATAATTAGAAGGCTAAGTACTCGCGTCACGTTATGGATTACTCTGTGGATTCCACCTTAATACGCAAATTGCTCCACGTAGCGGATTTTGGTCACTTTGCCCGCCTCTAATATTGACCCCAAGATAGCTATCTTAAATGTGGTGGATAGATTTGCTCCTAACTTAGGAGGACAGGAAATTCAAATTCTTGTACATGCAGATGATGCAGTCCTATCCCCCCCCAACACACACGCACTTGAAAAGGGCTCTAGCTATTCTTAATGAGCAGTTTATCCAGCTTAAAATACTAAATGAATCTTAATAAAACAAAAATAATGATTTCACAAAATAAGGCATACAACCAAAATCACCGGAGCTTGTGCAATGAAAAGTTGAAGTTGTGGATAATTATACATATCTTGGGGCACAAATACATGGAACACTAAGGCAGAAGGTGACTATAATGAAAATAAAGGAAAATGCAATGATACCAAATGAAAGAATATAAAGATTTGCTCATCTATATGCAAATATTTAATTTACAGCACGAAAAAGAACATTTGAAGCTAAAATCAATTCACAAATACTATGTTGTAGTGAGGTATGGGAAATAGATAACAGTATTAAACTGCTGGATACCATACAATCTGTTTTTTTTTCCAGCAGATATTGTCTAACTGGGATACCCCCTCTGCATATGTTTCCTACAATCCAATGTCTTCTCATTAGAAATTAAAGCTATAATCTGATTTCTGACTTCCTGGGGTACAATTGTATATATTGGAGATGAAAGACTTCCATTTCTGTCTTGGCACGATTATAAAAAACTCTTAATCCTGGTTAAAGAAGTTTAATTGCAATTTAAGAAACTGTGGGTTACCAGTACTCTGGGATCTGTCTGCCTGAAGCAACACAACAGTTTATATTAATGAGGCAAAACAAAGATTACAAGAAACTCATTGGCAGCTACAGATAGCCAAGCTTCAGGATATAACCAGAAGTAAACTACTGTATATAGGGAAAATATTAGACTGTGTGAAACACTATTCTGTTTAACATACCCTGAAAAGGCAATACAGAGGTATGATATTATGATATATGCAGATTTCATGCAACAAAAAAAAAATTATGGATTTGGGAGTTGGTGTTATACTCCTCTTATGTGTAGAAATATAGAAATATAAACAGTGATGGCAGAGAAGGACAACTTGACCCACCTAGTCTGCCCATTTCCCTACCTATTTAATAAGCTGAAGATTCTAGTTAACCAACAGCCTACTTCTTCCTACCCACCACCAGAACTGCCTTATGTCTGTCTCATGCATTCTTGAATTCCCCCAGTTTTTGACCCCACCACCTTCCTCAGGAAGGACGTTCCATGAGTCCACCACCCTCTCCGTGAAAAAATACTTCCTCATGTTGCCTCTGAGCCATCCCCCCCACCTTCAAATTGTGCCCCTTTGTTCTTCCACATCTATTTTTCTGAAAGATGCAACCTGTTGGACTTGTTGATTCCTTGAGGTACTTGAAAGTTTCTATCATGTCCCCCCTTTCTTGAGGGTATACTGCACATATTAAGCTCCTTTAGTTTCCCTTTATATGGCTTCTGGCGCAAACTCTGCACCATTTTAATTCCCCTCCTCTGGACTATCTCCATCCTGTCTACTTCTGTGTACATGTGATCCAATAACAGGTTATTAACAGTGTCCCACTTGGTTTTTAATTAAAGACTGTTACAAGAGGAAAGGAAAACCGGTCTTCCTGCTGTCTATAAAAAGTTGTACAATGTAGGTAACAAATGGAATATACTTGAATAAATGTTTTTTAGTGACAGTAAAGGCCAAATTTGCAGCAGCTACATTTGCTGTTAAAACCTTGATTAAATTACACAACTATAGAAAGAGAATAATGTTAAATTTAGTCTTTAGAATAACTGTTATTTGACCAGTATATCACTGAATGCAGTGCATGGTCTATTTTTATGTTTGCTTGCACGTATGTGCAAGAAACATAGTGCCATCATCGGAGATTTCGGAGGTGTGTCACCTCCTCCTCCAATTCAGGCAGTGTGCTGGCAGGCGCGGCCCTGTAAGCCAATGCATTTTGGAGCTGTCTATGACACTGAATTTTAGCACCTTATTGCAGATTACTGCAATAAAGGTACCTTGCTGACTGCCTTCTCCTCTGTCCCCCACCTTGTAGCCGGCGCAGCCTTCGAGTTCCAGGGAGCGGAGGAGCTCCGAGCCACCAGCGAGACGGCGGCGTCCGCCTAGCCGACCGGGGATCCAGGAGGCCGGGAGAAGCAGGCAGAAAGGTACGGGCAAAGCCGCAAAATTTTGCCCGCCCTCCCTCCCAGTTGATTCTTTTTATACACTTTCTCCGCCATTTCCTAATCCACGCCCACAGCTTTTTTCCTTCCTCTCTTAACCCTTACCTAACCTCCACAATGCTACTCTGCTTCCTTTTGCTCCTGAGCTTCTTCTTCCCCATTCCCATATGATAATCATGATATACCCCTTGCCATAGTGAATAAGGTAGTGAACATGGTCTGCCCACCCCTGCCATCCCCAATGGACACCCACCAATTCTTATTTATTTCCAACCACTTTTACACTGCAACCCTGGGAATCCCACATAAAGTCTCTCTAACAATACAACATGCCTCAAGCACTTTACATGCATCCTGGCTTTATATTAACCCATTATGCCTGTCCATCAGATTATTATGTTACGATAAATCTCATACCTATATAACGGACCTTCACCCACTATACAGTGGGCACCCAAGAAGAGGAGGAAATGCTCTGACCACCCCTATCCCTTTCACTTGGTGCCCTCCTCAAATTAATCTTCTTTCTTCTGATCTGCATTGGTACTATTGAAATAAATCCTGGCCCCATTGAAAGTTTTTTATCCCCTGCTGATCTAACCTCCATAAATGGCCTAAGTTCCTTCCTTCAATGCTTGCAGCCTTCTAAAAAGTTCTCTTAATACAGGCCCTGGGTTGGACCATACTACCTGACTTCCTGGTTATCTCTGAAACTTGGCTCAGACCTACAACAAACGACAGTGATATGAATCTTCCCAATTATCAGCTCTTTAGATCAGATCGCCCCTTCCAGGGGTGGGGGGTGGCCATATACATTAGGACACCATCTCTGCATCCTGCCTCATCAATACATCCGAACCAAAAGAATTTGAATGTTTGTCAATTAAAATATCCCTTCCAAATTTGTCTTCATTTAAATTGATTGGCTGCTATAGGCCCCCTCTGCAGGCCTCAAACTCCTATCTCACCTAGGATCAATACTCAATCTAGGCCCTGAAGATACCATCATCCTTGGTGATTTGAATTTAAACTGGCTATCTAATGTATCTGCACCACTGGTAACCTTCTGTGACACCCATGGATTCACACAATTAATCAAAGATCCAACCAGGATTAGCCTAAAAAATTCTAGCAACAGCTCACTCCTGGATATTATGTTGGTAAACAAGCCTCATTTATATTCACATGCAGGAGTACTACCGAGTGATGTAAGTGATCATTGTCCTATAGCTGGCATAAGATCTACATTCAAACCATCAATCTGCAGAATTTGTCCTCAAAGGTCAAAAAGAAATTCAACATCTCAGGATATCTCTATGATTTGTGCAATACAACATATTGGCAAGACTTTTACCTTGCAACCTCAGTTGAAACAGCTCACCAGATCTTAAAGGACAGCATCACTAATGCTCTCAATATTCATGCACCAATCACCAGTATCAAAACTAAAGTAAGATCTTGTCCTTGGTTCACTACTAACCTTAAATCAGCCTTGTTAGCCAGAGACAAACTGGAAAAAGGCAAGAAAAACAAAGGATACCAGAGACTGGCTTCAATTCAGAAAAGCAAAGAAATTCATGTACAAAACAAATAAAATTGCCAAAGCTGCCTATTATAGAGCTGGAACAGATGCTTCCTACAATAACCATCCAGACTCTGGGGTACTATAAAGGAATTCTGGCAAAACTCTACCCTGCCTTAACCTCCAAACTGCTACTAAATGACACAGAAATTACGGGCAAGCAAGAAATCCTAAACACCTTCAATGACCACTTCACCACAGCTGGCCTAGCATTTGACTCCTCACCTGCAAGTCTCTTGAGATCATCTTTGAACCTTCAATCCACTGTGGGTCAAGCACTTCAACATTCTCTTTCAACCAATATCCTTGAAAAGAAGTAAAGACCTCCTATCTAATTTAGATACTTCTAAGAGTGCGAGGTACAGACTCCTGATCCCTACTTCCTTAAAATAGCATCACACGCCTTATCTGCCCCCCTCACTCATCTCTTCAATCTTTCCCTAACTACTGGATCCATTCCCTCCACTTGGAAAACAGCTCAAGTAGTTCCACAACTTAAATCTAGTGATCCCACGGACCTCAACAATTACAGGCCCATTTCCATCCTACCGGTACTATCCAAGATGCTTGAAAAATTAGTAAACTCACAGTTAAGGGCCTATCTGGATAAAAACAACCTCCTAAATCCAGCACAATCGGTTTAGATCAAGGCTATAGCACCATCTCTGCCCTAGCCATAAGTAACTAATGACTGGCAGATTGCCTTGGACAAGAAGAATTGTACCTGTGCTGTGTTCCTGGACTTGAGTAAAGCATTTGACACAAGTGGATCATGAATCATTACTCTCCTCCCTAGCTCTCTAGGCCTGGATTCTCTCTCACTCAGCTGGTTTAAGTGCTATCTATCTGATAGGTCACAATTAGTAAAAATGAAAATTACCTATCCACCTTAAAACCACTGCTAAGAGGTGTACATCGAAGGCTCTATTCTTGGCCTATCCTCTTTGCCATCTATATTAATAATATCGATGCCAACCTCTCTCAATCTAACATTCATCTGTTTGCTGATGATACTGTATTATATATCAGTAATCCCTCATTACCTAAAGCCTGTAAGCTGTTACAATCAGAATTCTCCATCCTGCAACACAATCTATTGGAAAAAACTACTTCTAATTGCCAAATAAACAAAACCTATGCTTTTTGCCACAAAGAGTTGCTCTGCCATTACCCCATCACCCACCACACCTACAATTATTCACCTTACTTGGAGAAGCTGGAATTTAGGACAAGTTCAAATATCTTGAGTCTGGATTGATAAAAAGCTTGACTACTCTGTCCATATTGAAGAGCTACTAAAAAGTTGAGACAAAGGCTTGGCCTATTTTACAGGATAAAACACTACCTTACCAGAGACTCCAAACAAAGATTAATCCAGGCATCATTCCTATCCCTCATTGACTATGCTGACTTTCTCTATGGCCATTGCTCACTCTCCCTCTTAAATAAGCTGGACACCCTGTATCATAGATCCATCAGATTTATTACATACCTTCCTCTAGCACCCATCATTGCTCTCTTTATATGGCAGTTAATTGGACATCACTACAACACAGAAGAAATAGGAATGCTGCAATCTGGATCTTCAAAGCTTTATCAGGCAAACTCCTCCTATATCACAGACTGTTTTACGAATTACTTCTAGGCCTATACCCTAAGGATCAGTAAACTCATCATGTTAAAGGTCCCCAATGCCTGTACCCGGTTTGGGAGGGCCGCTATCAGCTACTCTCTTGCAGTTACTTGGAACTCACTCCAAAAATCTATGAATCTCAATACCCTCTTACCCTTATCATCCTTCAAAAGATTATTCTCCACCATATTTCCAGAGTTCTGCAATTGCTTTCATAAGGCCTAATCTCCCATCCAACCTACATCCCCACCTTCCGTATTCCATTATGTTAGTTCCCCTTCTATTATCCAGTCAGCTGTAATCTCTTATAAAAGCCATATAGGCTTATTATTTGTATACTATGCCTGCTATATCTATTCTCTCCTTTTCCTACAGGTTAAGTGAATTTTACTGTACATTGTATATATGTAAATTGTTGTAAACTCTCATTCTATGTCATTGTACTGTTGTTCATGTTTTTCTTGTCTATGTAAAAATACTTGTACTCTAATTTGTATGACCACTCAGGTCCATCTTGTAAATGAGCTACGCTCAATGATGTTCGCCTGACTAAATAAAAGATTTTGATTGATTGATTGATTGATTGATTGAGTGGCATACAGTTGAAAGGGGGAGCTACGCTTGAGTGAGCAGCGATAAGCAGCTGCTCTATGCGCCAGCTCCCAAGCAGGCGTCTTGGCGCCCGCGATACAGTGTATAGCCGACCAGGTGCCCAATCCGGTCAGCTGAGCTGCATCGTCTCCTCCACCCCCTCCCAGTACTTGGTGCCACGCTGGGAGCCCACCCAACATGGCAATCAGTGATTTAGCCGAGAGGGGTGCCCAATCCGCTGGCTGAAGGCCTCCCCCAAAGACCGTGCACGCTGGGAGCCACCCCAGCGTGGCAAAACCCCCACAAGTTTTTTTTTTTTTTCCTTTTGCCGACGGGTACCTAATCCCCTGTCGGCTGAACGCCCTAGTCTTGTGCCACGCTGGGAGCCCACCCCAGCGTGGCAAATGGTCCCATGACGCCTTTTTAATTTGTTTTACTTGTAAGACAAAACTGTCCCGCAGCCCGCCTCCGACCCCCCTCCCACAACCCGCACCCACCACTGCGCATCAAGCCTCCCCACACCCCTCACCCCATACTTACCCTCCAGACTCCAGTGCGACGATCTTGCGTGGACGGGAACACGCCTGCACTCTTCAAAGCCGACCGCGAACTGAGGAAATGCCGTAAGCTGTATAATGGGCTAGATAGGGGGTTTCAAGTTCACCACATATCTCAGCCATTTTGGGGAATTTTTTGCACCAGATTTTCCAACATGGGGTTTTTGGGACCCGTTCTCATGAATGACCTGCTGTCATGGTGTTGACCGGGCCCGAGAAGGGTGATTTCAGCGCGAGTGACTGTGCAGTGACTGTGAAATCACCCTTCAGGCCCAAATACCACCATGACAGTGATATCATTCATGAGAAGAGGTCCCAAACCCCATGTTGAAAATTTGGTGCCAAAATTCCAAAAATGACTGTTAATGACGTGCATTGCGCAGTTCTCGCCCAGGCTCGTGGTTCTGAAATTTTAATATTTTCACTCCAGATTTTCAATATTGCCATTTCACCACACCTTCTTATGAGTAGTACAGCTGTCATTTTTCACATCTCACCCAAAATGTGTTTCCTTATACGTAGCACAGAATGGCGCAGTCAGTGTCGAAATCATAGGAAAAATTAAGAAAATCACAGTGACACTGTTCATGAGCAGAGGTCTTGAAATGGCTATGTTGAAATTTGGTGAAAAATTCCTAAAAATTACTGTTTTATTTAGCGTGCATATGCAGTTCCTACGCATCGCTATAGGGTTTGCGAATTTTCAATATTTCCACTCCAGATTTTCAACATTGCCATTTTTCCACACCTTCTTATGAGCAGTACAGCTGTCATTTTTCACATCTCACCCAAAACATGTTTCCGCCCATGTAGCGCACAATGGCGCGAGTCGTTGTGCGAACTCAATGTATGGGACACATTAAGAAAATCACAGTGTGATTGTTCCGAGCAGAGATCTTAAAATGGCAATGTTGAAAATTGGGTGAGAATTCCTAAAATGACTGTTTTACAAAGTGTATGCTGCATTATGGTCCCACATGACGTCAGAGGTTTGCTAATTTTCAATATTTCCACCCAGATTTTCAACATTGCCATTTTTACACACCTCCTTATGAGCAGTACAGCTGTCATTTTTCACATTCTGCCCAAAACGTGTTTCCGCCCATATAGCGCACAATGGCACAGTCGGTGTGCAAACTCAATGTATGGGACACATTAACAAAACCACAGTGACACTGTTCATGAGCAGAGGCCTTAAAATGGCTGTTGAAAATTTGGTGAAAAAATTCCTGAAAATGACTTTTCTTTACGTACGTTGTACAGTTCCTATGCATGCTCGTAAGTTTGCAAATTTAATATTTTCATTCTAGATTTTCAACATGTCCTTTTTATTAAACTTCCTTATGAACAGTACAGCTGCAATTTTTTCATATGTCACCCAAAATGTGTTATTCGACATGTAGCGCATATAATGGTGTTGTTTAAAAGGAAGCAATGTTTAGGACAGATTAAGAAAATCACAGTTACACTGTTCATGAGCAGAGGGCTTAAAATGGCAATGTTGAAAATTTGGTGACAAAAGTCCATAAAATGACTGTTATGAGTGAGCATTGTGCAGTTTCACGCATCCTTGTTAGTTCATGACTTTGTAATATTTTCAGTCCAGATTTTCACTAGTGGCATTTTTCCACACTTCCTTATGAACAGTACAGCTGCCATTTTTCACAACATGTCGAAGTGTGTTTTCACACTTTCAGTGCAGAGATGCGTGGTCGCTGTGGGAAATCATTGTTCAGCACAGATAAAGAAAATCACAGTGACACTGTTCATGATCGGAGGCACCAAAATGCCTGAGTTGACAATCTGCTATAAAAATCCCCAACCCTAATTATATTACGGTGTGCATTGCACAGTTTCTATGTAGCCGTGGTTTCACCATTTTTTAATATTTTTACTACACATTTGCAACATAGCCATTTTTACACCTCCCCATGAAAGAGTACAGCTGTCATTTTTTACATCCTGTTCGGAATATTTTTGCACCTGTGGTGCTAAATGCCGTAGTCACTGTGCATAAGCAGCTTTCGGCTACCAAACTGATATTCCCCCTGTTCATGAGGTGGGGTCACAAAACAAACATGTTGAAAATTTGGAGTGAAAATACCAACAAATGCCTGAGGTATTAGGCTTTTCAACTAAATCGCCCAACCCTCTAGAGAATGACAGGAATCAGGGGTGTGACTTGGGATTCTTGCCTGTGATGCTCATACCATTCCACACCCTGCAGTCACTGAGAGGCATCGAGGTATGCCTTGGACTCTTCGGCCCCAAACTTCACCCCATTCTCCTATATCGCACCCATCTCACCATATTTCCTAATGAAATGGGTGTGCATAAGGGCCAAAGACCCCAAGGAACACGTGCCACTTGTCAGTCTCTGCAGAGTGGGGTGTGGTGAAATGGCGTGGCCGTTATGCCTGACGACCCAAACGCACACCCCAATGCCTGTCACTCTCTGCAGGGTGGTGGTGGGGTTGGCTTCAGTTCAATACTTCACTGCCATTCCTATTACGCAGCTCTGTAACTTCTACACTACCACTGCCAATGCCAGCAAGCAAACATTCGGCATTGACAAATGCTTGTTATTATTCTGTTTTGTTTGTATGTAACAAACTTGCTCTTTTATTCATACTTTCTTTTATTAAACCTGAACTGAAACTGATAGAAGGGATCTTCCTAAGAGAAACTATAACCATTAGTTACCATAGATGGGACCTGGCTAAAAGACAGTTTATAAGATACTAGATAATGTATGTGATTTTACAAAGAGACAGTGTACTGTATTAGCTACTGCAGATAAGACCTTACTAAGATACAGTGTACCCATTAGCTACCATAGATGGGGCCTTACAAAAGATGCTGTACCCATTAGTTAACATAGATGGGACCTTCCAAACAGACAGTAAATAGCAGCTACAACAGAAGGGATCTTATTAAGAGGCACCGTACACATCAGTTACCAAAGATTGGACCTTACTAAAAGATAATGCACCCATTAGCTACTATAGGTGGGCGCTTATTAAGAAATGCTATACTCAGTAGCTGCCAAAGATGGGACCTTACTAAGATTCTGTACCAATTAATTACTATAACTGGGGTCTTACTAAAAGATGCTGTACCCATTAGCTACAAAGATGGAACCTTACTAAGAGATTCTTTACAATTAGCTACCAAAGATTGGACTTTACTAAGATGTGTTGTACCCAGTAGGTACTGTAGATGAGACCTTACTAAAGGACACTGTACCTATTTGCTACCATAGAAGGGACCTTACTAAGAGATTTTGTACCCTGTATGTACCATAGATGGGACCTTACTAAGAGATACTGTAGCCAGTAGGTACTGTAGATGGGACCTTACTAAGGGACACTGTACCTATTAGCTACCATAGAAGGGACCTTATTAAGAGATTTTGTACCCTGTATGTACCATAGATGGGACCTTACTAAGAGATGCTGTACCTAGTAGCTACTAAAAATGGCAACATACTAAAAGGTACTCTAGCCATTAGCTACTGTAGATGGGACCTTACTAAGAGGCACTGTACTCAGAAGCTGCTGTAGATGTGACATTTCTATGAAATGCTGTACCCAGTAGGTAATGTAGATGGGATCTTATTAAGGGAGACTGTACCCATTAGCTACCATCAATCAATCAATCAATCAACCAATCAAATCTTTATTTATTCAGGTGAACATCATTGAGCATAGCTCATTTGCAAGATGGACCTGATAAGGTCAAGGTTCAATAATTGGTACATGTATAGGAAGATTTAAAACACGTATATACTTATATACAGTAATCAAGGTTCAATAATTGGTATATGTACATGAATAATTAAAACACTTATATACAGAAATCAAGAACAGAAATTGTTTAAACATAACAAGATTTGGTAGGAACATATGAGATGCACTCTAGGTAAACCAGTATATACATATCAACATTGGCAGTAAACATGGCATACATTCAACATGATATACCCAAGATTCCAAAGATCCAAGGGAAGTCAATGTGGACAAAGAGAAATAGTGATTGGATGACTGAAAGAGGTGGTCATAGACTGAGACAAGTGACATGGAAGGAAGGGTATGCATGACTAGAGCAGGGCTGGTGCTAGAACTGGGAGTGAAAGGCAGTGATAAGGGCTAAGGTAGGAGCCTGGAGTTAATAGGAGAAGATTATAGCCAGGGGGTGAGGTATCTGTGGAGATGAATTTAGGGAAGTGAATTGCCATGATATGATGGCAGCCTGAGAGGGGGAAGGAAAGAACTGCGAATAAACTAGAACTTGTGGAAGCAATTGCATTTTTCAGTGAAGAGACTTAGGTATAGATGCTTGAAGGATGCTAAGGATACCCGGTTGATCAGCTTCAAGGACTTTTGAATCGTGTTCCATGATATAGCTAGATTATAGCTGATAGCAGATCTCCCATGCCAGGTGTTGACTTTAGGCACTTTGAGCATAATGAAATTGTAGCTTCTTAGGGCGTAGGTGCCAGCTGTGGCCTGTGTGAAGCAGTCTAATATATAGTTTGGAAGCATCTTAATCAAAATTCTGTATGTCCACACTGCAGCATTTCTGTTTCTTCTGAGATGTGGAGATGTCCAACCGACTGCTGCATAGAGAGAGCAATGGTGAGTGTTAAATGGTAGATCTGTTATGAACCTCAGAGCTCTGTGGTATAGTGTATCCAATTTGCATAGGTAGGAGATAGGGCAGTGACTATAGAGGAAGTCTGCATAGTCAATTACTGAGAGAAATGTGGCCTGGACCAACCTCATTTTGGAATCTCTGTTTAGAAAGTGCCTTATTCTAAAAAATAGACCAAGTCTCTGGCGAAGCTTTTTTAAAAGTTCTTCAATATGTACTGTGTAGTCAAGTTTGCTATCTATCCACACCCCCAAATACTTGAATTTTTCTACATAATCAAGGCTTTCACCAAGGATAGTGGATAGCTGGGGGAGGTTGTTTAGTAATGAGGGATTTGTGTGGCTTTGGGTGGAGAAAAACATTGCTTTTGTTTTCTTTGCATTTAAAAGAAGCTTTTTTCCCAATAATTGATGTTGTAGTATAGAGAATTCTGTTTGTAGAACTTCACAAGCTGTAACAGGCGATGGGTTGCTGACATATAAAACAGTGTCATCTGCGAACAAGTGTACAGTGGCTTTGGTAAGATTTGAATCAATATTGTTAATATAAATGGCAAAAAGGATAGGGCCTAGGATAGATCCTTGTGGAATTCCTCTTAAAAGTGGTTTTAGTGGAGATAGGTCTCCTTCAGCTTTCACTTGCTGTGTTCTTCCTGTTAGGTAACACCTGAACCATGTAAGGGAGGATGGATCCAAGCCTATGGAGTGCAAGGAAGAGAGTAGCAGCTCATGGTCCACCGTATCAAATACCTTCCTTAGATCAAGGAATACAGCACAAACGCTATTCTTTTTATCCAGTTCGGTTTACAATCGCTTGTAACTTTAGCCAGTGCAGAAATAGTACTATGCTTAGACCGAAACCCAGATTGTGCTGGATTTAAAAGATTAGATTCTTCGCGGTAATCTCTTAATTGATGCTTACCAGTTTTCTAGCAGCTTAGATAGTACTGGAAGGATAGAGATTGGCCTATAGTTGTTAAGGTCCATGGGGTCCCCTGATTTCAGTAGAGGGAAAACTTGGGCTGTTTTCCAAATTGCAGGAATAGAACCAGATTTTAAGGACAGGTTAAAAAAGGTGTGTTAAAGGAACTGCAAATGCATGCATTGCAATCTTTAGAAAGTAGGGGTCAAGGGAGTCAGCACCTGCACTTTTTTTTATATCCATCTGTGAGATTAGATCCTCCACTTGTTTCAACAGAATCGGTTTGAAGGAGAAGGAGGATTCAGCTAACGAGATCCTGTATACTGGGAGCTTAATTGAGCACGTAGCAGATTGGCTGGAGAGGTATCAAATGCAAGGCCAGCGGTTGTAAAATGATTATTGAATGCATCCAGTATTTCCATTCTGTCCAAGATTGTCACCTTGTTGTGGTGCATTTGAGCTGGTAGTGAAGTGCTAGGATCTTGTCCCGTTATGCCCTTAATAGTGCTCCAGAACCTGGCAGGATTGTGGTATGAGGAGTTGAGTTCAGCCATGTAGTAGGCAGCCTTAGCATCCCGTACTTTCTTGGTACAGCTATTCCTGGCTTAAATGGCTTACCATAAATGAGCCTTTACTAGAAAACAGTCCGGCTCTGGAGACCATGTCTCAGAAAGTCATAGACAGGGTGGAGGCTGTTCAGAGGAGGGTGACTAAAATGGCGCAAGGCTTACATCAAAAGCCCTAACAGACTGAGTGAACTCAATATGTTCACTCTGGAAGGAGGGGGGGACTGACAAGAGACCTATAAATATCTCACAGGGGTGAGTAAGGTGCAGGAGAGGAGTATTTTTCAGAAGAGAAGGTGCACCAGGACAAGACAGCATTCAATGAAGCTGGAGCAGGAGGAATTTAGGAGGGATGTGAGGCAGTACTCCTTCAGTGAAAGAGTGGTGGACATCTGAAACAGTCTATGAGTTGAAGTGATGGGAGCAAAAACAGTGATGGGCTTCAAGGATGCATGGGGTAGGCACAAAGTAATCTTCTTAGCAAAGTGAGGGGGGTAGCTGGGCATCAGGTAGGGTCTGCAGTGACAGTATAGGCAAGGACAAACTGGGCAGACTAGGTGGGCCAAATAGTCCTCATCCGTTGACAAATTCTGTTTCTATATTTCTATGACAGTGAACCTATTAACTACCATAGGTTGAACCTTACTAAAGGACACTAACAATTTGCTGTCATAGATGGGAGCTTCCTACTAGTGATTCCCTTTTGCAACTAATAAGACATCTGGGAAGTACAGATGTGCGAAATTAGGAAATTTCTTTATGCAAAATATTTCATGAAATTCTCACATTTTGTTGGTGTGAAATACAAATTTTTGCCATGGAATGTGAAATTTTGCTTGCGGAATGGTGAAATTCGGGTGAGATTTGGCCATTTCGGGTTAAATTGTGCATTTTGCTGCAAAATTCTATGTTCTGCGGGCAAACATTCAGAACTTCATACCCGGCAAAAAATTTCATGGAATGGCAGAATTTCTCAAATGTTTCACCTGGTCAAATTGCCGGATTCATGGCAATTTCGCTGCGAATTTTAATTTCGTAACATTTCCTCTGGGAATTTAGCAACTGCATTACATTGATACTAGAGCTGCTGCAAATGTTTTTTTAAAGAATCAGAATTAGTAAATGTGTGGTCAGAGCACAGGAAATGAGGAACTGGCACGTTTACACCCCACCAGAGCCAAATACATACCGTGTGGCAAGTTACCAAAGCAGCAGAATGTGGAAGTCGGCACGCAAAATTCTTTATGCAGTGTTTTAGCAATAATGTATTTCTGATGTGTCATCAATGTGTTTTCAATCCTCTCAGACATTTTTTAAACAGTTTTCATTAGTAATTTGGTAATTAATGGCTTGTGTCAACAAAGATGGCCACCAGTATCAATCTTTTGAAACCTTTTCCCTTGAGGTTACTTTCTTGACTTTATATCCTGGATTCATACCGTGAGTGGATTAGGATTGTGCTAGCACACATTTCTGATGGTAAACAGCGTGGAATCCCAGCAAGTTAGGTATCCTTGCCAAAAAAGTAATGTTAGGTAAAGTTCCAAATTCTCTGCATGCTATTTTTAAAACACACAACACTATTATGTCAACTAGGTCATCTTTAAATGATCAGTTCTCCATCTCCAGGATGAAAACTACAACTGGTCAAAAAACAATATTTTTCAATTTGCCATCTTTTTTAATTTGTTATCCCCAGCTATAACCTGTGTCAGTAACTCATTGCACAGTTTTAGACATGCTTTAAAACACATTGTTTTTCTAGCTGTAATCGCAAATGTTTCCCTTGTTAGTTTCATTGCACTGTTTATCCCTTGCAGGATTTTCAGCATCCTGAAGGGGCGTTGCTCTCGGCTTGTCTCTCTTCCCCCCTTCCTCCTCCACCCTCTTTGCTGGGTCCTTATCCCCTTGCAGGGTTTAAAGCATCCTGAAGGGGTGTTGTTCTCGACATATCTCACCTCCATCCATAGCCAGGTCTCAACATCCTAAAGGAATGTCATTCTTAGACGTCCCCCCCCCTTCTTTGCTGGGCCCTCATCCCCCTGCAGGGTGTGTTGTTCTTGGCACTTCTGTCTCTCTCCCTCCCCGGGCATCAACATCTTGAAGTAATGTTGTTCTCGGCATGTATCCCAAATCTTAGCCAGGTCCCTGCCACCTTGCAGGGTTAACAGCATCCTGAAGGGTGTTATTCCCTACTTGGCTCTCTTCCTTCTTCCCTACCCCCAACCCTCTCCCTTCTACTCATCCCTCTGTCACATAACCTATGCACTTGGCCAACCCTGTATATTGTCTCCCCTAGCACTTGCAGGTATTCCCGTTCTGTTGTCTACACCCTCCATTCTTGTTATTAATACTTGTTCATTTCATTTCATTTTTATTTGATAACGGTAAAAAGCAACTGGGCCACATGGCCCTTTTAGAGGCTTGACTAGTGATGGTAAAAGGACTCTCAAGAACATCAAAACATAAAACATGAAATGACTATCACAACAGCCAAGAGGCACCATTACAATCCATTTACACATTAGATAAAATAAAACAGCACATGCAAACTAACAACAAAAGGCTGACAAACATTATAAGAATACAAAATCATGTGCAAATACAAACAGGCCTGGAGTAAAGCATTCTCTTTATGGAAGATTTGAACTGACAAAAACTTGTAGCTTGTTGCAATTCAACAGTCAGATCGTTCCAGATTTTTGATATTTAGTAGTTTTACATAGAAACATAGAAGGTGACGGCAGATAAGGACCGCTTGGCCCACCTAGTCTGCCCATTTCCCTACCTAACGGATAAGCTGCAGATCCTAGTTAACCAACAGCCTACTATTTACAAATAGAGACTACACTTGTTTGGCTCATGCTGTTGTTGTAGTCCTGTATGATCTATTGTGTTTGCTCAACAACTGCATGGGATTGTTCTTGCGTTGTACTGCGGGGTACACTTTATGTACTCTATGTATATTTGTATTTTGTGTACACATGCCTGTACTTTAGCCCGTGCATTATTGTATAGGGTCTGGATATGGTTTTTTTCACTTGCTCCACCCTTATTATGTAGCCCCTCCCCTCAGGACACTTCTGGAAATGAGTTGTTTATAGCTCATGTTGTCTTTCCTGTTGAAACCTTTCCAAATAAAAAATAAATGCATATTTATTGAATGTTCTATTGTATATTGTATAGTTTGAACTGGTTGTCAAAAATACTACAGCCTGATTGACCGTGCCCTCTCCTTACCCATGATTAAATTACATAATATAATCATGGGTAAGAAAAGGTACCAGCCAACAGATATTTCCACCTGTCTCTGATCCATCCACCCGTACATTTCGGCACACAGACAACATATCCAAAGTTGCGGTCAGTAGCAGCGCCAAGCAGAAAAATGAAACAAGAACTGTCAGCAATCCATCTACCTAGATCCTGACCGTGGCTCCTGTCCCCTACGTAATATATTAAAATGCAGGTAAATAAATGCATTTTGGCACAGAGGCAACGTAGCCAAAGTTGCGGTCAGTAGCAGCGCCAAACAGAAAAATGAAACATAATTGGGCAGTCATCTACCTAGTTTCTGACTGCAGATCCTGTCCTCTACATAATAAATTAAAAAGTAGGCAAATAAATACAGTAACATAACAAACAAGCATTTGTCGATGCCGCATGTTGATTGCATTGGTCCATTGAGCTCGCTCACTGGCCCTCTGTCACTCGCTCATTCTGTTTCTCCCAGTGCTGCAGGCTGCTCTTTTGTACTGGGCTCCTGCCTGCATTGGCACCCTTTTCTGTCCACAAAGAAATCCGCAGCTGGCCTGACAGAGCTCCGTTGGGGTGGGTCACTCCCCCATCTCTGACTCGCTCATTCTGTTTCTCCTGGCACAGTAGGCTGTCCTTTTGTACTAGGCTCCTGCCTCTGTCAGTGGCTTTTCCTGCCCACAAATAAATCTGCATTAGTCCCAACACAGGTCCGTTGAGCTTGCTCACTCCCCCTCTGTCACTCGCTCGTTCCATTTCTGCCAGCGCTGCAGGCTGGCCTTTTGTACTGGGCTCCTGCCTGTGTTGCTGCCTTTTTCTGCCCACAAAGAAATCCGCAGCAGTCATGATAGAGCTCTGCTTGAGCTCGCTCACTCCTCCTCTCTCACTCACTCATTCTGTTTCTCCCACCGCTGCAGGATGCCCTTTTGTACTGGGCTCCTGCCCACGTTGCCGCCTTCTTCTGCCCACAAAGAAATCTGCAGAAGTCATGATAGAGCTCCATTGAGCTCTCTGACTCCCCCTTTCTCACTCACTCATTCTGTTTGTCCTGCTGCTGCAGTGTGCCCTTTTGTACTGGGCCCCTAAGTGCATTGCTGCCTTTTTCTGCCCACAAAAAATCCACAACAGAACCAACAGAGCTCCGTTGAGCTCACTCACTCCCCCTCCCTCACTCACTCATTCAGTGTCTCCTGCTGCTGCAGGCTGCCCCTTTGAACTGGGCTTCTGCCTGCATTGGCACCTTTTTTTGCCCACAAAGAAATCTGCAGCTGTCCAGACAGAGCTCCGTTGAGCTCGCTCACTCCCCCTCTCTCACTCACTCATTCTGTTTCTGCTGGCACTGCTGGCTGCCCTTTTGTACTGGGCTCCTGCCTGCATTGCAGCAATCTTCTGCCCACAAAGAAATCTGTAGCAGTCATGATAGAGCTCCCTTGAGCTCACTCACTCCCCCCTCTCACTTGTTCATTCTGTTTCACCCGTCGCTGCAAGCTGCCATTTTGTACTGGGTCCCTGTGTGCATTGCTGTCTTTTTCTGCCCACAAAGAAATCCACAGCAGTCCCAATAGAGTTCTGGTGAATTCACTCACTCCCCCTCCCTCACTCACTCGTTCTGTGTCTCTCGCTGCTGCAGGCTGCCCTTTTGTACCGGGTTTCTGGCTGCATTGGTGCCTTTTTCTGCCCACAAAGAAATCTGCAGCAGTCCCAACAGAGCTCTGTTGAGCTCACTCACTCCCCCTCTCTCACCCGCTCGTTCTGTTTCTCCCACCACTGCAGGCTGCTCTTTTGTACTGGGCTCCTGCCTATGTTGCCGCCTTCTTCTGTCCACAAAGAAATCTGAAGAAGTCATGATAGAGCTCCATTGAGCTCTCTCACTCCCCCTTTCTCACTCACTCATTCTGTTTGTCCTGCTGCTGCAGTGTGCCCTTTTGTACTGGGCCCCTGAGTGCATTGCTGCCTTTTCTACCCACAAAGAAATCCAGACAGAACCAACAGGCTCCGTTGAGCTCACTCCTCCCCCTCCCCACTCACTCATTCAGTGTCTCCTGCTGCTGCAGGCTGCCCCTTGAACTGGGCTTCTGCCTGCATTGGCACCTTTTTGCCCACAAAAATCTGCAGCTGTCCCGACAGAGCTCCTTGAGCTCGCTCACTCCCCCTCTCTCACTCACTCATTCTGTTTCTGCCGGCACTGCTGGCTGCCCTTTTGAACTGGGCTCCTGTCTGCATTGCTGCAATCTTCTGCCCACAAAGAAATCTGTAGCAGTCATGATAGAGCTCCCTTGAGCTCACTCACTCCCCCTCTCTCACTTGTTCATTCTGTTTCACCCGTCGCTGCAAGCTGCCATATTGTACTGGGTTCCTGTGTGCATTGCTGCCTTATTCTGCCCACAAAGAAATCCGCAGCAGTCCCAACAGAGTTCCGGTGAGTTCACTCACTCCCCCTCCCTCATTCTCTCGTTCTGTGTCTCTCGCTGCTGCAGGCTGCCCTTTTGTACTGGGTTCTTGGCTGCACTGGTGTCTTTTTCTGCCCACAAAGAAATCTGTAGCAGCCCTGAGACAGCTCCATTGAGGTCGTTCACTCCCCCTCTGTCACTCGCTTATTCTGTTTCTCCGGGCGCTGCAGGCTGGCCTTTTATACTGGTATACGGTCGATTCATCGTGTTTTAAAATGTTGTGGTCAAACTGTTGTAGCAACATCGTCAATATTTACTCTTGTTGCTGATACAATATATAGCGGACACAAAGCAGCTGCTGCAACTATATATCTGCAACATTATGTCGTGTGATGTATGGCGACCATGTTCCTCATTTCTCTGCTGACCTCTGGTGGTAGGACTAAGCCTAGCTTTGTGTTTCCTGGCTTGTTATGTAAGCAATAATACCCAACAGGGTGGGCGGTATTGTGCTATACCGAACTGCCCAGGGGCGTAATGATGCCCGACACTGCAGGCGGGAGGGCCTTATAGCCCCTGGAAGGTCCAGTATTGCCCAATACCGCCCACCCTGGAGGGTATTATTGTGCTTAGAAAATGGACACTGTAAAAAAAAAATCCAATAAGAAATTAATAAAAAATTCATTTAAAATTAGTTTTGTAATAAAATAGTTCCTCTGCCCACTAGAATGATGAAATGGTTGCCATGGTTTCACCCCCTCCACACACACACACACACACACAGTCGTCTTGCAGAATAGTAAAACAAATACATCAGTTGTAATTGACTCAGAACTGCAGCATTCTGCCATGTGAACTGCGATGGGAGCTTACCCTTGAAGCAGAAGCTGAATATTCTTGAAGCTGTGGCCCGAGCAGTGTTTGCCCAATGCTGTCAGCAATTTGTTGTAGTTGTGACCGGGCCTGCAGCATTGTTTGGGACACTGAGAGGGCAGTTAGCCATAGGATTCCCGTTCCCTGTAGTAAGATAGTTTTTTTTTTCCTCTTTAAAAAAAAGTAGGATTTCTTGTTTTGTTTGCACTAAAGCAGGACTGCCCTCAAGACGAAAAGGGTGTCTCCATACAGGTGACGTGCTACCATTACTTAACTGTTTGAATCTTGTGGTTATTGGACTTAAACATGAATCATCGTGTTGCACTTTTCGTAAGAAAACTTTTGGGTAGCAGTTTTTTTTTTTCAGTTTAACAAGCAACGCCTGTACAGTTTACACTTGGGGCAATGGTTATCTCTGATAGGAGGCAGTCCGTTTTAGTGCTCTGTGTCTTGGTCGCGCTGCGTTATGGATTCATGTGACCGAAATGGAGCAGTGATCTCAAAAGGAATGGCATTTGAAACAGAGCTCTGTAAACTGTTTATTGAGTGAGACATAGCAGCACCTGTGGTACCACTAACTAGTGTGCATGACAGGAACGGTATTTTCTTCATTTTCCGTACTGCAGATGGACGTCCATCTGCGATACAGAAAATCAAGAAAGTACCGGCACTCTCATGCAGACTAGCAGTTCGTTTTTTTTTTAAATATAGATTTTTATTTTATTTTGACATAAAACAATACGTTCAACTTCAAAAATATGCAAAAATCAATTAAGTTGTATAGACAAGACTGTTTAGCATATCTCAGGTAAGATTTCACAATAGTTTGCTCTCTATTGCTACAAGTCCAAACTTGTTTCCTGCGTGCTCTATGATGAAGTAGGGCCTCCGAAGGTAGTGCTCCATCTCGCACAAAAGTCAGTTTGATTTGGCAGTCGAACTTCCTTTTCTACACAGCTGTGCTTTTACATTTTACTGTGAATTCTTGAGTCTGTTGCGGGCAGGGAGAGGGGAGATCGGCTGACAGTTTAAGGCTTGCTCAGTGAGGCTATCAACATGGCAGCAGTTGCCTTTTTGAACATTCCAGACCTTTACTATCAGAACTAAATGAGGCAACAGAGACCAGGACTAGTTATTTCCCGGTCTCTGCTGTCTCATACCCGACGGACAGATTGTTGCGTTCAGCCAATCAGGATTTACTTTTCCTTTCTCCCATTTTCTAAATAAGTGTAATGTCCCTTGTAATTACCTGACATGTCATAGAACTGGAATTTATCTGATGTTATCACTTTACCTGATGTTAGAACTTAGCACTTAAAAGGCTACTTAAGCTTACGATTCTTACAGCATTGTAAGAATTCTTACAGCAGGAGAATTTTATTTTCTCAGAAGAAGCCAGAAGGGGAAGGAAGGAAACATACTCAATTCAATGCTTTAGAGTAACTGGTAATTGCTATTTTTCTTTTTAAACTTAGATTGTGGGCTTTTAGTGACACTATACTTTCTTTGTTGTCTTTACTTATAATTGTTTTTGGGCTGTTGAAAATTTAAAACATAGTGGTGGTGTAATTCTGTGCTGTCTTTAATTACTGAAAATTTTATTTTGGCTTGTCTGACTGCCCTGTAGTTGGGTGAAGGGTGTTAATTGTCTGGCCTCTGACCTCAGCTACGTGATAACTGGAGGTGGGGCTTAGTCAGAGTTAAAGTAGCAAGCATAATTTTATTTTCTCAGAAGAAGCCAGAAGGGGAAGGAAGGAAACATATTCAATTCAGTGCTTTAGAGTAACTGGTAATTGCTATTTTTCTTTTAAACTTAGATTGTGGGCTTTTAGTGACACTATACTTTCTTTGTTGTCTTTACTTATAATTGTTTTTGGGCTGTTGAAAATTTAAAACATAGTGGTGGTGTAATTCTGTGCTGTCTTTAATTGCTGCAAATTTTCACTCCCCTCCTCCCCTTCCCCCAACTCTTAATTATATGCCCTGTTAAATCTGATTGACAGGAGCTAAACACAGGGTATAGTAAGGGGTGTGAAGTAGGAGGGGCATAAGGGGGAAGAAGCCCACCCTCAGGACGACAAGTGTTTTGACTCATTTATTTATTTATTGGTTTCTTTTTCTTTAAAAAAAAAATTATCTGAGGATCAGTGGCAGGATTTTTAGTACAGTAAATTAATAAAAAGGGAACTAGGAGAGCTTCAGTAGCAGACAAGTAGTGGAATTGCAGTATAATGTGGGGAGTGGTGCAATGCAGTGGCTGTGGGGCAGCCATATTCAGGCAGACCTTCTGGACACTGAGGTGCTGCCCTATCTGCATGCATCTCTCTGGACTGTGGGATGAGGTAGCCAGACTCAGAGTGGAAGTAAACTGGGTCAGGAGTACCATCACCCCTATCCAGGGACCACCCAGTCCAATGCAACTGCCTCAAAGGATGCCGAGAACGAGGAGCACTTGGATGACAGTGGGCTCAGGAAGGGTTAGAGCAGTCAGGCAGAGGCACATCCCAGACCCTATTCCACTCAAGAACTCATATGCCACACTGGCAAATGAGGACAACCAAATAGAGGTACCCAGAGAGTGGAAGGAAAGGATGTGGAGGTTAGCAAGGAGGTGACCTCAGTGGGGAAAGCAGTGGACCCCAGAGGAGGAGGAAGCAAATCCTGGTGGGGGACTCCATCATAAGAGGGATCCAGCTAGGAACACAGGAGGGGGAGGACAGGGAGGTGAGGTGTCTACCAGGTGCCACGGCAAGGAGGGATGGAAGGAAGATCCTGGGGATCACTGGGAAGGCAAGACGGGAGGGTGAGCTGGATGTCATTATCCACCTAGGTACTAATGACCTGGCAAATGGGGAGCCAAAGGAAGTTCAGGAAGAGTTTGGGAAATCGGGGAGTGGTCTCAAGCAAGTAGCTACTTCTGTCACTTTCTCAGAAGTACTACCTGTGAGAGGCAAGGAAGAGCATAGGAGTGCATGCACCAGGAACTTTAACTCATGGTTGAAGAACTGGTGCTGTGAGGAAGGGTTTGGATTCATTGGTGACTGGGGACCCACCTGGAGGATGGAGGTTTGTTCAAGCCTGACGACCTGCATCCATCCTGTAGGGGAATCCAAGACTCAATGATACGTTTAAATGCTACATTGATGCTATCAACCAGCAAAGGGGGTGGCAGGCCAGCAAGGAGAGTAACTACTTGGTTCACCCCCACAGCTAGCAGTGGAACCAGTGAACCAGAGGAGGGCTATCTCTGCAAAGCAGTGTGCAAAAGATGAGATTAGTGCCCAAGAGGTGGATAAGCAGAAAAGGGCAACATTCAGCAGAAGGGCAGACAGCAGGAGAACCAGGTATAAATGACAACCAAGGAAGGGGCTGGAGTAGAACAGTGAAACAGTCTAGGGAGGTCAAATCATGGAAAGCCATGTGTGCAAATGCCAGGAGCCTTAGCAACAAGATGGAAGATCTGAGGCTGTCATGGTACAGTCAGACCTGGACATTGTGGCCATCACTGAAACCTGGTGTAATGATAACCACGACTGGGAGATGGCCATACCTGGCTACAAACATATTCAGAAGAGACAGAGCAGGCAGGAAGGAAGAGGAGTGGCACCTGTATGTGAAAGATGACATAAGGGCCACAGAGATCCAAGAGGAACAAAATGGGGGAGAGACACTGTGGGTTAAGCTGAAAAGGAAAATGGGGACAGCCATCCGCACAGGTGTGGGCTATAGACCACCAGCCCAGGAGGAAGAAACAGATAGGGAGCTGTTGCTAGCCATCCAAGGATGGCAGACAAAGGTGAGTAGTACTGGTTGGAGACTTCAATATTCCAGACGTGGACTGGAGCATCCCAGCAGCAGCATCAACTAGGAGCAGATTTATCCTGGACTCCTTCAGGGTGCCTTCCTCAAGCAACTGGTCATGGAACCAACTCGGCAGAAGGCAATACTGGACCTTGTGCTCTACAAACAGGGACAGTGTGATGGGGAACAGTGGGGAGCACCTGGGAAACAGTGACCACCAGTCATTGTGGTTTGAAATCACAGAAAGAGCAGAACCAAACCACACAAAACACGTATCCTGGATTTTAGGGGGCAGACTTTGGGAAAATGGGAAGATACTTGAAAAGAGGCATTAAGGGAATGGGACAGGAATCAGGGTTGAGGAACAGTGGGCAGTATTTAAAATGGGGATTACACGAACAACAGAATTATGCATTAAGCAGGTTAGCAAGAGGAAAAGGAAGAGGAGACCATTATGGTTTTCCAAAGAGGTAGCAAAGAAAGTGAAAGCCAAAAGATTGCATTCAGGCAATACAAAAATACACAGGCAGAAGGGGATAGGGAGAAGTACCAGGAGGAGCAAAGGAGGCAGGAGGTCAGTAAGGAAGCCAAGCTCAAACAGAAGAACACATTGCAAAATCAGTGGGTAGAGAGGACAAAACCTTTACCAGTACATAAGTGAAAAAAGAAAGACAAAGGGAGGATAGTGAGACTGAAGGGGAGGATGGGGGGCGTGGGATGACAACACTAAAGCTGACATATTGAACAAGGTATTTCTGCTCAGTCTTTACTGAGGAAGAGGAGGGTAATGGGTCTGAAAGGAGTACAAGGGTGAGAATGGTGCAGAATGGACACAAGTCCCTTTACATGAGAAAGGGTCCTGAAGGAACTGGAAGTAATAAGAGTTGATAAAGCAATGGGGCCAGACGGGTGCACCCTAGGGTCCTTAAAGAACTAAGAGAGGTGGTGGCTGAACCTCTGGCTATCCTGTTTAGCCGATCACTGGAAACAGGGAGGTACCCAAAGACTGAGGACAGCAGATGTAGTCCCTTATACAAAAGTGGGAACAAAGAGGAAGCAGGGAACTACAGACCAGTCAGCCTCACCTCGGTAGTGGGAAGATCATGGAAGCACTACTGAAGGAGAGATTGGTGGAACATCTGGTTGTCAATGGACTACAGGACCCAAGGCAGCATGGTTTCACCAGGGGAGGTCATGTCAGACCAACCTCATTGAATTTTGACTGGGTGACTAGGGAGGTGGATCAGGGAGGGCAGTGGACATGGCCTATCTGGACTTCAGCAGGGCCTTTGACACTGTGCCACAAAGACTATCACAAACTGGGGAATATGGGTGTGGGCAGGACAGTAGTGTGGTGGGTAGGTAACTGGCTGGGTGGCAGGACACAGAGGGTGGTGGTAGGTAACAAATATATCAGTTGGGGGTGAGGATATAACATGCACCAAGCAGGAAAGGGATCTTGGGTTGTCATCTCCGATGACCTCAAGGTAGGGAAACAGTGTGACAAGGCAGCAGGTAAAGCAAATAGGATGCTGGGATGTATAGGCAGGGGCATCACCAGCAGGAAAAGGAGGTCATAATTCCGCTATACAAGACACTAGTGAGGCCCCACCTGGAGTACAGTGTACAGTTCTGGAGACCATACCTACGTAAGGACATAGACAGAGTAGAGAAGGTTCAGAGGAGGGCAACAAAATGGTGCACGGATTGCATCACAAGTCCTATGAAGACAGGTTGAAGGAACTGAACATGTACTCCCTGGAGGAGAGGAGGAGAGAGGGGATATGATAGAGACATACAAGTATCTTACAGGGAGGAACAGGGTGCAGGAAAACACTATTTTTAAGCGAAAAAGATGTTCCAGGACTAGAGGGCATGGGATGAAGTTGGAGGGAGGACGATTCAAAGGAAACATGAGAAAGAATTTCTTCACAGAACGGTGGTGGACAAGTGGAACACCCTGCCAGAGGAAGTGGTGGGGGCTGAAACAATCACAGGATTTAAGAATGCATAGGATAGACAAAGGAATTCTGGAGGTCAGGGGTAAGGGGCAACAGACTTCTAGGAAAACAAACTGATCTTACAAGCTCAAATGGGCAGACTGGGTGGGCCATAGGCCCTTATCTGCCAACACTATCTATGTATCTATGTATTGCATTTCTGCTTCAATGGAGTACGTACCTACACAGAAGGGAAAGCAGAAGCTTGCACTGAATAACTTTCTGTACACCAAAGAAAAAGATGGAGCTGATCCAAAGATTATAAAGGCAGGAGCAACACACAGTAGCATTGCAACCACCGAGAAAGCATGCTAAATATGTACGTGTAAATAAAGTTTTTAAATCAATCTGCAGAGATTTTGCTTCTCGAGACCCAAAGCAATACATAATGGACATAGCCACAGTCATTGAGATAAATGTTGTCTGAGTAAAGCACTTTGGCACTTTCTTTTCTATGGCACTTCATTAATGCAATTTGCACCTTCCTTTCTATGTCGATGCACTGTATTTTAACACTGATTTTATAGCACAAAGTAATGCTGTTTTAAAAAATTAAATAGAATTATCAGACACCTGAGTTTATATTAATTAATCAGGACAACTATTTGTCTGGTGACATCTTAGTATATGCGGCGTTAAATACTAGCTACCTGTGCTACCAGCGACATAGAGATCAGTGTTCTTTTGTCCACATGGCATTTAGACTGCAACATTTTAACCACGACTATCTGTCCGGGGACATAACGACCGTACAAATTTGTACTGGGCTCCTGCAGCATTGCCGCCTTTTCCTGCCTACAAAGAAATCCACTGCAGTCACGATAGACCTCTGTTGAGCTCACTCACTCACTCCCCCTCACTCACTCACTCAGTCATTCTGTTTCTGCCGGCGCTACAGGCTGGCCTTTTGTACTATGCTCCTGCCTGCGTTGCCACCTTTTGCTGCCCACAAAGAAATCCGCAGCAGTCACAATAGAGTTCCATTGAGGTTGTTCACTCCCTGTGTCTCATTCGCTCATTCTGTTTCTCCTGGTGCTGCAGGCTGCCCTTTTGTAGTGGGCTCCTACCTCTGTTGGCGCCTTTCTCTGCCCACAAAGAAATCAGCAGCAGTCCCAACAGAGCTCCATTGACCTCGCTCATTCCCCACTTTCGCTCGCTCATCCCGTTACTGCCACTGCTCCAGGCTGCCCTTTTGTACTGGGCTCCTGTCTGCATTGCTGCCTTCTTTTGCCCACAAAGAAATCTGCAGCAGTCACGATAGAGTTCCATTGAGCTCGCTCACTCCCCCCTCTCTCACTCGCTCATTCTGTTTCTCCCGGTGCTGCAGGCTGCCCTTTTGTAATGGGCCCCTGTGTGCACTGCTGCCTTTTTCTGCCCACAAAGAAATCTGCAGCAGACCTGACACAGCTCCATTGAGCTCGCTCACTTCCCTTCTCTCACTCGCTTGTTCCGTTTCTGTCAGTGCTGCAGGCTGGCCTTTTGTACTGGGCTCCTGCCTGCATTGCTGCCTTCTCCTGCCCACAAACAAATCTGCAGCATTCACGATAGAGCTCCGTTGAACTCGCTCACCCCCTCTCTCACTCGCTGGTTGTACTTCTTCTGACACTGAAGGCTGCCCTTTTGTACTAGGCTCCTGCCTGTGTTGGCACGTTTTTCTGCCCACAAAGAAATCCGCAGCTGTCCCGACAGAGCTCCTTTGAGGTCACTCACTCCACCTGCCTTACATGCTCTTTCTGTTTCTCTTGGTGGTGCAGGCTCCCCTTTTGTACTAGGTTCCTGCCTCTGCTGGCACCTTTTTCTGCCTACAAAGAAATATGCAGCAGTCCCGACAGAGCTCCATTGACCTCATCTCTCACTCCTCTCTCACTCCCCCTCTCTCACTCACTCATTCTGTTTCTGCCGGCGCTGCAAGCTGCCATTTTGTATGGGGCTCCTGCATGTGTTGCTGCCCTTTCCTGCCCAGAAAGAAATCCGCAGCAGTCATGATAGAGCGCCATTGAGCTCGCTCACTACCCCTCTCTCAGTTGCTCATTCTGCTTCTTCTGCCACTGCAGGCTGTCCTTTTGTACTGGAAACTGCATGCATTGCTGCCTTTTTCTCCCCACAAAGAAATCTGCAGCAATCCCAACAGAGCTCCATTGAGCTCACTCACTCCCCCTCCCTCACTCGCTCGTTCTATGTCTCCCGACGCTGCAGGCTTCCCTTTTGTACTGGGCTCCTGTCTGTATTGGTGCCTTTTCCTGCCCACAAAGAAATCCACAGCAGTCACGACAGAGCTCAGTTGAGCTCAGTCACTCCCCCCACGTCACTCAATCCTAATCTGACCCAAACACTGATTTCCGACAGCGACTGCAGTATTCTGTGCTGAAAGTGCGAAAACACATTTCAGCCAGGACGTGAAAAATGACAGCTGTACTGTTCATAGGGAGGTGTGGAAAAATGCCAGTGTTGAAAATGTGGTGTGAAAATATTACTAATTTGTGAAGTTACAAGGGTGCATGGAAACTGCAGAATGCATGTTTGTAACACTGTCGTTTTATGGAGTTTCATTACAAAATTTTCAACATAGGCAGTTTAGCACCTTTGCTCATGAACAGTGTCAGTGTGATTTTCTTAATGTGTCCCGAGCACTGATTTATCACAGCAACACAGCTATTGTGCACCGGAAGAGCGAAATAACATTTTGGCCAGGATGTGAAAAATGACAGCTGCACTGTTCATTGGGAGATATGGAAAATGGCAATGTTGGAAGTCTGGAATGAAGATATTGCAAAGTTGTGAAGGTATGAGCGTGTGTGGAAACTACGCAATGCATGCTCGTAGCACACTCATTTCTTGGACTTTCGTCACCAAATTTTCAACATAGGCATTTTAGGACCTCTGTTAATGAACAGAGTCACTGTCATTTTCATAATGTGTCCCGAACATGGATTTCCCGCAGCAACCGCATTATTCTGCACCAGAAGTGCGGAAACACATTTCAGCCAGGATCTGAACAATGACAGCTGTACTGTTCATACGGAGGTGCAGAACAATGGCAATATTGAAAATCTGGAGTGAAAATATTATACATTCATGAACTTATGAGCGCGCATGCAAACTGCACAATGCACACCCATAACACAGTCATTTTATGGAGTACCAGGTACCAAATTTTCAACATAGGCATTTTAGGACCTCTGCTCATGAACAGTGTCACTGTCATTTTCATAATCTGTCCTGAACACTGATTTTCCAAAGCGACCATGCTATTCTGCACCAGAAGTACAAAAACACATTTTGGCCAGCATGTGAACAATGACAGCTGTACTGTTCATAAGGAGGTGTGGAAAAATGCCAATGTTGAAAATCTGGTGTGAAAATATTGCAAATTCACAACATTACGAGCGTGAGTAGCAACTGAACAATGCACGCTCGTAAAACAGTTATTTTGGGGATTTTTTCCACCAAATTTGCAACATAGGCTTTTTGAGAGCCCAGCTCATGAACTCTGGCACTGTTGTTCGTTAATCAGTCCCGAAAGGCGATTCTGCGCAGTGACCGCGAAATCACCTTTCAGGGCCGAGTAACACCATGACAGTGGCAGAATTCATAAGGAGGGGTCCCAAAAACCCCATGTTGAAAATTTGGTGCCAAAATTTCAAAAAAATGAGTGAGGTATGCATCAAAGTTGAAAAAAACCTATTTATTCCATTATACAGCTTACCAGCATTTCCTCAGTTCGCAGTCGCCTTTGGAGAATGCAGACGTGTTCCTGGTCCACCGAAGATCATCACGCCAGACTCCAGAAGTAAGTATGGGGTGAGGGGGTGTGGGGAGGCAGGGTTCGGGTTGCGGGGAGGGGCAGGGAGACCAGCGAGGTACTGTTTCCTTTTTTCAAAGGGGAAAAAATTGAAAACATCGTGGGACCTTTTTTTTTCAGAGGATGTGGCACACTGGGGTGGGCTCCCAGGGTGCCAATGGACTCTTTTTTTTGGGGGGGGCAGCTGTAGCTGACAGGGGATTGGGCACCCTAGTTGGCACACAACAAAAGCAGGGAGTGTGACATTATGCCAACGGGGATTGGGTACCCCTATCAGCACATACTGGTATGGGGGGTCTCATGAGTTGAGGGGGATTGGGCACCCCCTCAGCACACAAGAACTTGTGGGGGGGGACATGCCAATGGGGATTGGGCACCCCAGTTGGCAAAAAAAATAGGGGAGGAGACATGATGCAGTGGAGGATTGGGCACCCCCTCAGCAAACAGGAGGGGAATGCAAGGGAGCCCTGCAATGAGGGGTCGCTCCGTCATTGCAGCGGATGATGCTGCAATGGCGAGGCGGCCCCTGATTGCAGCGGCTAAAACTTCTCAAGGTTGTGGCACGCTGGCTGAACTATTGTCAGCAGCATTGTGCCACGCCATTGGGGAAAGCGGACCAAGCCTTTAAAGGCTGTGGGGCCATTGGCCACAACAGTGACGTGCCTCCACAACCTGCTTCTGGCAACCTGCCGCAATATGTTTCTTGCGCCAGTGCGCAATCAACATAAAAAAAATCAAAGTGCCGCACTGCACATCTATGAGTATTCCTATCTCTGACAGACAAGCACGTGCAAATTTCAAAATGGCACTGCTTCCTTTGCTTACGGAACTCTACTTTCCAATCACTTTGGTTCTAAATAAACATGTCCCCACAGAGAAATATATTCAAAGCCACAACTCTGATGCCATTATGTCTCCAAATGAGAAGCTAGACAAACCAGAGACATGGGCACCACAGTTCATGTCCGACATAATGGAAAGAGAAAGTTCACACTGACACAAATGCTCCTCCTGTTTTATGAGTGCCAAGTAAAAGAGATCCACCTGCTGATCACAACCCTCCAACAACTATTTTCTTAAGTGGTACTCCTACAGTACCCCACAAACTCATTATTAAAATGTTTATTTTTTTATTTGTAAACTTTGAATCCAGTTCATAATAGCAACAATGCACTCCAGGGTGAGGTATATCATGGGATATCCTCACTTCTTGAGTGCATGAGCCACTGGCCTGTGGTCTCGTGCCTCACAATGCATCAGAGGCAAGATGATATCTCATGATATACCACACCCTGTCTTGCATTATTGCTTAATTTTTTAATTTGGTATTATAGTTTTGATGGCTGTTGTGGTCACCCGTGTAAACAGGTCTTTGGCCAGTGGACCTTTCCAGACTTTTAAAGAAACAAAACAAGATGTTTAACAGTTTCATGGTGGGCTATGGAGGGGTTGTGGGATAACAGATGGACCAGATACCGAACTTCAGGTTGAACAAACAATCTCTGTGTGATGTTTATTTAAAATATGGCAGATAACTTTCAGCAATGGCATATTCCTTCTCAATACATCAGTTTGCAGCAACTGACTATTCATGTTCTTCCACTGTACTTGTTAGCACCTACTGACTCACTGATCCTTGATCTAACTTACCAGTTGAGGTTCAACTTCCCTATGCGGACCTTGTTTGTTTGAGTGGTTGGGACACAAATAAAAAAAAACAAAAAAAAACAAGCTAAAGACAAAGAACCTCAGTGCAGAAACACTGAAACAAGGGTTACCTCAACAGGCATTGGCAATAAGACAAGTTTCAAAGAAACACAACATCACACATATGTCCATAATGCAAAGCATCATGGGATATATGCAAATTACCATGACATTTCAGACTGGCAAGTTTACAGCAGGAATGCATTGTAGCAATTTACATGCCTTTAACAACACTACGGGGGTTCTGATATTTACCCCGGTAACTTAATTTCTATAATACAGTCACCTAGTACTTTTTACCTTTATCAAAAACACCTAGTGCCATGATATTTTCAACATTTACAGGTTCCATACATCAAGGTATTTTATGACAGTGCCATTGCATACTAAATCTAACAACGAGGAACACAGCATGTTGTTTTACATCAGCTCAGAGGTCGCAACAACAACCTCCCTGTACAGGGACCTGAGAGGGGAAAAGGGAAATTAAAGAGGACACTATAGCATAGTCAAGAAAGGGAAGGGGGTGCCCAAAGGTGGCCAGCCTTGTAGACTAGAATTGTAAAGAATATTTATTTTATTTTATTTATTTTATTCTAGGATTATAAGTACCTTTGAGCCAAGGCTCTTTTACAAAGGTTCCACATCAAGTGGGGAAACAAATACAAACATGACAGTAATGCAATTGGCAGAACTGAGCAGCTGAATACATACATTTGGGGGAGGAAGGTAACAGCACAGGGCATTGTATAAACAGTGCAAGCATGGGATTCTTAATCAAACTCAATGTTTTGTGATATGGACAAGGATGGCACAAAGTCAGGACACAGGAGAGAGGAGCAGCCGTCAGCTTTGTCAAACTTCGAGAAAGTGCTAGTGCCAGGGTGGGGGGGGGGTTAGGGAGAGGGAAGGGTGTGAAAGAGAGGAAGAGGTACGTGCTAGTGGGAATTGCAGATTATGAGTGACAGTCACAGGAGCTGGAGGCAGAGAGGTGGAGGTGAAAGTTGGTTTTGAACTGGCCCTCCTTTTGAAGAGAGGTGAGGTCTTTGTTAAGTCCATTGAACCAGGTGGGTGCACGGTGAGCAAAGGACCTTTGTCCCTGCGTGGTGCAGCACCTGGAAATGTGCAGTATTTGATTTACAGACTCCCTAGTGGGGCAGGGGGTGTGAGCTGGGCATAGGAGGGTTTGGACTCCAGGGGGTGCGAGGCCAAGCATGATCTTCTTTGTCATTAGGCAAGTGTGGTATTTTATATGGTTGAATAGTTGGAGCCAGCCCATTTGGGCATAGAACGCACACGTGTGGGAGAGATGGTGGGATCCTGTGATGATAGATTAGGCTAAGAAATAGAAGAACTGTTGCAACAGATTTAAAACAAGCATTTGACAATGCCAAATGTTGTCTCGCTGGCATTGGCATTGGTAGTGCAGGAGTTAGAGATGCATAATAGGAATAGCAGTGAAATATTGAACTGACGTCGACCCCACCCACCTTGCAGAGAGTGACAGGCATTGAGGTGTGCTTTTGGGTCAGCAGCTATAATGCTCATGCCATTGTACCTCATTCTACCCTGTAGACACTGACAAGTATCATGGTGAGCTTTGGGGTCTTTGAGCCTTATACTTATCCCATTCCATAAGTAAATATCCTAAGATGGGTGCAGCACAGGAGAATGGGGTGAACTTTTGGGCAGAACATGCCAAGGCACACCTTGATGCCTATCACTGGCTGCAGGGTGGGGGTGGAAGGGTGTGAGCATTACAGCCAGTGGTCCCAAGTCACACCTCTGACACCTGTCAGCCTCGACAGGGTGGTGCGTTACAGTTGGAAACCCTAACATCGCAGGCGTTTGTTGGTATTTTCACTCCAAATTTTCAAAATGGGCTTTTGTGATCCCACCTCAAGAAGAGCGGCACAGTCAGTTTGTTAGCTGAAAGGTGGTTTTGCACAGTGGCTATGCCAGTTGGTGACTGTGAAAGGCTGAGGTTAACAAATGGACACCAACACATGAACTATAGAGCAGCAGTCTTCCTGAAGATAATTTATTTGCTTACAGAACAAATGAAAGTGAACTGTACGTTAAAAATAACAAAAAATTATAGAGAGGATTCCAGAAATTAAACAACAGTTATTACATTAGCAATAGCATTTTATATAGATCCATACTAACACATAAGAGTAGTAGCAACTAAACTCCTGAGGTGTTCTTAGCTCAACACCTATCTCTTATCTGATCTGGTATTGTTCATGAACAGGTATATATAGGGGGCTGGACTTACAGATTGGTCTGCCCATCTATCAATCAAACTGAACTCTGTAATCTTTATCTAAATGTTCATTATTTACAAATGCTTTTTAATACGTCACACTATAACAACATTATTTAGTTAGTATAACAGCAAATGCATTTTCTAGATGCAAAATAAATCCACATATAACACTTTCTGAATGCTACAAAGCACCACCCCCAGCTTCCCTGCATAAATATGGAAAGAAAGAGTCCGGCCGGCTCTAAAGAGAAGGATTGCTGGGGCGGTGTTGTGACGTTCTTCTCGGTGGATTTAAACAAATGAAACCAATCTTACATACAATAAAATATAGAAATTAAGTAGAAAAATTATTTAAACAAATGAAACCAATCTTACATACAATAAAATATAGAAATTAAGTAGAAAAATTATTTGTCATCATCTCTGGTGCCTACAGAGACCTGAAAACGAGTGCTCATTTTCTAACTCTGTCCTGCAAAACTACACAGCAAGACCGGTACAACTGTGTGCACCTTCGAGCGGGAATAGGAGAGAAGAACAGTATCATAGCAGATATCTCCCAAGGAAACTGATAGGTCATGTATCTGTATTTCTATGACTTCTGTTATGTTTCTCTACAAACAGAAGCAGTCCTTTTTTACGTTCGCCTGCGCGCATGCGCAAGAACGTTGGGAGAAGTAGCACACTTTGGAGTGTGCCTCTCCATGCAATCCACTGCTCAGTTGAGCAGGCATGGCGATCCTGCACCAGTGGGTGTGAGCTGTGTATGACAGCCGGTGGTCTTAGCTTCAAAGAACCACGCTGTCACTGAAAACATGTCACGCCACCCTCCCCAAAGCTTTAGTGCCATGCTGGGAGCCCACCCCAGCATGGCAAGCGTCCGCGTTGTTTGCTGATGGGGTGCCCAATCTCCCGTCGGCTCCATGGCCCCAAGCCATCCTTCTGCCACGCTGAGCCCACCCAAGCATGGCAAACGTCTATGTTGTTTGCGAGAGGGGCCCAATCCCCTTGACTCCTCGGCCCCCAGCCATCCTTCTGCCACGCTGAAGCCCACCCCAGCGTGGCAAACGTCCCACGTAGTCTTTTTCTTTTTCACCTGTAAAGCGAAAACGGTCCCACGGCGCTTCTCCCAGACTACTCTCCCACAAATCGCACCCACCCACTGTGCACCCAGCCTCCCTACAACCCCCTCTCACCCCATACTTACCTCTGGAGCTCGGCACGATGATCTTCGGTGGACCGGGAACACGTCTGCACTCTTCAAAGCTGACTGCGAACTGAGGAAAAGCCGGTAAGCTGTATAATGGGCTAGATAGGGGGTTTTCAACTTTATTGCATATCTCAGGCATTTTTTGGAATTTTTGCACCAAATTTTCAACATGGGGTTTTTGGGACCCCTTCTCATGAATGATGTCACTGTCATGGCGTTATTCGAGGCCCGAAGGGTGATTTCGCGATCACTGCGTGGAAATCACCTTGAAGACTAAATCTTTCGACATGTTATCATTCGAAGGTCTAAATGGTGATGATAATTCAAAATGAACTGTTTCTGGCGTCGTTGCCAGTTCCTACGCACGCTCGTAAGTTTGCGAATTTTCAATATTTTCACTCCAGATTTTCAATATTGCCATTTTACCACACCTCCTCATGAGCAGTACAGCTGTCATTTTTCACATCTTGCCCAAAACGTGTTTCCACCCATGTAGCGCACAATGGCACAGTCGCTGTGCGAACTCAGTGTATGGGACACATTAAGAAAATCACAGTGTCACTGTTCATGAGCAGAGATCTTAAAATGGCTATGTTGAAAATTTGGTGAAAAAATTCCTAAAAATAACTGTTTTACGAGCGTACGTTGTGCAGTTCCTATGCACGCTCGTAAGTTTGCGAATTTTCAATATTTTCACTCCAGATTTTCAACATTGCCATTTTACCACACCTCCTTATGAGCAGTATAGCTGTCATTTTTCACATCCTGCCCAAAGCGTGTTTCCGCCCATGTAGTGCACAATGGCGCAGTCGGTGTGCAAAATCAATGTATGGGACACAGTAAGACAATCACAGTGACACTGTTCATTAGCAGAGGTTTTAAAATGCCAATGTTGAAAATTTGGTGAAAAAATTCCTAACAATGACTGTTTTACGAGCGTGTGTTGCACAGTTCCCATGCACGCTCGTAGGTTTGCGAATTTTCAATATTTCCACTCCAGATTTTCAACATTGCCATTTTACCACACTTTCCTATGAGCAGTACAGCTGTCATTTTTCACATCCTGCCCAAAACATGTTTCCGCCTATGTAGCGCACAATGTGGGTAACAAAAAGGTCATGCTGAAAATTTATTGTGCAAATACCAGCAAACGCATAGGGCATTAGGGTAAAGCACCATACGTGCCAAACACCACTGCAAATACTTTCAAGCGAACATTCGGCATTGACAAATGCTTGTTTCTATCCTAATAGGAAGGAAAGAAAATGCCTCACTGCTAAGGTAGATAACATAATATTACAGCAAGCGCATTTGCATTTCTAGGTGCTGCCAAAGCACTAGTTGAACCGAACGCTCTCTTTTCAACAATTTTAAATAATAATCAAAAAGTGCCAAAAGCACTTATTCAGTGCTAAAAGGGGATCTTATTATTTCCTTATTTTACAGAGAACTATGGCAAGACACCCTGAGGAGTGTCCTTTGTTTATCTATTTCTAATTTAGTCCCAGCATCAGTTACCTTAAACGGATCAGGGGGAAGGGGTCTGGAAATACATTGCGGCTTAGAAATTTGCAATTGCATGAAATGGATTGCAAGTCCATCGCTCACTATATGCAAAAGGACAAACAGACTCAAAACATAAAACAATCATTCACTCACATACATTCCAGACTAACATATACTTAATTTTCTTAAGGCAGTGTTGCTACAAGGGACACTATCACAGCGACACAGGGACAAAAACACATTTTGGGCAGGATGTGAAAAATGACAGCTGTATTGTTCATGAGGAGGTGTAAAAAAATGGCAACGTTGAAAATCTGGAGTGAAAATATGAAAAATTGGTGAAGTCATTAGCATGCATAGGAACTGCACAACACTCATCCGTAACCCAATTATTTTTGGGATTTTCTTAGCCACATTTTCAACATAGGCATTTTGGGACCTCCCTTCTTGAACAGTGGTGCTGTGATTTTGTTAATCTGTTCCAAAAGTTGATTTCCCACAGTGACCATGCCATTGTGCACCACAAGTGTGGAAACACATTTTGGGTAGGCTGTGAAATATGACAGCTGTACTGTTCATAAGGAAGTATGAAAAAATGCCAGCGTTGAAAATCTGGCATGAAAATATTGCAAATCTGCAAAGTTACATGGGTTTGTGGAAACTGCACAACGCACGCTTGTAACACGGTCATTTTATGGACTTTCATCACCAAATTTTCAACACAGGCATTTTAGGACCTCTGCTCATGAACAGTGCCACTGTCATTTTCTCAAACTGTCCTAAAAACTGATTTTGCACAGCGACCACGCTATTCTGTGCCGGACATGCGATAACACATTTCAGCCAGGATATGTAAAATGACAGCTGTACTGTTCATAAGCAGGTATGAAAAAATACCAATTTTGAAAAATATGGAGTGAAAATATTACAAATTCAAGAAGTTATGAGCATGCCTGGAAACTGCATAACACATGCTCGTAAAACAGTCAATTTTGGGATTTTTGTCACCAAATTTGCAACATATGTTTTATGAAAGCCCACCTCATGAACAGTGGCACTGACATTTTGTTAATTGGTCCCAAAAGGTGATTCCATGCAGTGACCGTGAAATCACCTTTCAGGACAGAACAACACCATGACAGTGACTAAATTCATGAGGAGGGGTCCCAAGAACCCCATGTTGAAAATCTGGTGCCAAAATTCCCAAAAATGCCCGAGATATGCACCAAAGTTGAAAAAACTCTAGTTATGCCATTATACTGTACAGCTTACCGGCATTTCTTCAGTTTGTGGTCAGCTTTGAAGAGTGCAGACGTGTTCCCGGTCCACCAAAGATCATCCATTGCTCAGGACTCTGGAGGTAAGTATGGGGTGGGGGTGTAGGGAGGCAGGGTGCACAGAGGGTGGCCGCAGGTTGGGGAGGGAACAGGACAGACTGCGAGGGACAATTTTCTTCTTTTACAAGGGGGAAAAAAAACATTGAGGGACTTTTTTTTTTTTTTACAGGGTCATTTGGCATGGTGGGGTGGGCTCTCAGCATGCCACCTGAGTGTTGGGGGCGCTAGCCGATGGGAGATTGGGCACCCCCATCAGCACATAGCGAAGGGGGGGCATGAGATGAGGGGGATTGGGCACCTCCCCTCAGCACAGAACAAATGGGGGGGTCATTATGCCGATGGGGAAAGGGCTCCCCTGTCGGCACATGAACTGACTTACAGCATGCCGACAGAGGAATTGGGCACCCCTGAAGTTGGCTCCCCATGAGGCGGCAGTCAGTGCCACCATGTTTCTTGAAGGGCTTCAGGAAAGGCACGTAGGGAGGGCATGTTTTTGTGCCACTGCATGACACCCATGGCTGTCATTGCAGCGGACCTTTTGTTTGATCTGCTCGCCACATTATGTATTCCTGGTGTGACGCCTCTATGCTGGCTTATTGTGGAATGAAGGACGCACCTACTGATGCGTGCCCTGCCTTCGCCCAACAGTGACCGCGCCTCCAAATCTGCCACTAATGCAATATGTTGGCTGGCATGCAAGTGTGAGCCAGCATAAAAAAGGTTGGTCCTTAAGAGTGTCAGGATCTCCCTGTCACATAGGCATGGCAAGAGCAGGAACTTTAAAAAGTTCAAAACCACATATCTCTGGTCTGGAATAAAATGTAATGAAAAGAAAATTATAATTATTAATGTTCTGTGACAGAAATACATTTTTAAAGACTATATGGTGAACTTTTTTTCCTCTACTAACAAATAGTGCTGCTATAAGTAGTATAAGTTCATATATCTCGTCAAATGTTAAATTTCAGCCAATCAGCGCATGCCACGTCATTTGACAGGTGGGTGTGGCCTAAAATGGACCAATCAGAATCGCCCCTTGTTAAACCAGAAGTCCCTCCCTAAAATGCGCTAGCCCCGCCCACTTCTGGTGGAAGTGATGCAACCTCAAACCCGTGCCCCGCCCCTTGCACAGGAAATGACATGCATTCGAACCCATGTCCAGCCCCTTTTGACGGAAAATGACATGCGTTCGAACCCAGTACAACGCCCCTTGCGCAGGAAATGACCTAACAGCACCATTTTGTAAGCGTCTTACGCCCCCTCCTTCTCGTACACTCCTCGAGCCCCTGCCAGACCATCCTGTCTCGAACCCGAGTCCCACCATGCTAGGGTTGAACTCCTGCGTCCCCACCTGTCTCCTGCACTCCCTACATCCTGGCTCGAACACTGTCACCCACCCCTCATTCTCGTACACTCCTCGAGCCCCTGCCAGATCATCCTGTCTCGAACCCGAGTCCCACCATGCTAGGTTGAACTCCTGCATCCCCACCTGTCTCCTGCACTCCCACCATCCTGGCTCGAACCCCTGTCACCCACCCCTCATTCTCGTACACTCCTCGAGCCCCTGCCAGACCATCCTGTCTCGAACCCAAGCCCCACCATGCTAGGTTGAACTCCTGCATCCCCTCCTGTCTCCTGCACTCCCACCATCCTGGCTCGAACCCCTACCCCCACCCCTCATTCTCGTGCACTCCTCGAGCCCCTGCCAGACCATCCTGTCTCGAACCCGAGTCCCACCATGCTAGGTTGAACTCCTGTGTCCCCTCCTTTCTCCTGCACCCCCACCATCCTGGCTCAAACCCCTGTCCCCTCTTCATCACCGTGCTCCTCCCACCCCAAAAATCAGTTAGTGTTTATGTAGTGGTGTGTGACCCCTGTGAGCCTATTGTATAACTACAGGGGCATGTGTGTTTTTGATTAGGATATTTTCAGAAAGAAGTATCTAGGAGGGAACCTGATCGGTGCAGAGATGTCACAGATCTGTGTGGAGACCCCACCCCTAGGGAATTCATCTGCGTGTGAGTACTCTTTTTCTGTTTTTGTAACAGTATACAAAATTATTTAACATGCATCTGTAGGACTGTGTCAAACTTGCATCAAAAGGATAGCTTTATGTATACGCATGTAACATTTATAAGCTAAAGCGGGGACCTCTGTGTAAATAAGATGGTTCAGCAGTTTTCTCTGGATAACATTGCAACAATCGCTAAAAACTAATTATACTTTTGTCATGAATTAGAAAGAATAAAACATATATAAGAAAAAGGAATACACATACCTATAGTTCACCCCCTCAGCTCTGTGTAGTATCAAGAGAAGGCTGAAATGAAATGTGTGTGATATTTATAATGTTTTGAAAAAGGGGTGGGGGACTACAACAGATGTACCTCTGACACGTTACCATGTATGAGTATGATGGGGTGTGGTGATGGTTTACCAAGGGCAGTCCATCTTGCTAAGCGTTATATAAACCCTGCATTTGAAGCCAGAAGGCACAGCTTTTGAGAGATTTCTCAGATTCTGTTTTAGAGACTTGGAGCAGATTATCAAAAACATCAAGCAAGAAGATGGCAAGCGCTTCTCATTTCAACATCCCTGTAACAGGTCAGATTGTCATACCACCTAATGAAAAATTCAACCTCCCTGTAACAAGCCAGATTGTCACACCACCTAATGAAAAGTCTGGAGATGAAAAGCCAAGCAAGAAGATAGCTGTTGGGGCCCCACAACCCAAGCCAGCGATATGTGTACTACGTGAGGTGTGAAAAGCAAGATGCCCACACAAGTCCTTGTTGAGTGGAAAGCGTCTGACATAAAAAAGAAACTCGCTGAACAGTTTGGTGAATCAGAAAATCCTAAACCTGACTGTCCTTCTGAAGAGACACCACTGCAAGACCTTGAAGAGTTGCTGGGGTGTGAATCTGATGCAGAAAAAGAAGTTACTATGAAACCAAAAACAGAGAGTGACAAGAAGGGGGAGCCAGAGATGATGGTCAGTGAGACACTGCCAAAAAAAGCATCAGAGAAAGTTGTGAAAAAGAAATGCAAGACAGAGCCAAGAGGGGGCTCTGACCAAGAGGTGATGATGATAATGCAGCCACAAGCAGTCAGGCCCAGGCTAAGAAGAGAAAGATGAGAAAAATGAAGAAAAGAGTTGCCTTGATGAGGTAAATGCATTTTAACATATAAAAATATGTGAGTGGTTACACATGTGAACTGAGGGAGATGAGTTAGCAGTAGAACTAAATCTTACCTATAATGAGTCAGAGGACCAATGCTGTTTTCTGTTTTTGCTTTAATAGACTGAAGGATTTGCGATGGAGCAGCAGTCATATTCGGACAGCATGGATTCTCGACTTTCCACAAATCTACTGCTCGACTGTCTTTGCTGTGTGAAAGATACAAATGTGGTTGTTAATGAGATGTGTGAGAACCAGTATGTTAGAAATACAGAGAGCGATAGAATGTTTCAAAATGTCACAGAACAGGCTGTGATCACCACACACCCTCTTCTTCTACTGAGATTAGACAGGGGCCTCATGTGAAAAATCAGGCCTTAGTAAACCCCCAAAACTGACAACGATATGTATTGTAAGTACATTATGTATCCATACCATCCATTAGGTGCAATTGCTTCAGTGATACAGAGGGTAATACATTGTGAATTGTTGATTCCTGTCCTGGGTGTGAGATAGATGATCTGAGTCAGAAAAACCATTCATGTGTCCTTGATGACTTAAGGTCTAAAGAAGCATACAGAAATGTTTCTGAAGCCATACATATAGGGCAGCTCATGCCCGTGATCTTGGCAATAACGCTATGAAGCATCAGGGTTAAATATGACCAATTGTACCCTGGAAACTATAAGTCATGTTTTAAATGATGTGAGAAAATCTGATGACCCATGTGGTTAGTTATGCAAATGTTACAGCAGACAGGCAGTTGAAATTAAAAAGATGCCTGCCGTCTGGTCAGCAAAAGCTCCTTTAAAAAATTTCTAAAAAGAAATTCAGGAACACTGTTTATATTGTAAAAATTACCCCAACACCTGCCCCTACCCTCCCCAAATTATTACATGGAAACATTTCAGTACCAAAATGTCATATTTTATTTTTACAGATAATCATGCGAATGCAAGTACAGAGAATCCAAAGGTTTATGTATCTGATCCTAAGCCATTACTGTCATCCATCACTGTTTGGTCCACCTCAATATGACATTTGCCTTTGTGAGATACATGCAGCCTATGAACTGATGATGTTTGCCCTTCCAGAAGTATGGGAGGATACAGATAAATATATAAATGAATCTGTGTTACCACTTGTAGAAAATGTTAAAGTGATTGCCGATATATTCATGGAAGATGATGAATGTCTTTGTGGACTTGATATCATGGTCGTCATAGCCATGTGTGTGTGTACTACAAAGCAGAAAAAACCTTGTGATATTGTGCGTGTTGTTAACCTGGCTTCTCTGCTTGATGAAATAATCCACTGGTCAAAAAAAGGACCCTTTAAAAAATGATATAAGGAAATTCAGGAACACTGTTTTCATTGTTAAAAACACCCCCCACCCCCCACCCCAAAAACTGCTGCTTATTTACCATTTTAATATTGTTCATATTGTTACCCTGGCTTTCACCACTTGCTAAATGTGTTTTTCCAGAGTATACAACGACGGAAACACCCTGTCAGTGCATCCAGAAGCTTATTTACCAACTAGTCAGACACAAAGCTAAACAACCTTGGTTTAAATCTACCTACAGGACAAGCTAAAGTCTGTACTTTTTAGAGACATGCCAAGGTCTTTTGATGGTCTCCCAGAGAGACCCCAAAAGAAACTGTGGATTATTTTAAGGATGAGGGGCTACTCTTGAGGAAGCAATGTTTAAAATTGCTATAGAGTTTATACATAACCTTATGATGTAATACACTTTTGTGGTTTTATCTGTACTGCTGTTGACTTTTTAGTGTTTAGTTTGCAGAACAGGGGTCTGAGTCTGACATCATAAATTTTGCTTCTTTTATCGCTTTTGTTGTGTTTCATAAACCAGATTTAGCATATGCTTTTCCTAAATAGTGTATTATAATGTACTTTCAGATGGAGCAGTACTGGCATGCTTCAATATTCCAGACAGTCTTGATGTCTACAATGTACCGTGTGATAAAGGACATTTTAAAGGAACCTATATACTTTGGAAGCAGCCTGCATTAAATGTCTGCTCTGAAGATGCTGCTGCTTCACTGGCAGAAAACACACTGGCTCTGATTAAAGAGTTGCCACCCTTGTATGGAGATTCTATGTTGACCTAATGGAAAACAGTAACCGTAGAGCAGTATGCAAGGTGAATGTCATTTTTGATGTAACAGAATGTCTTCAAAATCAGCCTTATTATTTTGAGTGGTGTATGGCATATGTGTGTATGTATTGTGCATACCTCATCACTAAGGGTGAAGTGGACGATGCCAATGCATGTGTAAAACATACAGCTCAAAAGTTGCTGTTTCAGGGTATTGTGAAGCGTGTAAAAATTGAAGAGTAGAAAAACAAAATTATTATATAATCTGTTGCATGCTTACCATGTGTTATGCCTTTTGTATGTAGAACCTATATGCATTAGTTGATGTATTATAAAGTAAATATTCAAATACTGTTATGACGTGTGTATTTATAAATAAAATATAATCATGCATTGCACTTTGTGGTTGTCATAGTGTTTTTAAAAGAACAAAAAGAGCACATACTTTATTGTACTGGTGACAAGAGTTTTGCTAGCTAGCAGATGTGTCGAGGTGTTGACTAAAGGAGATGAATGATCACCTGTTCCAGAATATATATTTTAATGCAAAAAGTGGTAGTTTCACAGAGGTGACTCAGCTGTATAAGGCTGCAAAAAACTTGATAAAGGAGGTCACCAGGAAAGGTGTTGCAGAATGGCTTATGAAGCAAGGAGCCCTATTCATTACAAAAGCAGCCAGAGTCGATTTAAGAAATCCTGTCATTGTTTCTGACATAGACAGACAATGGCAAGCTGATTTAGTGGATATGAGTCAATATGCAAAAGTACAATAATGGGTTTAAGTACATACTGACAGCATCGATGTGCTTGTCCAAGTATGCCTGGGTAGTGACTTTAAGAGACAAATCAGGCAAGGCCGTGATGCAAGCCTTTAAAACTACTTTTTAAAGTGGACTACACCTCAGAAGTTGCAGACTGATCAGGGTAAAGAAGTTTCTAAATGCTTCCTTAAAAGCTATTAAACAAATAAAATACATCATTTTGTGACGAATAATGAAGTTAAAACCAGCATTGGAAAGAAAGTTAATAGGACACTGAAGAATACGCATGTGGCGGTTACTTTACAACTGACCTTGAAATATACAGATGTGTTGTCAGACCTGGTGCACAGCTATAACCATACTTATCACAGAAGCATTAAACACAGACCTGTGGATGTTAACCCTTCAATGCCCTGGGTGTATGGAAGATCCTATCACGAGTAATTCTGTTCTTGGCAAAAACAAAAGGGTACCCTTCAGAAAGATGATCACATGAGACTATCTAAGCTAAAAGGGGTGTTTGAAAAGGGATATGAACAGGCGTACACAGATGAGATATTTATTGTGACGGAGGTCTTAAAGACACAGAGCCCACCTATAAGCTAAAGAGACTATCAGGAAGACATTAAAGGTACTTTTTACATGAGGAGCTGCAAAAAATTGAAACCTGATGAGGACCGTTGTACAGGGTGCAGAAAATACTGGAAGGAGGAAAAAGCGTGGCAGAAAAACTTGGTATCTGGTAAAGTGGAGGGTGGCCTGATAAATTTAATAGCTGGGTTGAGGCAACACAAGTTCAGGACATTAGAAGCAGATAAGGCTTAATATGCTCAAAATGGATTTTATATCACATTGCCCAGCAATGCATCGCACAACATTTTCCCCAACAATACTATATCCACTTTTTACTGTAAAGTTACCACAAGCGCTTGAACTACCTGGTGAATGGGAAGTGGGCTTAGCAGAAATTCAGTACCCTCATACCTGGGACAATGTGCCTGCACAGAAAAACAGGTTCATGCTCTATCAGCCTCTAAATGTCAGCCACAGTAAAACACCACCAACTGGACCCTTTACTGAGTCAGCAGCATTTTAAAATCCCATCAGTTATTATCCTAACATGGCTGGTGTTATTGCTCAAATTAATAAAAGCATATTTGAAGTAAATGAACTGCCAGTGGTTTTGGAACAACAAACCGTCGGAGAGAAATAAGCATTGACAGTGACATCAAATGTATTTTGTTTATGCGCTGGACAGTTACAGTACCTTTTGGGTTTTAGCAGACTCGAGGTAGGTGTGGAAAGAATCTAGCAAAGACCCTCCAGATATTAATGGGGCTTTTACACATTATATATACACTGACATTATCACACATGAAATAGTGGGTGACAGTCTAGTGCCTTTGCTGAGATGCGTACCGTTAGGGGCTAAGACAATGAGATAGTGACCGTGACTCACGATAAACCCCATTATCAAACAAGTCAGTAAACATCAGATCGATACAGTCACTATTGAAATAAAGAATGATCAAAATGAACCTGTACCATTTCAATTTGGAAAGGTGATCGTGAAGTTGCATTTTCGCCCCAGAGAGTGCTCTAAAATTTAAACAAGGATGGTGATTGTTCCGACATTATGGGACCCTGCCTTGTACAGAAGCTATTACAAGGCACAGGCAGGATCACGGTCTGCCAGGCTTTCATGGTCTTCCTACTATGTATGGTTCTGGTATAGGAGGGATATTTCATAGTCTGTTCAGAAAGCAGTTCGATTTTTAGAAGGGGTTTGAAATTGCAAAACCACATCTACAGACAGCTGCTAAAAATGTTGCAAAGGATGTTGTGGGGCATGTGACTAGTGCTGTCACTCAAAAATATCAGGGGGTGATAAGCCTACTCAGGGTAGCTCAGGGCTGATTGTATTCAAGAGAGGTAAAAGAGAAAGCGCAGAGTACACCCTTCATCTCACTCCCTACTTCTGTAAAGAGGTGTTTCAAAGCATGGAAACTTCACATAAAAGAAAGCGGCTCAAAGGCAAAAGGATCTTGAGGTCATAAAAAGCAGAGACCTGTTCTAAAAAACATGGCTTTTGTGCACTGTGGTTCTGAAAGAATGCACAAAATCAGAACTTGACTTGTTTGCCATTTCTCCCACACAGACAAGCATTGAAAAAAGTATTTATGTAGAGATACCCCTCTGGCTGCCCTTTCAGAAAACTCACCAATTAATTTTATATAGCAGGGACTGGTGAAGACTATTTGGATCTAAACTAACACACTTCTTTACCTGGTTTGCAAAATCACTGAAGCGGATGGTAATGATATACCTGCAGCTGCCAAAGTGTGCCTTATAAACTCACCAGTGGCAACCATTTTCAGTCAACTGGATGTGACTGTCGGTGATCGCTCATCAGTCAGAGCAGATAACTGTTACCCTACAGGGCTGTCATAAAGTCTGTGCTGAACTTCAGTGAAGACCCTTTCTACACAATTTACCGCAGGGGTTATTTTACAAAGACACCCCAGAAACGCGGGAAATCCTGGAGCAGAGATGGTGATAATGTAGGTTTTAATAAAAGGAACTCCTTCACACATCTCAGTAGAGGGGTAGAACTGCTGGGACACTTGCACACAGACTTGTTTTTCAAGAGAAACTGATGCTGAATAGCGTGGATAATAAAATTAAACTGACCACGTAACAGGGACAGCTTTTACCTGATGAGTGGAGATGCTGAGCCTATAAGCTAAAAAGTCATGGCCGCCTCTCTGTTTGTAAACGGGTTAAAAGTGACCCGAAGTCCATCTGGGACACTCAGAAGCCCTGCTCACCTCCAACGCTAAATACCCTATAGACAGAGTGGGTATGAAAGTGTTCAACCTCCCTGCCGGCAGCAGGGTCTGCAACAAAGATAATTTTGTTTTTGGGACAGTTACCAAAAAGTGATAGTCATGGGATTTGTTGATGATGCTTTAGTGGTTCCTACACTAAAAACCCTTTAACTTTAAGCATTATAACATTAATTTTGTGGCTCTGTCTGGACGGTGAACAAATCCTCGCTAAACCTCTGCAGCCAGATTTTAGAAATGGGAATGCTGTGAGAGAATATTTTAATCTAGTACTAGTGGTGGGGAAATCTATGAAAGATCGACCGCTTTTAGTTAACCGTCAGGAATTTACCCAAGGGTACACCCTGTTTGCCTTTGATCTCACTCCGGACGAAGAATGTGCTGATCATTATTCTTTAATTGAAACTGGGAACCTCAGAGCTGAGATCAGATTTTCAGAAGCCCTTCCACAAACAGTTAATCTCATTATCTATGCAGTGTTTGATAATGTCATTGAGATAAACCAGAGAAGAAATGTCATTTTTGATTATATGTGATAAACCATAAAAATGAACACAAAGCAGCTGGAAAAAATTGTAACCAGTGATACCCACATCAGTGACTGCTTTCTGGGCGTGTTTCCCTGTGATCTGCTACCCAAGGAGAGACTGAGAAACCTTCCCGCAGCACTAGTCATCAATACTGACCCCCATGACCTCCCTGGACAGCACTGGTTAGCCGTATACATTTCAGAAAATGGGACTGGGGAGTTCTTCGACAGCTACGGTTTTCATCCTGACAATCATGCACAAACTATTGGAGTTTTTTAAACAGAAATGCAAACAACATTTTGTACCTAAACACACAGTTACAAGATACCTTTTCTACCACCTGTGGATTTCTACTGCATATTTTTCTTACACCACAGATGCAAAGGACTTTCTTATGATCAGATTTTAAAAATGTACTCTAATGATTTGCTGAAAAATGATGCCATGGTAACTAGTTTTGTATCGTCACTTTTTCCGAGACATCTGAACATGTCAGGGCACGATCAGTGAGGTGGCAACATGTTCAGACTTGTTTTGTCTTGTAATGAATTTAAAATATGCAGCAGCTTGTAATTTTATTCAAAACCAGTCACTTATAAAAATCATATATAAACACTCATAATTGTGTGTCTCTGTTTGCTGTGTTTAAACTGGGGGGGGGCTGTGTTTAACGTTTTCAGATATGCAATGTCTTCAATAATGACAAAAATATATAAAATATAAAGGTGTTTATTGTAAAAAACTGCCAATAAAATACAACAAAAATCAGTGGTAACATCATGGATAAGATATGCAATGTCTTCAATAATGACAAATATATAAAATACAAAGGCATTTATTGTAAAAAACTGCCAATAAAATACAACAAGCATCAGTGGTGACATCATAGATATCATATAATAAAACAAAAAGCATCTCCTGTTAAAATGCACACTATATACGCCATAGCCCTGAGGCAGAATTATAAGCACATCTTTCTAAAAACATGTTAACATATTTAACTGTGAAGTAGACTAACATGCATCAATATAAACACTTTTTTTGTAAAACAGGATTATATATTCAGTATGAGGTAAATGGCTAACATAGGTTGTACACAGCAGTCACTGAGGTAGGATTACATATTTAATATGAGATAAAATGGTCAACATATGCTGTACACAACAGGCACTGAGGTATCTAACATTTATACATAGAGATTGCATTTTAAGTTTACATAGTGAGCCACACAGGTTTCTTAAAAGACTTTTGTCTTTTTGGGTCACTGACCATTGGCTAACTGGAGATGGCTGGCTGCTGTTTTGCACCAGCTACCAATTTCAGCCTTTCCACATAGCTCCTGTTTGCTGAGTGAGCAAACACTGAGGTGGGTTGTTAGACTCAGCCATTGCTTTGACAAAACATCCCAGCCCTTTGGCTTTCTGTGGTCAGGGATTGCATGAGTGGCTGTAGCCGCTCTTACTAAATCGACCATGTGAGACCCAGAAACAACAGTGCCTTTATACATTAATTCACCCTTATCACTCCAAAACAGAATATCCTTGTTCTTGGCCATATGCTTTAACAAAAGTTCAGCATTGGTTTTAGACCGATGAGAAACACTACTTAAAATGTCTTTTCCATAGTACTAGGTACCAGAAGCTGTCTCTGCCATGACCCGCGGGGTCAGACATTGATTCATTTTCAGGCATGAGTAATGTCAAACTGGTTTTTAGCTTGTTCTCCTTGTCTTACCAAAGTCAGATAGTGTTGTAACACAGCAAGAGTACATCTTGGCTTTGTCATAGTCTGATAAATCAGTCCGGGACAGTATAGCTCTCATGTCAGTGTCCAAACCGTTAGTTGCAACTGTTCTCATATCCTGATCAGGTAATTAGTTTTAATGTGATCCATCTGTTGCTGAGGTACCAAATACATTTTCTGTGTAAAATCCATTATCTGTTAGCCAGCAGACCTGTGATCAAAGGGATGGCAATTCTAGCAACGTTCCTATAAAGCCACCAGTCTGATTAACTATTTTTTTTCCTTTTTAAGGTTATTTGTTTATCGCTTAAGTTTTAATGACTCTCCGTTTTTCAGTACACTAACTGCTTTGCTGACAGTGGAATATTTTCTCTGAGAGTGTTTAAGGCTATCTCAGCTATAGCTGATATCAGATCATCAGAGGCTGAACATAAAATAGCTTTTCTTAAGCTTGGAGGCCTTTTTACTAGTAACTTTAAACAGACAGATTTCTCTGCAGTCTTTTTGACATAATGACAATACAGTATCAAACATTTTTAGAAGCAGAATGTGTTTTTCATGACATATGCCATGGCAATGATCGGGAGAAACACCCCACTACGTAGTCTATATCCGTCTGGTGTATTGGATCTTAAATCAACCAGTAAATAGCCATGAGGCTTTCTTGTAGCATCTTCAAAAGCTTCTAAGAAAAATTTTTGTCTGACCAGGATACATTTGTCTAGCTAGTGTTGTGATCTGAAGCTTGTCTCTGGGGTTTTAAACAGAATCATGTATTTGGCATTTAGTGTGATGGTCCTGCTTTTTTACCTTGACAGAACACATTCTGGACAATTAAAAATATTGTCAATTGTTTATGATGACTGTACTTGGTAACCCATATTCCACTTCACTATTTTGACAGGCAGAGTCCATCAAATCATCTATAATGACAAAATTTACCTTTCAGGGGTAAGAGATCATTGTCAGCTTAGTGACATCGGTAGCCCTCCACAAATTTAATCTGAGGGAACTTTAGCAATTCATTATACAAAGGTTGCCAACAGCTGTAGAACCAGACAATATTCTCAGGCTTGTGTGATAAAGTGGGATCAGCATGTTCCAACAACTGTTTTATAAAGAAGCTCTTCCCACTATTAGAGGGCCAGCCAACAGACAAGTAAAGGGATGCTGCAACCTGATATCCATTTTCACAGTCAGTATCCGTAGGGAAGTGTTTTAAAATTGTCTTGTAAAACTTCACTGTCATAAACTACTCTCTGTGTTTGGACAGTGTTTTTGTTTTTAGGGACCACTGCTTTTTATTCCTAACAATGCTGGGTTGACTCACGGTAATTTCTTTAGCGATCTGTGACCCCGTATGAGTCAAAGACCAGGTCCTTCAGACTTTCAAAATTAATGTGTTTACTGCTGGCTACATTAAGGGTAAACCCTTTCACTTTAAGAACAACCTCACCACTGGACAGCCTGTAACCGTACATTTTTGGGCTGCAGAAAGCGAACTCTGTAATGTGTTCATCAGCAGGAACTTCACCTGGTCAGCTCCCTAAATAATCACCCAGAGGTGCCCAGTCACCCGGTCTGGACACAAAATGACAGAGTCTGTGTCGTGGTAAAGACACCTGTCCTGTAACCTATCTAGCAGGTTGTAGAGTTCGACTCTGGCATATGCCGTTGTAAACCTAGCTATAAATATGTTGATATTATTGGAATTTGTGTAATGATCGCTGGTATATTTCCAGCTTAAACAAGCTGTTTCATCATCGATGAAAAAGCACGATGAGATATCGAAATAGGGGACGAAGACATATTGAAATAATTTCGTGGGTCTGTTACTATGCTCGTTGGTCGATGAATTAGCTCTCTGCCCAAATTTATCCCAAAGAGAATTTAAAAACAGTTTAGATATCTGTCTTCTTGCAGGGTTAACAGTTATGGCTGCAGGGTTCAAATGTACATTTTCCCTTTCAAAATACTGTTGTAGGTACCTGACTTTATCCTCTTCAGTTTTGACCCATGAAGGGAAACCAGATGCCTCTTGCTTGCCTTTTAGATGCAGCTTGATGTAATCTGCAAAAAGCTCTGTGCATGACTCTTTAAAATGCCAAACTTCATAAATGTTAATGATTTTGTAGCCTTTTTCCAGTGCCAGGTTTAGTTCTACGGTACAGTAGGTACCAGTAAGTGACCGTTGCTCATCATCATGTGTGCATGATGTTGTTTGAAGTCTATTTTCAGCGCATGCACGACATAATGTAAACACAAGCTTTTTACCAATCCTGGATGGCAACACTGGAAAGAAAAGACCTCTAGGGGGTAAGACTTTTACTTTTGCTAAACCAAAGTACTGAGTGAGGTCATCAAAATGGTCATAAATGATGTCAGGATGACCGACGGATACTGTTTAGTTTTGTTAACAAAAGGGTAGAGGCTGGTAAAATCATAATAGTGTATTTTCTCATCAGGCTGTGTCTTATAGTACAGACAAATGGCATTTGTTCTCCCCAAACAGTGACTGCCTAGGTTCGAGTGGCTGTGGTAGCTGCCTGTCCCTCAAAAATTATTCAAACCCTGATCCGTGGTCTGCATTGCTTTCCATTCATGTTCCCACATACTCTAACTGCAAAACCCTGTCTTTTTAGAAAATGAAATTTGTGCATGGTCTATTGAATAACTGTCCAAAACTAGTCCCTGTCATTTGGTTTCTATCTTTCTCACAGTAACAGATTTGCAGCCATGAAAAAAACAACCATTAAATTCAAATGCTGTGGGTATTCCATTTAGTGAGCTGAATAGCCATCCAAAAATACTGGACCCACCTTAAATTCACCACCCCTTAGCGATGCTAGAATAGAAATGTTTTCTTTCCAGATATGTACATAAGCCACTGAATAACAGGTGTGGAGTACCTCTTCAGTGTCTGTGGTAGCATTGTCTGGGGAGAACAGCAACAGTGCATTCTTTCAAAAACAGAAACCTGTACATATGCCATAGTAGGCTATGGTGGCGTACTGGAAGAAGTCTAAGGATACTGTTTCATACTCCACGGTATCATCGTCTGACTGTTTTAAAATACTTTTCCTAGTCATCTCCAGTACTTCATTTCTAAATCTGACACAGGCTTTTAGAAGAATTTCAACATCTAACTGACAATAGTAGCGAGGCTCTCTTTTCAGATTAAATTCTCTATGTCTGTTAGCTAGGTACCATTGCAAAACTCTTGCTTTTCTGCAGGCAACATATATTCAGGACCATAAAACTGAGCATCGAGCAGGGGTCCTACATAATTTTCATTAGCCTGGTGTTAAAAAATGGAAGTAGCCTTTAGCAATCTCATTCTCAAATCCAAGGGCTGCAGGGATTTTTGCTAGTTTAAAAGGAAGAAAACAATGGCTGTCAATAAATCTGATGTGGGGATGTCACTGTGACACAGAGTACTTTTTCCTCCTTGTGTGAGCAATTTAATATCAATTCTTTCCTTGACTAAGCTGGCTAATGATAAAAGTAACTGTCATAGCCTTTGGCATTGTGTGCTATAAATGTGTAGTGTCTAAATGGGGCATCAATAAAATGTCCTACAAAATCTTTTATGCAATCTTCACCTTCAATTCCCAGGACCTCTTCCCATCTAACTGCTTAGCATACACAAAATTTGGTATGCGCACCCCGTTTCTTGTGTGGCTTCAAAATCAAACACTATATATTTCTCAGTGCTTTTACAACTGTGAGTGGTGACATGTAACACAGATGCTTGTCGGTTGTCATGGAAAGAACCACATCTGCACACTGAATCAATTTACATAGTGAGATCCCTTGTAAAAAACAAAACATTGTTCACACAGTTTCATGGATTTACAAGACCCTGTATCACCATCAGCTCTAGCTAAATGTCTTTCTAGAGCACGCTGAAGACCTACAGATCTTCTTACATTTGTGACAAGATACTGTGCCAATTTCTTTTGCGAGACAACATGAGGTCACAAACTTTCACTGTTGTGCACAGATATGATTCCTTATGGCTGTAGGCTACATCACAATATTCACAGAGGTACTGTGGCGCCTATGAATTTTTTTTTTTTACATTAGATGCCACAATAATGTTTTTCATGTAATAATATAAACAGTGATTTTAGGAAATCTTTCTGACCTGTTGAAAATATTTGCCAGTTTCCTTCATTATGATATAAAATCTTAATTTTGACTCCTAAAAGCTTCAAACTGGACACATCACTAAAAGTGACAGGGACTTTGGTCTGACAAACCTAGCTCAGCATACAATATTTTAGCCTTGTTCAACAACTGACTGTCACTCATATGTGGATTTAGAAGTGCGAGAATGGAGCCACCGAAACACAAACTATTGTCTCTGTTATTTAAATCAATCAGGTATCATCTCTTTTTGTAAAATCCTGCTATACAAGATGGAGCTCAGTGTCCGTCTCCCCCACCCCGACCCCTGGTGGTTTCTGATGGTCGTTATCACAAGATGTATAGAGGATCATGCATTACTTTCAGTATTGCTCTGTAGCATATCAGCTATCTGATCTAAGAAGGTTGCTGCATTTAGTTCATTTGGACTTGTCTTTCTTGAGAACAAGGGGTGATTCAAAGAAGCAGCATTTAATCTTACCTGTATAAAATCCCCATATTGTGTTTTTCTTCACACTGTCTAACAAACTTTCTATAGCCTGGTGCATTGCTGTAATAGCCTCTGTAAAAGATTTTATTTTATCTAGATTTATAAACTTATATCTTTGATGAAATTCTGTAGCATTAAATTTTTAAACTGCGTTCATATTCCTGTACAGCTTCTAAATACACTGTAGGGGTGCCCTGTTAGCCTGATCATCATGGTTTTCTAATTCAGACTGCAGACCATTTGTAACATTTTGTAACAACCCTCGGCTGTACTATTTTCCTGGCATGTTTTACTTTTCTGATCCAACTTTTCTCGTATTGTTTTATTTTTACCCAGATTTTTCTTTTTGACCCCATTTGTTATTTTTTTCATTTTGCTAGTGATGCAACCCCTTGTACTCAGTTTATATGAAAGTTCTGTGCTTTCACTTTGTATTTTGTTCTTTTTTTTGGCAGTTTTTCCTCCAAGCCCCTGTACTTTTCATACATGACGGCTGCACTAAGCATGATCTTCAGTTCTCTGATTGAACATTTGGAAATATTGATTAAACCAAGCACACTGTTCAGTACAGTAGCTGAACTTTTAAAAAGCTCAGATTTAAGCAGCTGATGATCGTAATCCTCACTAGATAATCTGCCCTCAATTACCAAGGCATTAAACAATCAATTGTTTTAAAAATATAGGCTTTCCCAATATTGATCATGTCAATGTCACTTTCTTGAAACCTTTGGTCAGAAACTCTTGATCCACTGCTCCTAAATGGCTGTACAATGTTTATTGGCACATTTGGTTCATTTACAGCTGCAGAGACTCTTAAAACATTGCTCAGTAGATGGTTGTATATCTTGTTCAGTTATGCTATATGTATTCTGGTCACTGACCCCAGTTGAAATTCTGCCATGCCTTTGAAAAACATCACGTTCATGTAATGATCTCTTTTTCCCTCTCACACCTGTAGGGTTTGTCTGTGAGGCTGTTTAAAAACAGAAAATAAACCCCTGTCACTACTTCAGTATTTTTAAAACTTTTATAAGACAACATTTAAACTCTAAAACCTGCAGCATCTACTATTTTCTAGTTAAAAAATACACACCTTCTGTAGCAGTAATCTGGGGGTTAGCCAGCCTCACCCCTCCAGGATTTCTCTGCGGTTCTATTTAAAAACAGAAAATAAGCCCCCTGTCACTACTTCGGTATTTTTAAAACTTTTATAAGACAACATTTAAACTCTAAAACATGCAGCATCTACTATTTTCTAGTTAAAAATACACACCTTCTGTAGCAGTAATCTGGGGATTAGCCAAACGATTAAATGTTTGGATAAGCTCTTAAATCAGGAGTCCACGGTTCCATGGCTAATTGTTGAATATTTTATTTTTTAGCTCAAGACAAAAGGACAGAGCGATACTAACACAACTGCTACTTGAGCTTCCAGTATCTTGAAATGCTTATATAAAAATGACTCAGACCCCCTCCCTCACCACCCACACCGAAGTATGTGTCAAGTAGTGAAAAACATCTGGCACTGTCCATCAGACCAACACCCCTCTCCCCATTCTCAAGGGTGGGCTATATAAGACCCTATGCTAGTCAATGTAGGCTTTTGTTTCTCACTTCCTGACGACAGCTGGAAGGCATTAAGAAATGCCTTTCTGCTAATAGGCTGGTCACAGTCTAATTAAAAACAGATGCTTTTATCAATCTTAAAACACAGAGGGCCGTGGAGTGCAAGCCTAAGTTATGCTTTGAAAAGTCAAAACAGAAATTCTGTCTTTTTTAAACAGCTAAGCGCCTTTAAATTAGTAATTCAGTAAAACTCTTGCATACCACTAATCAGAATATAAAACTTATTTTGTTAAAAGTTAATCATGAGAAACACAAGTTTTCACATTTACTATGTAGGACAGTTCAAAAAGAAATGCCATACTGCTAATTAAAACAGATGCTTTTATCACTCTTAAAACACAGAGAGGCAGTGGTGTGTTTTGAAAACAAAACAGAAATTCTGTCTTTTTAAACAGCTACGTCCTTTAAATTAGTAATTGCGTAAAACTGCTTGCATACCACTAATCAGAATATAAATCTTTGTAACATATCATTTATTTTTCTATTTAGTACTACATGACTTTTTAATTTTTTGATAATGTAACTATACTACATGACTTTTTAATTTTTTGATAATGTGACTATAGACATTTTGCAACAAAAGCATAAAGCTACTTTTTTACAGACCCCTGTAATCCCCAAAATTTTGAGACACACATTTCCAAAGAGAATCAATAGGCCTTTGTAGCCATGGCTGTGTAAATGAACAACAGATGTTTTGTCACGTCTTAACAGACAAAGACCCCTACCACATAGCCAACAGTCCCGTGAGCTCCAAAAAGGCCATCTATATTTTAAACATCCACAAAATACATTGCTTTTTCCTGCGTGCCTAATGAGGGATGGACACATACACACACACACACACACACACACACACAAAGTGTGTATTTTTTTGCAACGACTCTAAGCAAAGCTGTATATACATTTTAAGACTGTGTGCTTTAAAATTATTTTTGAAAGAGAAACATTATCATTTTACATTCTGTCTTTTCTTTGTAAGATATCATTTTTTCAAACATTATAAATATCACACACATTTCATTTCAGCCTTCTCCTTGATACTACACAGAGCTGAGGGGTGAACTATAGGTATGTGTATTCCTTTTTTTTATATAGTTTTATTCTTTCTAATTCATGACAAAAGTATAATTAGTTTTTAGCGATTGTTGCAATGCTATCCAGAGAAACTGCTGAACCATCTTATTTACACAGAGGTCCTCTGTTTAGCTTATAAATGTTACATGCGATACATAAGCTATCCTTTTGATGCAAGTTTGACACAGTCCTACAGATGCATGTTAAATAATTTTGTATACTGTTACAAAAACAGAAAAAAGGGTACTCACACAGGCAGATGAATTCCCTCAGGGTGGGGGTCTCCACACAGATCTGTGACATCTCTGCACGATCAGGTTCCCTCCTAGATACTTCTTTCTGAAAATATCCTAATCAAAAACACACACATGCCCCTGCAGTTATACAATAGGCCTACAGGGTCACACACCACTACATAAACACTAACTGATTTTTGGGGTGGGAGGAGCACGGTGATGAAGAGGGACAGGGTTTGAGCCAGGATGGTGGGGGTGCAGGAGAAAGGAGGGACGAGGAGTTCAACCTAGCATGGTGGGACTCGGGTTCGAGACAGGATGGTCTGGCAGGGGCCCAAGGAGTGTACGAGAATGAGGGGTGGGGGGCAGGGGTTCAAACCAGGATGGTGGGAGTGCAGGAGACAGGAGGGGAAGCAGGAGTTCAACCTAGCATGGTGGGGCTCGGGTTCGAGACAGGATGGTCTGGCAGGGGCTCGAGGAGTGTACGAGAATGAGGGGTGGGTGACAGGGGTTCGAGCCAGGATGGTGGGAGTGCAGGAGACAGGTGGGGATGCAGGAGTTCAACCTAGCATGGTGGGACTCAGGTTCGAGAAAGAATGGTCTGGCAGGGGCTCGAGGAGTGTACGAGAATGAGGGGTGGGTGACAGGGGTTCGAGCCAGGATGGTGGGAGTGCAGGAGACAGGTGGGGATGCAGGAGTTCAACCTAGCATGGTGGGACTCGGGTTTGAGACAGGATGATCTGGCAGGGGCTCGAGGAGTGTACGAGAAGGAGGGGGCATAAGACGCTTACAAAATGGTGCTGTTAGGTCATTTCCTGCATGAGGGCACTGGGTTGAGCATGTCATTTTTCCGCCAAAAGGGCTGGACACTGGTTGAATGCGTGTCATTTCCTGCGCAAGGGACGGGGCACGGGTTTGAGGTTGCATCACTTCCACCAGAAGTGGGTGGGACTAGCGCATTTTAGGGAGGGACTTCCGGTTTAACAAGGGGCGATTCTGATTGGTCTGTTTTAGGCCACGCCCACCTGTCAAATGACGTGGCACGCGCTGATTGGCTGAAATTTAACATTTGACAAGATATATGAACTTATACTACTGCTATAACCTCCCAGTGTTCCAGTCCGCCTAGTTTTGGAAAGAAGAGTAGAGGCAGGAACCCATAAAAAATGAGATGATGCATCTCAGCTTGGCTTTCCTGTGTATAACATTTGTAAAAAAAAAAATTTGAATTCTGGTTTGTCCCTGGGATCAACATTTGTGAATTTGTGTCTGTTTAAACCAATCCAAATTTATAACCTCAGAGCACATTTGGAAAAACTATGCCTTTTGATCTTTTTGTGCCAAAACACTGACATACATATTATTCAAGCTCCGGATTGAACAAATGAACAAAGCATAGCAGAAGTGTTAGGTGAAAGGATGAAGATTCCGTAAATAATATCTCCTGCCATCCATGCACCTGCAGCACTTACTATTAATGGGGAATTGCTGCTGCCATAGTTTTTCTTCTTGTCCTCTTCCCACCCCCTTCTAGGGTTGTCCAGGGATCACCATGCCAGCCTTCTCATTCCACCATAATCCTGACCTGGCCCTTGGGGCAAACCCTTGGCTTGCCGCCTTGACAGGGATATGTATGTCTGATAAGGACATGAAAGTCCTAAGGTAAAACAAGGAAAGAGCATGAAAGTAGTGCAGTGCACTGGGTGTGGAGTCACAGTCTTTTAGGACACTTTCTGGAGACTGAGGTGTTGTCTTATTTGTACACACCTCTCTAGGTAGATGGAACAGGTTGCTGGACTCCAGGCCAATCTGGCAAGGGTGCAGAGAACCTTCTGCACCACCTAGAGGCCATCAAATCTGCTGCTTCTCCCCAAAAGATGTCTAGGCAAAGGAAGAGCTGATGGACCTTAGTGGGCTCTGGGAGTTTGGAGGTGGCAGTAAAGTTACACAGTTTTCATCTTGTACCACTGTGCTGTTCCTTTTAATTACTGGCAGGAAGGGCAGCCAGGAGGAGACACCCATAGCAGTGGGAAGAGAAGAAGTGGGGGTGTTCAGAAGAGAAGGCCCCGGGGGGGGAGGAAGAGGCTCCCAGCTGAAGAGGAAGCAACTGCTGCTAAAGGACTCTATTTTTAGGAGGATAGATTTGGGAGTGGGCGGGAGGAAGAGAGATGGTGGTGAAGCACCTGAGGGGTGTTTCAGCTTGCAGGGATGGAGGTCTGATTCAGAGGATCACTAGTGCAGCAGGAGATGTGAGGGTGCTAGATGACATTGTCCACCTGGAATAGGACAGGGTAGGGGTAGTACAGGGAAACTTCTGGGAGGTGGGGAAGGGAGAACATGGAATTCTCTGAAGATGGTGGCGGGTTGAACTAGAGCTACCTATGTAGCCCACTCTTCCTTGATTTATTTTGCCAACTACAGCAATTTACTAAGTAAATATCAATGAACTTAGTAGGAGGAAGCTGTGGGGACATAGTATTTCTATTTTTCGTAACCTGTCAGTGATTTTTCCTCTCACGATCTCACTTCAGGGTTGCTGGCATTCATATAATGGCAACCATGATGCAGAAAACAAATGAGGAAAAGAAACCAAAGGCTGAAGTGGGCCCTCTGAATAACAATAATCTGGCTAGTAAGGAGTACATTCAGCAACTAAAACAGATGCTCTCCCGGTTGCAATCAGACATTTCAGACATTAAAAAACTGCTGATGCCCTGAAAGGTGAAAACTCCTCCCTCAAGACCAAAGTTGAGGAAATGGATGTCAGAAGACTAGATCTACAGGTGTCTATGAGCCTCATGATGAGGAGGACTGAGCATCAGGAAAAACAACTTGAATATCTACCACACAGAACTGATGACTTGGAAAACAGGGGACGTAGGAACAACCTACAAATTATAGGCATCCCTGAAGGTTGGGAAGGAAATGACATGTTGGATTTCTTGAGGAGATTTCTACTGGAGCTGTTGGGCTATTAATGACCATGGCCACTGGAAACTGATAGGGCTCACAGGACAATTGGCCCTAAATCCCAGAGTGATCCTAGACTGCAGCCCATGGTGGTTTACTTCCTTAGATACTCAATCAAGGAGGAGATTCTGAAAATTGCTAGGGGAGAAGAGATCCCTGAGCTACGATGACTACAGGATACTGGTTTTTCAGGATTTTTCAGGAGAAATAATGGACAAACAAAGGGTTTTCTTTGCTGTCAAGAAGGAATTACAGAGCCTGGGAATTCAATACCATTTTAAATACCCCGCTACCCTCATGATGTGGGAAGCAGAGGGAGGTTATGTGTCTTGTGCCTCAGCTGATGAGGCTTAGGAGTTTATTCATATGCCACTGAATAGTGGGACTTTGGAGCACTGCTTTACCAACCAACACCTATGGAAAAATTCAAGGGAGGTCTGAGGAGCCATGGCCATGGAACACTCCGCAAGGGGAGCGTGTGAGAATCCTGCATGAGATAAGCACCAGGGCAGCCCAGTTCTTCAGCCAACAACCAGCACAACTGAAGTTTCAAGCAGATCTGAGACCTCCACTCCATACCTTTACTCCGCACCACTGAAGACTGCCTCGGCTTCTGGTATGCAGCATAAGCCTAAACAACCTCAGCGAGTAACAGGAAGACAAGCAGTGTACCAGACTCCTTTTAAGAATCCCAAGAAAAGCAGTTGAAGCAGAGACAGTCAATTATCCTCTTTGGTGTCTCCTTCTCATCTTAGGTCAGAACAGGAAGTGGTATAAATGTCCGTGCAGTCTACTGGCATAGACAACAATTACTCTACTTATAAAACTTACGATTGTGGGGCAGCTGATGTTCTTGTTTCTCTTGAAACACTTCCTACTAGGACACCACCACTCCCTGTCTGATGGCTGATCTAGAATCGCAGTGTGGCTGTTTTTTTTTTCTTTCTCTTTCTCCATTGCCAACTCTTCAGTTCTGTCAGGAGAAGGTTACTCTTCTGAAATCTGGTAAGATGCTCTTTTGCAAGGTGTGAAGAAAGGACTGATTCCAGGTTAAACTGGTCAATCCTGATTATTTTTATTGTTGCTAATTTTGAGTTTACTGTTCTAGGCTGTGACTAATGAATGTCTATCTAAGGGCTAGGATTGACCCCTCCCAAAGTATTTTAACCTTGCGATATTAGATCGGTGTGATTTTGCTGCCCTAGGTCCCAAGAGTGGAAAAACATTCTACTTACTATTTGCTTCCACCTCCTTCTGGATTTTATTTTTTCTTGATTTTGTGCAGCTTTATATTAGTGTGACCTTATTGTATTTGTTAAGTCCCCGTTTATTAGCTGTTCGGTTTGTCTGTTTTATTGAAGCTAGCGCAGTACGGAATGTGGAATTCCACCGATGGAATTAGTGCTGAATGACCATTCTGTAGGTGGAATTTCAGTCAGAATTTCACTTGTTCACCTTCAAAATGCTACCTAATGTGATCCGCAGAATAATATTCCACAAAACAGTATTTTTTCAGCAGAAAATTATTCTGCAACAATTTCCGTGGAAAATATTGAGAGCTGCAGAATAATATTCCACGGAACACTGATTTTTCCACAGAAAATCATTCTGAAACTGTTTTATGCTGCAGAATTTTGCCATCCCATTACTTTTAGAATTTTGGCAGACTTTTGAATGTTCCACAGAATTTCGTTCTGCCGGAATTTGAAAATTCCCCACAGCACTAATTAAAGCTACTATATAATAATAACAATAATAACAATATTACCACATTTCATCAAGACATAGCTCTGTAGAAGGTTTACTGTTTGGTCATATTGTTTTTAAAAGTTTTAAATAAGAATGATACACTGGCCCCGTGGCATTGAGGGTTGAGGCGCTGGATGCCACACCTTGCACCACGCCAGCGACCTGGGTTCAGGAATGGACTCAGGCCACCGGGGTCTGGCAGGGGAAGGAAGGAAGGATTGAATGTCCTGTGGCTGATCTCCTTCCTTCAGGGTGGGTGAGGGCTACACACCGTGCTGCTGTGACACCTAGCAGAGGCTAAGTGCACTCGGACAGCAGCATACTCGAGGAGACAAGCACGGAGGGTATCTGCATATCTGTGGGATGCCATTGCATGACTGGCTCCTCAGGGGCACAAGAGATACTGGTGGAAAATTGGTGGGGTGACCTCAGCAGCTGATGGCCAGCCCTACGCCCCTGGAGTCAAGAGGCATCTTTGACAGCTCTGTTGCCACAGGTCCCTGGGGGGTATGCTGCCATAGGCCACAGTGTGCAATGGGGCATATAAATTTGCAAGCCAAGACCGACTCCAGGGGTGAGGGTGCCGGTGGCCGGGGGTCGGTGAGGGACCACTCTGGCCAGGAGAGAAAAATCATGACATTAAAAAAAATAAATGAGAGTGATACGGACCACAGAACTATTTTTAGGATTACTTAAATGATTTTGCTGCTATTATTTGCACTGATTGTGAGTTATTTATTATTTTGTCTAAAGGTTTAGTTGCTGTGTTGGAAAACTGTTTATTTATATGTTAATCCCACAGTAAAAGTGTTATTAATTGTGTTATACCTGCTTTTTACAGGCTGATATATCCATTGCCTTGTTAATAATATCCTTGTTTTGAAATGACCGGTTACAAAATATTATCTTGGAATGTTAAAGGATTGGGCTCTCCTATTAAAAGATAAAAGATTTTAACGTATTTAAATAAGGCAAGGGTTGATATTGCACTCATTCAAGAAACTCATCTAACACAAGGTGAGGCAGTAAAGTTGCACCGGTCATGGACTACCCTTGAGGAGTTTAGTTGCTTTAACTCAAAAAAAAGGGGGGTACATCCATTCTAATCAGGAAAGGGATTACTTTTGCCAAGCATATCCACATTACTGATCAGGAAGGTATGTTTCAAATGCTTGCTGGAACTCTTGATGGGCGTGAGGTGATCCTCTATAATATTTATGCACTTACAGTAATACTGGCCAATATAATTGTTTCACACTAATTTCTACATAACTGACCAAATTTCTGGACTATGAGGTTATTTTTTTTTGGGGGGGGGACTATAACCTTATTGTGGACCCTGTTCGAGACAGGTCTTTGAATAAGGCTATTCAGTTTGAAACCAAGGTGAGAAGGTAATTCAAATAACTGATTCAGGATTTTTCATTAAGGGATTGCACCTTTTTCTCTAATATGCATCAGTCCTAAACCACAGCAGGACTGATTATTTTGTACTTTCTAACAAACTGCTTACCACCGTTAGTGGAGCACACGTAAACAGTATCACAATCTGTGATCATGCTCTTACTAGTGTCAGCTTTGCTTGTAATCAGAGGGTAGACAAAGCTCATACAGTAGGTGGAAGATGAACACGCACTTGTTGAAAGATAAGAACTTTGTTGCTTGAGTCACAGACAGAAGAATACTTTGATATCAATGACAATGGGGAGGCTTTCTTGGTTACAGTATGGGAAGCATATCAAGCTTTTATTAGAGGCCATATCACTGCATTCACATCAAAGACGAAAAAAGAGAGAGGAAAAAGAGCTTTCTAAAAATACGAACTTACGAACATATGAAATTTGCCAGCAGACAGAGGCCTAGAGGTCTATCAAGTCTGCTCGAATGTGCAGCTAGCACCCCTTATTTTGCAGCTGCCCCTCCCTTCCACCCTTCCCCTTCATTGACCCTCCCCCTTGTCCTGGCCCATCCCCTTTTGAAGCAGTCCACTGTTCTACTGGATACCACTTCTGCAGGTAACGCATTCCACCCAGCCACCACCCTCTCTGTAAAAAAGTGTCTCCTCATCTCCCTCCTGAACCTTCCTCCTTCCAGTCTCATATCATGGCCCCTGGTGTCCCTCCCCTCCCTTACTTTGAACAGCCCCTCTGTACCTGTCTTGTTTATTCCTTTCATGTACTTAAAGGTTTCAATCATGTCCCCCATCCCTCCTCTCCTCTAGTGAGTACATGTTCAACTTCCTCAGCCTTCTCTCATATAATAAGTCCCCCAGCCCCTTGATCATCTTTGTTGCCCTGCGCTGCACCTCCTCCAGTAACTTAATGTCCCTCTTCAGATAGGGGTGCCAGTACTGCACACAGTACTCCAGGTGCGGTCTAACTAATCACTAATGACCTATACAGTGGCAGAATCACCTCCTCCCTCCTTGAGGATATACCCCTTGCAATACAACCCAGCATTTTGTTGGCCTTTGCAGCTGCCTTCCTACATTGTGCTGAATTGTTCATTGACCCTGTAATAAGCACCCCCAGATCCTCCTCCTCCTCTGTCTGGGCTAGCTGCACTCCCCAGCTGGTAACTCCTCCTTGGGTTCTTCATCCCAAAATGCAGCACCTTGCACTTTTTGGCATTAAACCCCAGTTGCCAGGTGTCTGACCAGGTTTTAAGCTTTGCCAGATCATCCAGCAACCCCTGCCATCTCCCTAGGTCATCCACCACTGCTCCTACCTTGGTATCATCAGCAAACAGACTGATCTTGCTCTTGATGTCCAATGATATGTCTGCAATGAATATCCCAAACAACACTGGTCCCAACACCGAGCCCTGTGGAACACCGCTCGTCACTACCCTTGGGTGTGAGAGCTCCCCACCCACCTCCACCCTCTGTTGCCTTCCCTGAAGTCAGTTCCCTACCCATCTCACCAGCTTTGCACCTGCCCCTGTGCTTACTAACTTACTTCCCAGCCTTCCATGCAGCACCGAGTTGAAATGAAAATGAAATTAAGAGGATGGAGACTTTAAATTGTGTAAGGCATCTACTAGTGATCTTCTTCAAAGAATAGCTTGTAATAAGTATGAGAGAAACATAATATACTCTGTGAAAGCAGAGTATGCCCTCTTTGGAACAAAGCAGTGTTATTGGGAGGCTGGGGATAAGCCTGGCAGATTTATTTTATTTATTTATTTATTTGTATTTCGGATGACACCTTTGAGCCGAGGGCTCTTTTACAAAGGTTCCACGTCAAGGCAATAAGGATAATAAGGTACAAAACATAACATGATCATTACAATGGAACTTAGAAAAAAAAAAGACAAATAAGGTTACAATAATAGCAGCCAAAGGCATTGTCAAGGAATTGTGTTGCGGGTTAATTATACAGTACAAGTCATAGGCAGCTTAATGAAGCTTTGTTAGGAGTGGGTTAGTGGGAAAAGTGAAAGAAGAGTGGTGGTGGTGAGGGGGTGGTATGGGAGAGAGAGAGAGAGAGGAGGAGGAAAGAAATGGGGAGGGCATTGCATTGGGTATGTAGTAGATGGGAAAGAGCAAGGGAGGAGGAAAGGGGGAGATGAAAAGGAGACAGATTCATCCTATACCCAGTAATGGGGGGTAGGAGAGGAGGAGGAGGAGGAGCTGAGGCAGTGAGGAGGGATGCTTGAGGGTAGTCTGCCTGGAGGGGATTATAAGAAGCAATCACAGAAGGCACTAGTCACGAGGTGTTGATGCGATTTACACTTAAAAGCACCAATCGTGGCAATGTTGGAGATTTCTGTAGGTAAGAAGTTGAACCAGGTGGAGGCTCTGACAAGGTAAGAATGCTGAGCTTGAGAGGTCCGACAGCGAGGTATTGTAAAGGTTAGACTATCCAATCTTCTACATAGATGGCAGACATGCTGCGAGGTCAATATTGATTGGACTCCAGGGGGCATAAGGCCCAGTGATGTCTTCTTAGCTAGGATGCAGGTCTGGTACTTTAACCTGCCCAGTGATGTCTTCTTAGCTAGGATGCAGGTCTGGTACTTTAGCCTGCCGGATAGCTGGAGCCAGTTAGCCTGCTCGTAAATGTCACACGTGTGAGAAAGGCAGGCAGCTGAAATAAGGAGTCTACATGCCTTATTGAGGGCTACAGCTATGCGCTGGAGTGCAGTATCAGTAGCGGATCCATAGATAACGAGCCCATAGTCAATAGTTGAGATAACAGAGCTCTGGATAGCGAGGTTCAAGGCTTCAGCCGTTATGCAATGTTTATGCTTGTATAGTAGCCCTATACGGGAGTTCACAGTTTTAGCGATATTGTCAATGTGTTTGGTATACAAGAGGGAGCAGTCAAGGGTCAGGAACAGATATTTAAACATATCCACCTGCTCAAAAGTGATGCCTTCATGGTTGTTAATTATGAGCTCATGGTCCTTGTACTTGTTGTGGGTTCCATGGAACAACATTGTTTTATTTTTTTTGTGATTAAGGATGAGCTTATGTGAGTAAAACCAGTCTTCCATTTCTGTGAAACTTTTCTGTAGTTGAGACTGAAGGGAGGTGAGGTCAGTGTGGCAAGTGAAGATTACTGCATCATCTGCATACAGTAACATTCTGTCATGGAAGGAGGCAGGGAGATTATTCAGGAATATGCTGAATAACAAGGGACCCAGGATAGAACCTTGGGGTACTCCAGAGTGGATTGGTAGAGATGACGAGAGAAATTCACCAATCCTGAACTGTTGGGTCCGGTTACTGAGGTAGCTTTGAAACCAGAGGGTAGTTTCACTTGAAAGACCAAGGAGGGATAATTGTTTGAGGAGAATGGAGTGATTGACAGTGTCAAATGCCTTAGTCAGGTCAATAAGAGGCGCCGACCAACTGGCCCTGATCAAGTGCATGATGGATATGTGTGGTGAATTCGAGGAGTGCCGTGGTAGTGCTGTGCCCTTTGTGGAAGCCATGCTGCTGGGAACATTGCAGGTTGTATTTTACAAGGTACTCTGTGAGCTGATCAGTCACTATCCTTTCCAAGGCTTTGGATAGAGGAGGGAGGATGGATATAGGCCTGTAGTTGTTTGTGAGAGTCTTGTCACCACTTTTATGAACTGGAGTCACCACTGCCAGTTTCCACTTTTGGGGGAACTGGGAGAGCATGAGGGAACGGTTGAGGATTTTGATTAGTGGGAGCCGGACTTCGTCAATGGTGAGGGCAAGAAGTTCCATATCCATTGACTCGCCACTGAACCTAGACTTTCCAAGCACTTTAAGAATGTGTTTTTTAGCTAGGCTTTCTGGGATTGCTTTGAAATGGAAAGGAGGATGCCCTGGTGGCAAACCTGAACTAACAGGAGCTGGGTTGACTGCGGTGGGATCAAAAAAGTTAGGGGGTAGCACATGACTAAGGTCAGCAAAAGTGGTGTTAAATGCATTGGCAACGATTACATGGTCAAAAGTGACGGTACCATCTATGTTCAACATTGTGGGTGTTGTTTTGGGATCCTTTCCAGTCACTTCAGCAAGGTTACGCCAGAATTTACTCCCATCACTCCAGGTGCTGGCTAAGGCGTTCCTGTAATAGTTAGCCTTCTCATGGCGGATTGCTCTGGTACATGCATTCCTTGCTGTTTTGTAGGCCTGGATATCAGTCTGGGTGCCAGTAGCCTTAGCACGATACCAGAGCTGGTCTTGAGATTTCATTTGTGTAAGGAGGCCTAGTGTCATCCATGGGTTATTGACACCCTTGATCTTACACTTCTTGAATGGAGCATGAATATCGCAGGCTGAGTTGAAAGAGGTGATAAAGTATTCAAGTGCTGTCTCTACATCGGGGGCTATATCAATTGGTTACCAGTCATGTTCATGAAGGAGTGTTTTAAGTGACTCAAGATGACCGAGGTCAGCATTCTCCTGTTAATAGTTTTGGGTAGGAGTTTGGTGTATTTGTTGGTCCAGATACACAAGATAGGGGAATGATCACTTAAGGAGTCTGGGAGGACTGTTGCTTTGGAGATGTGCTCTGGACGATTAGTTAGCACCCAGTCTAGAAGTGTACAGGTCCCTGTTCTGTGGTTTACTCTAGTAGGTGATTTGACCATTTGTGAGAAGTTAGCAGCAGCTAGGGCATCCTTATAAGTATTCAAACTGATTATTAGCTGCAACTTGCCTTAAGAAAATGCAGCAGCAAAGCTTAATCCCAGACATCCAGATTAGGTCTGATCAAGTGGCGACATGTAATGCAGGCATTAATGAGGAAATTAGGAAATTTTTTCTTTCTATAAGGTCATTAAGGACAACGTACACAACTGATCTGAGGAAGCAGAAGATAATCAGAGATAAGGCACGGATTCAGGCTAAAGTAAGTGGTCTAAAGCAGGACTGGATTAACTATAAAACGCTTTGAAATTTATATGTTAGGAAGATAAGGGAGGCTAAGTAGAAATATTATGTTCATATATTAGTTAGTAATAGAGTACTCCATCCAAAGGACTTTTGGGAAACAGTTAATGTTCTTTTAAAGGGTCAGGGTATTGCCACCTCTAATGTATTTAATATTGAAGACCATTTGGTCCCCATGTCGCAAGTGGCAGTGCACAAACTTAAGGAGTATTTCAATAAAATGAATATCACAAGCCCTGTGCCTAATTATTCAGGGGGTATGGGAGGACAATTAGAAGGCCGTGATTCTGTAGTGCATTTTACTTTTTTAGAAATCTCAGTTAAATCTGTAGCTAAGGAGCTGCTGGATCTTAATACTACTAAGGAGATAGGCTTCGATAACATTCCCTCTAAAGTATTAAAATATGCTTCCCCGGTCATAGCCTACCCACTAGCTTATATTTTTAGCTTATCATTGGCAACAGGGGAGTATCCAAAGGCCTGGAAGCAATCGGGGATTACTCCCATATACAACTGAGGTAAGAAAACTGACTTGGAAAATTATCGTCCAATTTCTTTTTTGAAATTCAAGTTCTTTATTAAGTTTTCACAACAATCTATTGTCCAATTTCATTGCTCCCACAGGTCTCTAAAATATTTGAAAGACTGGTTGCTGTTCAGATAAAGGAATATTTAGATTCCCAGAACCTTGTTAATAATATGCAGTCAGGGTTCTGTAGTTGCCACAGTACTACACTGGCACTTGTGATAGTCGTGGGAGATATCCAGGAGGCCTTGGACAGGGAGACACTGGCGGGTGCAATTTTCGTGGATCTTTCTAAAACTTTTGATTCCCTGAACCATGTTGTCCTCCTGTCCAGAACAGCATCCATGGGACTGGTAGGCCTTGAGAATAGGTGGCTGGCCTCATACTTTTTTTTTTACTTTTTATGTGTAGTATTTTTACAAATACAGCATTCACCATACTTATGAAATACATATAAAGGTAAACAGCCTTCAGACCAGAGAAACAGTGGACATAAAGTAAAATATACAGGTCTTTTTCCTTTTTTTTTTTCAAATGTCCATTACTGGTTACTGGACTGGCAGGTAATAAAGAAGGAGTAAAAATCTAGCTGGATAATGGTGTAGAAAAGTCCACTCTCACCTTTACCTAAACTTTTAGTATTTCAGCCAAAGTTTCCTGCTCCTTGTAGGATAGAAAGGAGGCAGAGTTTTCATAATGGAGATCAGAACAATAAAGGAAACATAACAGATGTTCTGAGCTCAATTAAGTTGAACGGTTCCCCTACCTCAAAGCACATACCAAATGGCTGATAGGGATACAGGCAATAATTAGAACTTTTTTATAAACAGTTCACAAACTGAGCGGAGCATACTTAGCTCCAAAATATGGAACTCCATCACGAGAAAATATTCTACTCATTTCTAGAAGCTACTCAACATGGTTAATCATTTTTTTAAACGCTATAGGATATAATAAGAAAAATGAACCACCACAAAATAGAGTGATAGTAATAAATTGGTAACATTCAAGTAGGCTAAAAAGCCAAATAGGTGAAAGACCAAATCCTCTTTATTCAGTCATTAGAATCTGAATCTGACTCACTAGCCTCCAGTTGCTACGTAGAGAACTGCTGTCCATCTAGGAGCTTTGAAGCAAAAGCCACAGCAGCCTCAGGGTCAGATAGAATGTGAGTTTTATTCCCATGGTGTATATGTAACCTAGCAGAAAATTGTAGTTGAGCAGAAATGCCATTTTCTAGCAGGAGTTTCTTTGTTTCCTTTAATGCCTTTTTCCTTGCCTGAGTCTGCGATGAAATGTATGGGAATATAGTGATTTTGCTTCCCTCCCACACAAGATTGCCTCGCTGCCTTACAGTTTGCAGCAATGGGCTACGAGCCTCCGGGCTCGAGAGCATCACTTTGGCTGTGAGAGGACACTATCCGATGGTACTCCACAGTCGAGTCCTGATAGAAATTGCAAAGGCCTTAACAATTGAAATACCTGAATCTTCCAGTAAGAGGGCTAAATCTGTAAAAAGCAGATGATGAATTGCTGGGATGAGGTCTTTTTTCCCTGCCAGACACGGAGGAAAGCCAACAATCAAGATGTTAGCCTATCTGTGGGAGTTTTCCAGTGTCTCTATTTTTGAGTGCAGGAACTGAAGGTCTTTCATGAAAGCTGTGTTTCTCTCCCACTGACTTTCTGCCTCAGATTGTATGCCAGCTATTTGAGAGGCATTCATTTTGTACCTGGGTCTCGAGTTCTGTAAATCATGTTTCCACCGCTGCCAGCCATCAGTTCATGTCTTCTCCTGTTGCTTGAATTTTTTCCAGGAGAGCCATTATTTTTGGGTTCAGAGTTTCTGTAGACCATGGATCTTGCAAGTTAGATGGCCCACACCCAGCACCTCTTGGGCCCAATGGTGATTCAAGGTAGGAGACTATGTGCTGTGCTGCATGTCGGTCCTTTTTTGGACTCATTTTAGCAACTGGAATAGTAATGAGTCAATCCAGTCCAAATTAGGTAGATTTGCTTCCAGTAGATTGATGTAATTCACTGTTTGTAGCCCCATTGATCAGCAGTGAACAGAAAAGCATTCACCATGTTGAGGGCTCCACAGCATCCCTCCCGACTGGCCTCGTACTTGATAGGTAGGACCCAGATGGTGAAGATGGGTAATTGGGGCTCGGGTATATTGCTGGTTGGGTTGGGGTTCCCCCAGGGTTCCATCCTGGGCCCACTTTTGTTTAATATTCATGTTAATGGTTTGTATTTTACAGATTCATCCATAGTTTATCATCTATGTGTGGATGCTGCTGTAATTTATACTTCAGATAGTAATATCGACAAAATCCTGAGTAAACTTCAAAAAGCCTTTAATGAGTTGCAGGTCTCTTTCGCAGATAGTAAATTACTTTTGAATGTTACAAAAACTCAATCTATATTATTTTCTAGATTTAATAGCGTTTGGGGGATCTGACACTGGAGCTGGGTACCTTAGGGGATCCCCGGTCCAACAAGTACAGTCATATAAATACCTGGGCCTATGGCTAGACGATTCACAGTACTGAGATTTACATACTAATAAATTTGATCAAAAGTATGGGGAAAAGATTAGGAGCCCTATACAGAGTTTGGATACCCGTGCGAGAATAGTGGAATCTATGATTATCCCCATGCTTAATTACTGATATATTCTCTATTCTGGTGGAAGGAAAAAAGATCTGGTTATGTTAGAGGCACGTTATGGAAGCCTGGCTAAATCTGTACTTGTGGTCCCATGTTTGACCCGTAAGTGCCAAGGTATGATACACTGGGTTGGTTAAACTTAAATGAAAGACACAAAGAGCACCTCATAATTTTTTCTATAAGGGTCTGCAAGGTAAACTTCCCACGGTATGTCTCAGAAAGGCTGCTTTACAGGCCCAAGCTGGGTTCTCTGAGATATGCAGATATCTTAGGACCTGGATATTCTCAAATATAACCAGGAAATAGGACGAGAGTCTGTTTTGTTTAGGGGCTCAGAGAGTTGGAATAAAATTGGCCCAGGTTTACGACAGTCGGTAAGGCAACCATCTTGGAAGATAAATGGTCGATGGCTAAGACAAGCAGTAGGCAGATTAAGACAGTGCTGTCCTAAATAAATGGGGAATTTTTATTTGTATAAGAGGGTAGGTAGCTGATGTTTTTTTCCTTTTTGGGAAGTGTGGTTTGATTTTTTTAATTTTCGTATCCATTCTATTCTGTTCATTGTAATTGTCACATTATGTATGACTGGAGTGCAATATAAATGTATTTAATTGTATTTGAAATATTTTCATTACTATTTTGTACACTTGTGGACCTCACTGTAAATGAGTTTATTCTCAATCGAGTGTATCCATATTCATATGTTTGGTATGAATAAAATTTTAAACAAACAAACAAACATTTACTCCAAGTTAGGTACAGTCACTCCTGATCTGATGGATGATTTCTTCAAGAGACTAGATTTACCCGCCCTTTTGACACAAGATCAACTGGAACTGGACAGGAATATTTCCTTGCAAGAAGTCAAATGGGACTTTAACTCCCTGCCCTCTGGTAAGACTCCCGGTCCTGATGGGCTACCAGGGGAATTCTATAAGGCATTGGCATTATCATTAGCTGCTAAAGTTTGTTCTGTTGTACACAACTTACAAGAGGTTAATTCCTTTCCATATACAATGCGGGAAGCTTTTATAACCCTTATACCAAAGAAAGACAAACACCCTCTTGAGTGTTCAAGTTATTGACCCATTCCCTTCAGAACTCGGATTATAAGGTAATTGCCAAAATATTAGCAAAAAGAATTCAAACCATTATCACAAAGCTATCTGGCAGAGAACAGGTAGGCTTCATCCCGGGTAGGTCTGGGTCTGATTGTCTGCTCCACCTGTTTAACTTGATCTGGTGGGCTAATAAGAAAAAGAACCCAACTGCCCTGTTGTCATTGAATATTTTCAATGCCTTTGACTTCCTTCAATGGAGTTATTTGCTTTGATCACTGTAGTAATTTGATTTTGGGGCAAAATTCATGTCCTGGATTTTTATGACTTATAAAAGGCCTTTAGGTCAAGTAATAACAAATGGGATTCTTTCAGCCCCTTTCAATGTTTATTGTGGCACAAGGCAGGGTTTCCCACTGTCTCCTTATCATTTCATATTAGCATGTGAACCCTTAATATGAGCTATCAATATGCATCAGGGTGTGCAGGGGGTGATTACAGGAAAGCAAAATCACAAAGTTCTTGCTTTTGCGGGTGATCTGCTTTTAACTATCACTAGACCAATGGGTTCTTGCAAAACTATCCACAATCTTCTCGACAAATTAGCAAAAGTCTTTGGTTTAGTGGTGAATTGGGATAAGACACAAATATTATATAATTATACATCTCCTGTTACTAGGAATGCTCTAGAAATTGTTTTAGATATAAAATGGTTAAAACATTTGATCTTCTATTTAGATTTCTATATCTCTGTTAGTCCTGAGGCTATTAAAGTCATGAACCATGCACTCTTCTTGAATGATCTAATTCTTGACTTGGCAAGGTGGTCCAAAATAAACCTTTCTCTATGGGGTAAGGTCAGTGCAATAAAAATGATTATTGCCCCCCCAATTTTTTACTTCTTCCAGAACTTACCCATATTGCTGGAGAACTGATTTTTTTAAAAGCTTGAAAGATACACTACAGAGTTTTTATGGAATGGAAAATCTCCCTGTTTAAGCATATGTAACCCCCTTGTTACCCGAGGTTACTAGAATCCCAATAAGACCTAGTGGTAGGCAGGGAAGGCAGCTAGTGAAACTCCAGTTAAATGGGTTTCATGCTGTCTGACTCTGTTCTCAGTCTCTGCTGAGACTGAGGGATGACATCACCAATAGAACTATCACAGCTGCATGAGCCACATTGGAATCTGCAGCAAGGGAGTTGGCATAGAACGTTGGGAAGTTTGGAAGTTAGTCTTCAGTTGAGTGTGAGTCAGTGCAGTGTGAAGTTGGGAGCTTGCTGAGAAAGCAGCTCAGTTAGGCTCTAGGAGCCTCAGCCCTGACAGAGGGCTACTTTTAAGTAAAGGGGTGTGTGTCTCCACCTTAAAGAGAGACATAGAAGATAATTGAAGTGGTGGTGACCTGTTGGTCTCAGTGCCCTTCCTCCGGGGCAGGGAGTTTCCTGCAGATTCCTGGGGCAACCCCCTAATTCTGCTTGTGAAGGAAAAGCTGCCTATGTGTTTCCAGAGTTTATTTGGGAGAACACGAAGATTTCTGAGTCACCTGTGGGGCACCTGCAACGTGAGGGTGAGTGTCTGCTCTTGCTAAAAGGACCTATGTTTTTCACCCTGGGACTTGTGTGACAATGTGGGGATTGAACGACTAAATATTGGGAAGCCTAGAGTAATGGGCTAAGCAAATTAAAAGTAGGTTCAAGTCCAGAGCTTGTTGGAATGAAAATGATATGTAGAGGAGATGTGACAGATGTCTAACCAGAATCTACATTTGAAAGTTCAGTAAAGGAATGGTTCAGTTTCCAGAGAAATGGCTGGGTATGGGCTGTGGGAGCTGGAGGTGGGTGGCCCCCCATCTTTAGTGACCAGGTCCACCTCTACGGATTTCTTCTGTGGATTTCTACTTTACCTCAGGCACTTGGCCAGTGATGAGGGAAGTACCCAGACGTGGGATTGTAAGGAAAATTCTCTAAGAGTCAAAGACTCTAGTGTGGTTTGGGAGCCACAACAGGATAATGGGTCTTCCTCAAATGGAATCAAGGATCAAGTGGTCATGGGAGCCGGGCCAGTGGGGAAACCCAAGTAGTGTACAAGTCGGGCTGTGTACCCAAAGCTGCATGCAAGTCCGGGCTATGTGCCTGGTGGGCTTAGAGCCTGAGGGTTGGAAATAGTGATAAAGTGTTCTGTAGTCTCTAATCTGCATTACCAGGAAATGTAGCCCCATGGGGGTCCATCTATGCTTTGTTTGTTCCGCTTGGATGTGAATAAAAGCCACACTGAAGAATCCCATTCCTGGTTCTGGACATTACAGTTATTGCTTCCTGTGTTCAGATTTACTTGGGTGCCCCTGTGCAGAGTAGCCAAACCTAGGTCCCCTGTGCCGAGTAACCTCATCCTCCCCGAACCCAGTCCCCACCAGGTACTGCTGTCAGCTTCAACAGCAGGCCACTTGTCATTTTGCTAAAAAGGCAGGGGTGAGGGGTTACACATAACTAAGTTATGGGTCCCAAAAGAGAAGGGCAGGTTTGCACTTCTGTGGTGGGAGAGGTACCAGTTCACTTTTTATCTTCTTCCATCAGAACCCTAAGAAAAGGTTAACACTATTGTCAATTCCAATAATGCCCCATTAGATTTTATGCCCCTCTTCCCATGTTGGCAATTGGCATTTGATGGTTAACCTTTGATAAATGATGTCTGGAAGAAAGCAGGTATTCATAGAGTTCAGGATATCACTCATTCTGACTCTGGCCTTTTGTTTTCTTTCACCAGATTTCAATGTAAATTTAAAATTCACAAATTCAATTTCTACCACTACCTACAGCTGAGGGGTTTGTTCAGTCATTGTGCACTGACCAAAGATTACCAACTAGTTAGATGTGCAGAATGGGATCAGATTCTTAAACTTGGCATTCTCAGAAAGAATGCTGGCATACTATATAAAGTATCGACAGACTCTGCCTCTTCTGTAGCTCCTACTCTGAGAGCCAAAGAACATTGAGAGGACAAACTGGGTACCACCATCAGCATGCTAGACTGGGATAAATCCTGGAAGCAGGCCTATATTAGCCACCAAGAAATTCAAGGTAGGTTGATTCAATTCAAAATTCTGCATGACTTCTATTATTCTCCTCTCAAATTGTTTAATATGGGCCTAGCTGCAGAATCCACTTGCTGGCATTGTGATCTGCACTCTTCAAAGTTGACCAGCAAACTGAAGATTTCAAGGTAAGCCTTATAATAGAAGTCAATGGGGGGTTCATCTTAGGTTGATATCTAAGTCATTTTTAGGAATTTTGGCCCAAAATTTTCAACATGGGGTTCATGGTACATTACCTCATTAACACTGGCACTGTCATTTCATTTCTCGGTCCTGAAAGGGGATTTTGCATTTGCTGCACGGAATCACCTTTCAGGACTGATTAACAAAATAACAGTGCCACTGTTCATGAGAGGAGGTCCCAAAAATCCCATGTTACAAATTTGGGGAAAAAATTCCAAACAATGACTGTGTTATGAGTATGCATTACGCAGTTTCTATGCACATTCGTAACTTCACCAGTTTTTAATATTTTCACTCCAGATTTTCAACATTGCCATTTTATCACACCTCCTTATGAACAATACAGCTGTCATTTTTCACATCCTGCCCAAAATGTATTTTTGCACCTGTGGCACAAAATTGCGTGGTCGCTGTGGGAAATCAACTTTTAGAACAGATTAACAAAATCACAGTGCCACTGTTCGTGAGGGGAGGTCCCAAAATGCTCTTGTTGAAAATCTAGTGGAAAAATTCCAAAAAATGATTGCGTGCAAGGTGTGCATTGCACAGTTTCTACACACACTCTTAACTTCGCCAATTTTGCATATTTTCACTACAGATTTTCTACATTGTCATTTTTTCACACCTCCTCATGAACAGTACATCTGTCATTTTTCACATCCTGTCTGAAATGTGTTTCCACACCTGTGGCACTGAATGGCACAGTCGCTGTGGGAAATCACCTTTCAGGACTGAGTAATGCAATTATAGTTCCACTATACACTATTTTCCAGTGAAAAAGACATTCCAGGACTAAGAGGCATGGGATGAAGTTGGAAGGAGGGAGATTCAGAGGAAACATGAGGAAGAATTTCTTCTCCGAACGGGTGGTGGACAAGTGGAACACCCTGCCAGAGGAGGTGGTGGGGGCTGAACCAATCACAGGATTTAAGAATGCATGGGATAGATATAAGGGAATTCTGGAGGTCAGGGGTAAGGGGCAACAGACTTCTAGGAAAACATAAAGTGAACTTACAAGCTCAAATGGGCAGACTGGGTGAGCCATAGGCCCTTATCTGCTGACAATGTCTATGTATCTATGTATCTATGTTCATGAGGTGGGGTCCCAAAAAGCTCATGTTGAAAATTCATAGTAAAAATACTAACAAACACCCTGGGCATTAGGGTTTCCAACCATAACACCCACCCTGTAGAAGCTGATGAAGTGGGGTGTGGAAAGCTTGAGTTTGTTGCCCGTGTCTCATGGCATTCCACACAGCCTGCAGCCACTGACAGGCATCGAGGTGTGTCTTGGGGTCTTTGGCCTTAATGTTCTCCCCATTCTCCTATACTGCACTCTTTTCAGCTTATTTCCTTATGGAACGGGGTGAGCAAAAAGGCTGAAGACCCCAAAGCACACTGCAACACCCGTCAGTGTCTGCAGGGTGGGGTAAGGTGGAATGGCATAAGCATTATGGTCAACAAACCAAAGGCACACCCCAATGTCTTTCACTCTCTGCAGGGTGGGGGTTGGCATTTGTTCAATACTTCACTGCCATTCCTATTATTCATCTCTCTAACTCCTGTACTACCAATGCCAATGGCAGCAAACTAACATTCAGCATTGACAAATGCTTGTTATTTTTGTTGGGCATTTTCTTGAATATTGTGAACCTGACTGCCATGAACGTATCTGGGTGTGCATAGCTTCCCTAAGCCTCAAAATAATTATTTTTCGAAACTGGCATTCCCAACAGGTACCCTCACTATGCAAGTGGTTTGAAACTATGTCTGTTTTGGCTAATAATGAAAGGATATGTTATAATATTTGTGGAAAACGTGAAGTGTTTTGCAACATTTGGTCCCCTTTTAAGGGCTCTCTAGTTTGAACCCAGCATAACAGATTAACCAAAGTCTTTACTCTTCTGAAATTAGATTATGTACTAGTCTGATTTCCTTTTTATGTTTTAGCTTTTTCTGGTGTGCTTTATAATCTTTGTAATGTAGGATTTTCTCTGGTTGTATTAATCTTTTTTTTTCTGTCCTTATTCTTGTGTGATGTTTACTGCTGTAACACTTAATAGGAAAATGTTGATATTCTGTGTGATTTGTTAATCTTGCTACAGCCAATAAAAATGAATGACGGAGGGAATCATGAGATGTGCTCACACTAATCAGTAGCTTTTCTCTTAGCTCACAACTCATTAATAAAAAATGTGGCTTTTTAAAGTTAATACCTGCACCAGGACTGGCAGAAAGGCAACTTTTCATTAGTGGAGCGTGAGTAAAAACAAAATCCCTTATTTGAATGAACTGGAAGCAATGGACACCGCACAAATGGACTTCCAATCTATCTCTACTGTGATCCAGTCAAGTCTGCTGTCCAAACGGGCAAAACCAGACTCGCCATTGGCTTCTCCACCAACTCTCATCCAAAACGATTTAATGTCACATAAACTCTTAAAAGTGGATAAACTTGATAGACTGGATAAATTCTTTTCCAAACTTGCCAACATGAAACTCATGCTTTATGAAGTTGCCATTGATATATCAACTAGTAAACCAGCACTGGATACCTTACAAATTAAAGTGGCAGACAGGGAGGAAAGAATAAGCTTCACAGAAGATCAGCACGCTGGAGACCATGCGGACCTAACTAGCTTAAAGAAAAAACTAAACAAACTAGAAGATAAACTGGAGGACCAAGAAAGCCATGCCCATAAGAATAACTCCTGCTGAGTGTTGCAGGTCCCTCACCACATGGATCAGCCTTTACACTGGATTATGCGAATAGATCCTTCCATGCCCCATCCAAACACAATGAAAAACCAAGGGTCATCATTACCAGATACTAGTTTTTCTTTATCAAACAACACATCCAGACCCAGGAAAGGATAAACGGCGCATTATCCTGGAAGTGGCAAAGATTCCACATGTACAGCAATGTGTTGTCCACTGTCTGGGTAAAACAAATAGCATACCAGGACATGAATCTTTACACAAAGCGCATATACCTGTAGCTCCCCCTTCCCAATTGTCTAGGGGCCAGGTGTTCTGTGGAAGGGGGTCCAAGACAATAGAATCCTCACCAGCATTTCTCTGACCAGAAAGCATGGATTAAGCATCTCTTACCTTGAGGCATCTTTGCACATGTCCCAAAAGCCCAAATGATAGATCGGTTTATCCCAGTAAAAGCCTTCCAGGGGAGCGGATCCAGGAATTCATCTTCAGCCTTCACGGGCATCCACCCATCCGGTCCCGGAGCAAGAGGGCACAGGAACTTCTGGATTGCTTCAAGACCCCCATGGGAGAAATATGGAAACCCCTAAACTAAAGGACTGGTTATTTCCTTAGAAATCCTTTAAAAGATGAATCACACTTGGCTCCAATTTCTCCCAAACCTATCAGGTTTATTCTCCTGGGCCACTAAATGATTAACAGGGTTTGGTGGTCCCAGTTGCTTAAAGAAAATAAATTGCACAGCTCCATCGGAATAAAACTTTTTACTTGGATTACTTGAGAGAGACACCTTTAGGGCAGTAATTAGGCAATGCAAGAATCTTCTATTGGAACAGACTACAGCAACAGCACTTTACTCAGGACTGAGAATTTCTCTTAAATGACTAGAAGCATGAAGCTCCCATAACTCACTGGCACCGGTAAGTACCTATAACCTTAGCTTCACTTTCCAAACACAGGGCTCTTCTCACAACTTTCCCCAAGTGCTCTGCTCTTTTCTCTGTCACTGAGCACTTCCAAAATGGAGAAGCAATGAGCTCCTCCACTCCCCTCAGCCAATCCATCCAATAAATGGGGCATTTTCCCTGGCAGCCTGCTAGTTCTGTGCTCCCAGGTTGCACCTGTAAACAAGCTTTCAGCTTAGTGGGTCTCACCTGGTTAAACAATTGGAAAAAAAAGTCCCTCAGCTGCACCCATTCCTGGATCAATTAATGCCCAAATCTTGCCCTGAACTGATCTGGTCCCTTTTCAGCTTCTCTCTTTCACTCCCTCTCTCTTAACTGGCATCCGGTTCGGTTTTACTGGAGCAAAACCTCCCAATCAGCAGTCACAGTGTCACCATTTCTTTAGTTTTCTTTCTAATTGCATGAGCTGTGCAACCAAGAAGGCCATGGCCTAGACGAGTCAGTGCTTTCACCTACCTGAAGATCCCTCCAGGAATTTAACCCCACAGCCTCAGACCTGCCCCTCCATGCAGGCCCCATTTTCGAGTAAAGGCCGCACCCACGCCACCATGAAACCACCCATGCTGCCCTGCCATGTGAGAAAAAGAGCAGAACTGCTTTCACCAACCCTAAATCCCTGCAGAGGTCCTGCCACAACCTCTGCAGGCCTGATGGCCCAAGAAACACAAACTTCCCTATACTGGGCCAAAAAATGCTCCTTGGGGTCCTACTCTACCTTCCCACAGCTCTCTCCCTGGATGCTCTTGCCACCCAGTCCCCCAGGGACCCAAGATCCAAAATAACCACAAACTGCCTTTCTGAGAGCCTCCCACGAATGCCCACCCAGGGACCAAGTGCATCACCACTGAAGTGCCCAAACCTGCCTAATAGAAGGGGGGAACCCCTCCTTCAAACTGCCCTGCTGCAGTACCGGCCGATCTCTCTCCCTATCCTCCCACAGCTCTCCCATTATATATCCCCTAATCTGCTGCCCCCAAGTGGCGGCCAGCAGAAATTTGCACTCCCCCTGGAGCACTAAACCGTTTTTAGACCAGGGAAGAGGGAGAGGCCCTCTAATGGCAAGCAATAAGTCCCCCCTACCAAGGAAATCATTGCCTCATGGGAATGATTGCAGAGGGCCAGGCAGGCCTCAACCAACAGGCCAAGTATGCAAATCTCCCTGGCCTGCCAGAAGAGGTACCCACCAAAATTTTGCCAAAAAGGGAACCCTCACAAACACCACTATCACCTAACCATAAGTATCCTATCTTACCTGTGCCAGGAGGTTCTAAGCTTTAAGCATCAAGGTTAACACATTGCAAACATTTCTCAAAACACTGAACACGTTTTCCATCTCCAAACATATCTACACAGATAGAGGTACAGTAGTTTCAGTTGCAAATGCCCTTATACCCCTTATTATACCACCCTCCACGTTGCAGAAAACTTTTAAACTAGGAAAAACATTTTGTTTCAAGCCACATTCTCCATTCACGCACATGAAGTCTGCACTCACCCACACTCATTTAAGCCAAAGTAAAAAAATGTAAATGTAAACCTTCAACTCAGAATTAAAGTCATTTGTTGTTACTAGATATTCATTATTTTAATCAGTAATTTTTATATTGCTTGCGCACATGCGCAAGCAACATCTTGGTACAGTTCAGCATTTGAGAGGCATGTCACTGTCCTTGCCAATGGTGCTGAAGCTGCATTGGGCTCATCCCTGATGCACCAATCTGTCTAAAAGCTAGCTATGACAGCGGTCTAACTGCAATGGGCAGAAATAGTCTGTACTTGTTCACAGATGAACTGCTGCAATCTGGGACAGTTTGGTCATTCATTCTTTGCATAAAGTGTCTTGGAGAACTGTTCATTTCCTCCTCATCCCTTCCAACCAGCATCTTCAAACTGCTTTGGCTGACAGTTGCTGTAATTCACCCTTTAATATTTCACCCTTAATCTCAGCACAACAGACTGCAACACCCATCACTGCACAACTAACTTATCCACAGTTGCCACTCCTAACCCCTCCACCAAACATATATATAATAAAAGCTTACTCCGACCTCTCCACAGAATTTAGAACGTCTTCACTCTTTAAAGTCAGATCATGAAGTGAGGAAATCAAGTATGTGCTTCAATGCATTTCAACGGGGTTTTGAACTTAGAGCCATAGCATCTTAGTTCCCTGCAGCAATGGTGGCAGTATCCTGTGACAAAGTGGCTTCTTTGGCACTGTACTGGGCAGCCCATGATCGTCTGTGCCCCTTGTTCTCTGTCAGGCCCCCCAACCCCCACCCCACCAGCAGTCAATAGCCAACAGTACAGGGCCATAGTGCTGTGCATGTTTCTGTTATTCTTGTACAGTGATGGTAATGTCATGCTTTTAGTGTCTGTCTGAGTGGGTGACATGCAGGGGGCAGAGAGGGTTGCGAGTTGTTGCTGTTCTGAGCAGTGCCATAGCTGCAGCAGTCAGTGGTGCAGTTCGGGTGACACGGAGAGACAGATGGCAATGCAGAGTGTCTGCCCTCCTTCACAGCGGCTACCGAGTAAGTCTGTTCATAGAGCAATAGTGGCCCCCAGTATTCACCCTGTCAGTGTGTCCTTATATTCAAGAAGTGCGCCGAGGCACCACATGGTAGCTTTGTGGGGGCCGGAGTTAGTGGGGATGAAGGGAACAGTCCATTAATTCCACATCACTGCAGTGGGTTGTGGCATCCAGAGACACACTGTGTCCCAATACTCTACCTCCAACTATAGGGGTTGCCACTTCCCACATCACCAGTTGCATTACCACTTCTCACTCTGCAAGCTGCTGGAGACAGGCAGGAGGCATCGCAGGTGGCAGAACAGAGAGAGCCACGGTAAGCTCCTGTAAAGTGCAAATGACAGCCACGCTGTCCCCCACAAATCATCCTCACTGCGATGGTGTGGAACACTTGGCTGGTTGCCCGTCCCCCACAATAGTCATCCGCAGTGCACCATGGTCTGTGGAGAGGGACAGACCAGTGACAGCGTGAGAGAGCTGTGGCCTTAAAGTGTGAAATCTGCCCATTTCCTCCATTTGTTTCTCTCCATTCCTGTTTTGAAAACCCATTGCAACTGAACTCCACAGCATGGGTTGTGACAGAGAGACAGCAAGACATGTATGCCAGCTTTCTCTCTCTCTCTCTCTGTCATGTCCATGTCTGCCTTCTGGGAGTGCAGGTCATTGTTGTGCCACATTGCAGAGGACACCAGGCAGCCGACACACACACTCATGCACAGTGACAGAGAGCGAGCTTGGGGGACAAGACACCAGTTGGCTGCTATGCTATTTGAAAATGTGTGCCATAGCTTGCACCAGAGTTACTGAGTCTTGTAACCCCAAGAGAGAGAAGAGAGAGTAAGTAGTGAGACAGACACGTAGAGATTCACGGGCACAACAGAGACACGGTGACAATGCAATGGAGATGTGCTGGAGTGTGAGTTGGGACATCTCTGTTGTGTGTTTCTGTGTCAGCCATGTTGATGGAGGGTGGGGGGGAGAGGCACAGATGGGCATTGAGAGAAAGAGAGAGAGAGAGAGAGAGAGAGAGACATTTGGCACTAAATTACTTTTGTTTGTGTCAGGTGTTTCTTTTTTCTCTGTGTCAGTGATTGGTGCTCTTTCTCTGTCTGTCATCCAGTGCTCCGTTCACAAACTTGTAGTTATGTTCAGAGGCATATCTGCCTTGACGTGGCATCACAAATGCAACAGGATGTTAACATGGCTATAGCCTTACCCACAGCCGCTGGCACCTACACTATCTGCAGCACACATTACCCCTGATATGTGGCAGTAATGGAGCCCACCCTGTCACCTAGAGTATGCATTTGCAGGGCCAGTCCCATGGAGCAGCATCTCCCTGTATCAGCATATCATGCCCCTTGTAGTCAGCTGCCTGACCATGGATATCTCCATTTCCTGGTCCAGGCCATATGGTGCATAGCATTCCACTAGGACCACAATAGTAGGTGATCATTTGCTGCATGGGAAACCTGGGCATGCAATTAGTATGTCTACAGTCACTTCTGAGCTATCCATGGATAGTGGGTGTTGTCTGTCAGCACCGGTAAGGGTTCTAGTGACAAACTGCATAACACAGAAACAAGGGAGATGAACACCTGTCTTTTCAGGTGGAACCTAGTACCCTGAGAACTGACATGGGTTGTCACCAAGCACACGTGTCTGGCTCTACTGATGTCTGTGGTTGCCAAGGTGGCCATCTGCCAGCAGGTGTGCTGTCTCCTCACAGCCATGCCACAACAGTATCCAACCCTCAGTCCCTTGCATGTGTCCTGCCAGTGTGATGCCAGTGAAGGTATCATGGTGGTACCAATGCATGTGCAATGACCTTGCAGAGGGCTTTGGGTGTGCAAGGGGGCTGAGTTTAATGCGATTTTACAGCTTGCACATACCCAGCCCCCACCACCCAGAAACATAATGATTACACTGGGGGCGCCCAATTCCCCAGTATTGCGATCGCCATCTCGGTTGTGTTTTTATTTATTTTTTTATTTTAACCTGTAACAAGAAAACCATCCATCGATGTCTTTTGCACCCTTTCAGACTCCCCACTCAACCCTCCCACTTAGCAACTCCCCCCCCCGAGCCATTACTTACCCATTGGGGGTCCAACGCTGGAATACTCTCTGGACCGTAGACACGTCTTCATGCTTCAAAGCCAATTGCGAACTGAAGAAACAAGTATGAGGTTCAATGTATTTCAATGGGGTTTTGAACTACATGTGGACTAGTAGACAGAAGATGGGTAGCCATCATATTAGTGGAATTAATTTTTTGTAGTTTTTTTTTTTTTGAAAAGGTGATGCATACTGTTTGGGAAAAGAAGACTGGGTTGTGCTGCATTACTTATATGGCTCAGTATCTCATTAATTTGTCCGGACACAGGATTTTTGCAACCCATTTTATAACGATCTTTCAGTTCTTTTTGTATTTTAAAACAATTTTAATGAAATAAGTTCAGACTGTAATAGAAAAGACAAATTACTTGGTACCGAAACAGCTAATATACATAGATACATAGATACATAGACAGTGTCGGCAGATAAGGGCCTATGGCCCACCTAGTCTGCCCATTTGAGCTTGTAAGTTCAGTTTGTTTTCCTAGAAGTCTATTTCCCCTTACCCCTGACCTCTAGAATTCCTTTATGTCTATCCCATGCATTCTTAAATCCGTGATTGTTTCAGCTCCCACCACTTCCTCTGGCAGGGTGTTCCACTTGTCCACCACCCGCTCTGTGAAGAAATTCTTCTCATGTTTCCTCTGAATCGTCCTCCCTCCAACTTCATCCCATGCCCTCTAGTCCTGAAACATCTTTTCGCTTAAAAATAGTGTTTTCCTGCACCCTGTTCCTCCCTGTAAGATACTTGTATGTCTCTCATCATATCCCCTCTCCTCCTCTCCTCTCCTTCAGGGAGTACATGTTCAGTTCCTTCAACCTGTCTTCATAGGACTTGTGATGCAACCCATGCACAATCTTTGTTGCCCTCCTCTGAACCTTCTCTACCCTGTCTATGTCCACGTAGGTATGGTCTCCAGAACTGTACACTGTACTCCAGGTGGGGCCTCACTAGTGTCTTGTATAGCGGAATTATGACCTCCCTTTTCCTGCTGGTGATGCCCCTGCCTATACATCCCAGCATCCTATTTGCTTTACCTGATGCCTTGTCACACTGTTTCCCTACCTTGAGGTCATCAGAGATGACAACCCCAAGATCCCTTTCCTGCTTGGTGCATGCTATATCCTCACCCCCAACTGATATATTGTGCCAGGGTTTTGTGCCCCATATGCATTATCTTGCACTCTCTGCATTGAATTTCAACTGCCAAACCCTTGACCATTCTTCAAGTTTCTGCAGGTCCCTTCTCATTCTGTCTACACCCTCTGGTGTGTCTACTCTGTTACAGAGCTTTGTGTCATCAGCGAACAGTGAAATTCTGCCTTCTAGATCCTGTGCAATGTCACTGATGAAGATGTTGAATAGGACCGGTCCCAGCACTGATCCCTGTGGTACCCCACTGGTCACTCTTCCCTCTGTGGAGTGACAGCCATTTACCACCACCCTCTGTGTCCTGCCACCCAGCCAGTTACCTACCCACCACATTACTGTCCTGCCCCACACCCATATTCCCCAGTTTGTGTAATATGACCTGCCCTCAAATGGTTGCTGAGGAAGAAAAATAAACACAGTAAATAAATTAAAACACAGCATTTACTGCAAAATGTGAACTTTGTAAAGCAAGTTAGCAAGTACTACCAGGAATGTTTCTAACCTTGCCTTCCAAGTTTCTTTTTGCCAAAC